>CM076582.1:407913897-408366979 GCA_034641835.2 Pinus albicaulis
CATTTTTTCTAAACATTGATTTTAGGATTTTTTTGACCCCACTCCATGTAATATCCCCAAAGGGAAATAACCAGTAATAAACAGAAATATGCCAGACAGATATAGAAAACACAATGCTGAACCAGATCATGGAACCAATACACATAGAATGCCAGAAAACTGAGCCATTTTATTAATCTGAAAGTACATAGAGAGGAGTACAGGAAAATCAGAATAAATGCACCTAACCTTGCCCTAGGCAAGTGGAGGCCCTCTCAGACAAATGATGGCTGCAACAAGGACAGCGTCCTAGCTGGCTGAAGACTGCTCTGAAGACTGAAGCTGGACTGCACTGGAACTATGAGCTGAAGACCAAAAGATAGCTGATATCAATACTCCAAACCCTCACCAATGAAAATGCTGTCTCTACTAGTGACAGCGCTGGAACAGATGTGGTGCTGGTCACCAAAACCCTCCAGATGAAAAGCTCAGCTCCCCAAGGCCAAAAACGCTGTCAAGCCCTGCTCACATGACCCTGCTCATCAGATCAGCGTCCTCCCAGATGGATCAGCGTCCTATATGCTCAGATCTGCTGGATCTGAAGCCTCCAATCCAGATCTGCGTCCTATCCCTCCAGATCTGCGTCCTCCTGTATCAGATCTACTGCTATCTCTTCAGATCTATGCTAGATCTGCCAATATCCCTTCAGATCTGCAACCTCAAAGGCTGGATCTGATGTTCTCTCTTCAGATCTAGGCTGGATCTGCCAATATCTCCTCAGATCTGCAAACTCCCAAGCTGGATCTAATGCTACCCCTCCAGATCTGCAACCTACAGAACCAGATCTGCAAATATCTGCTCAGATCTACAATCTCCAAAGCTGGATCTATCAATGTGCCGTCAGATCTGCGTCCTCCTCTTCCTGCTGGAACAGCGTCCTCACTCCCAGACTGATCTGCGTCCTTCCTCCTCCTGGTACCGCGTTTTCCCTGCTCAGATCTGGACTGCGTCCTCCCTGGAACAGCGTCCTCACTCTCCAAGGCTGATCAGCGTCCTCTTCCTCCTGGAACAACGTCCTCTTCTTCTCAGATCTGCGCAGCCACAAGAGGCTTCTTCCTCTCCAATTCTCCTGCTGAAGATGCTACCAAGTCCCACTGAAACTGAAGGGTGTTACTCAGAAAATAACCTTACTAGGGCGGGCACTCGAAGTCCCCCGAAGCTAAGGGTGAAACCGGAAATAACCTTACCAGGGCAGGCACTCGAAGTCCCCCGAGGCTAAGGGTGAGATCTCCGACCGGAGACACTCGGTTGCACTAAACAGTGCTGCAGACCGACTAAACAACCGGCGTGCTGAAGCAGACAGAAGTCTAGCTCTCAATATCAATATAAAATCATGCATAACCAAATGAGGTGAGAACCCCTCCTTTTATAATGCCAAACTCCCTCCAAAACTTAACTGCGTCCTTACTCTCCTTTGACCTGCGCAGTTCACCTTGGGTCAGCCTGATGCCTCCCCATCATACTCATGTGGATCCCCAAGGCCCCCTCTCTAAGTTATAACGTCAATCAACTAGGAAAAGAACACTTTATTTATAAAGTGAGGTAACTAAAGTGAGGTGACCCCTCTTATTTCTCACTTTATTTATTATTTCTAGCTAAAGCGACAAAATAAAGCAAAAATGAAATATTCCAATTAGCAAAGCTAATTGGGAATATTACAGTCTCCCCCGGCAAAACGTTGCTTGTCCTCAAGCAACTGAAGTGATGGATGCTGTAAGATCCTCTCATCCTCCCAAGTGGCATCCTCATCCGACAAATTCTTCCATCTCACCAAGAACTCTCTGATCTTCCTGCTCCGCAGCTGTCTCTCCCTGGTGTCAATACAATGCCAGGATCCCAAACTGGCCTCTCATGGTACCATCCAATCAATAGTCCTCCCGGATCCCATCGCCACTGTGGCCAATAATCGCCCAAGTCCCATGACTCGGACTGCTCACTGCCTCTGGCTATGACTAAAGACCATGACCGCTGCTGCTCTGCATCTATGGCTGTGTAAGCTGGCCCATCAACTGTGAACCAACTCGTCACCTCTCTCCAATCAAGGCATGGTGTCGAAAATATAATGAGGAATATCTCCCTCCTGGGGATCCTCCATCTCCAAGCAATCACCCAGACAAAATGAGCCACCTCCCAACAAGGCAACTCCTGAAAATCTCCTTCCACCACAAGAGCTGGTAATGAAGGTGGGCTGAAAATATGAACTCGGCAAGCATCATAGCTTACCCCATGCTGTCCTTCTTTCCACTCATGACAAGTGTAGAGTCTATGCTGATCCTGGGCTGCAAAATCATTGCCCTCCAATGGCAAAGTGAAAAACAATCCACCATAGAAGGTTCCTCTATCAATGAAGAACAAGCTGGCCCAAAACAACCCCTCCATGGAGAATATGACATGGTCATCATGGATCATCCTAATGAGGTGTTTGCTGAAGGTGTTACATGAGGATACATAATGCAAACAATCCCTCACAAGGATACAGCGCAGTCTCATCCACTGCAACCTCAGACAATCACATGGCAAGCAATGTACAAGATCCATCACATCTACTAATGGATAGTAAATGGCTGAATATGACAACAACATAGGTCCAAACACTTGCCCATGGCTGTACAATGGATAAATATCAATCTCATGGCCCACATCAAAAGAGAGCGCATACATAGTAGTGGTGGCCATACCTCCTCCCATGCTCCCATTAGAACATGTAGTGCAGAAATTGTGAGAATTTTTCCCACTTACGGACACATCCAGCTCACGTGTCTTCCTCATAATCAAGCCTCCCATACAAATCTGACATATATCAGCAAATGAAGACATGATCAGCAGCAAAATGAAGGAAATGCTGAAGGTTACATGTGATGAAAAGAGGTACCAACAGCTTCCCCAACAAGTACAGCGCAGTTTTACAAGTTGCTGCTTGATAAGAGTACAAGGCAAAATGTTTATGTTACCCATGCATGTCTCCATATGATACATGGTATAGTGCTGCAAATGAACATACATGTGATGATAAAACATTTGCCCAAGGCCACAAAAGAGATGGCTGCCTCCATCATGTAGATTGGCCCAATACAACTCATGGAGCAATGTGACAAGCTTGCCCTCTTGTGAAGCAATGCACCGCATAAGAATGGTAAGAGTGTGCAAATCAATGAATGTATAAACAAATCCCTCACCATATGCTGGAAGTAAGATGGTACATGGGTCCATGAATGAGTCCTTCATAAAGTGTTGACCTGCTATGAAGAAGACTGAACCATGTGCTACAAGAAGATAATCCTCCTTATGCTTGGAAACCCAAGTCAAGAAGAGTATGCCATAGATGTCTCTATCATCATTACTTCTTGTAAGTGCAACAAATATGAAGTGATCCTGGGACCTATGGGTTATAGATCCACCATATCTCTGTTGCGCACACTTCATCCATAATGTTCTGCTCCAAGGTGATAACGCTGTGAGCTCATGCAAATAAGCTCCTGTCAATACAAGACTCTGTTCTTTGACATGCTCCTTGTCAAAGATTCCTCTAATAATGCTGCAATAAATATGGAATACCCTCCAAGATGGAAGTGCTTCCCAATCATCATCAAAGACCAAGGAGATAGTGCCATCCCCTCTTCCTGCAACATCATACAAAGTGTGAGAGCAAATCTGCCCTTGCTCTCCTAGGAACAAACCAAGCAACAAGACATTGTGTTGCCTCTCCATACCTCCATCAAACAACTCATGTGATGAAGACACAATGAATGATATGAGTAACACATCAACACCATGCATCCATACTCTATGCTGCTCAACGATGCAAGTATCCATCCTTCTTTTCCCCATCCTCCTACTCTTAGGAAGAGTGTTTGCCAAGTGATGGCCAAACTCTTTCAAGAGTAACCAGCGCAGCCAAGCCTCCTGCTGCCTGGTGTCATAGATCTGAAAATAGCCTCCTAGCTCCTTGCTCATCAACCACATCCACTCAATACATTGTGGATGCCTCCTTCTCCTCATCCTGGTACTCCTCCCATGAGGGCTACCATCCTCCCAAATCAAATTTCTGATTTTGCACTTCATGGGATTTTGAAGTATAAACCTCTCAAGGATCAATGAGACCCTATCAAGAATCAAATAGGTGGTAGGCAAAAACCTCCCATCATGATGTGTGTGGCTCAAGGGATGTCCAACACAAGCATGAGAGATGTTATCCATCCGAAGATGTCCCCCATCTTCTATCTGCTCTTGTGAGAAGGAAAACAAACCATTGCACCCCATGGTGTGTCGAAGTGCATCTCCCGTGAGATCTCTCCTTGAGATCTCCCCTCCATCCATAGTCTGCTCCACCGAGTACCAACTCAAAATCTCTCGCCATCCAATCTCAACACGTGGCTGCTGTACCCTGTGCAACTCTGATCGTCTCATACCACTATCCAAGTCAACATATGAGACCTGACTAGGTGGCTCTGCCTCTCTCTCTCCAACGGAAAGAGATGATCCAACAACACTACTAGTCCCATCCATGCATACCTGAAGGGGAATGATCTGATGCTGCAATGCGCCCTCAGGTTGTACCATCAGGGAATCCAGCTGTTCCCCAATGCGGACCAACTTGGCCGCCGACTTGGCACAAGTCACTCTCATACCCTCCAGCTCCTGGTCCTGCAACAAAACGGTCTCCCGTACCGACGCGGCCTTCTCCCTCAAAACTCGAAGGTCCGTCCGAAGCCGATGACACCGCTGTCTGCGACCATCATCCAATACCTCTGTACCTGCTATTACCTCATCGAAGGTGGATACATCTCCTGACACTTCACCCATCTGTTGTGTGCTGCTACCACCCGAAGACTCGGACATGGCTCCAGTCATCACCTTAGTGGATGGCTCTACCGGGGTAGGCTCTACCTCCACTATGATATCAACCGGCATGGTCAAGGAGGTCTCCAATGATGGTGAGTCCTGTATCACACTAGGTGTAACCTCAGGCTCTCTGCAATCCTGTGTATCCTCATCATCCAAGTGCGAGGTAACCATTTTAATGGTTTCCCTCTCCGATACCCGGTCAAGCTGGAAAGAGGTATCCAACTTGTCCACCCAAGCTTTTTCTGAGCGCCTGGATGACCCGTCAAATGTCGGTAGATGGGATCTGTCCACCGTGCGCTGTAAGCCCCTATCATGTGAGGGCTTGTTCACTCTGTGAAAGTCGTGAGGTCTACTATCACTCTGGAGCTGAACATAATCTCTACTAGCTGTGCGGTGGTCATCACGGTGGTATCCGTGCCCTTTGTGCTGGTGCTGCTCAGGGGGTTTGATGCCGCATCGATACCAGAGATAGCGCTCGAAGGGGAAATTATCCATGAATCCCTGGCCTAAGCCCTGCCATTCTGCAAAAGCGGCTGCCCGTCGAGCTGAACTCACATCTCTCGGTGCTGTCGATCCCTCGTCCTCTACCAGGAAGGTAGGCATGGTAGGGCGTGTGGGTGTATGTGATGCCATATGCTGAGTGGCATCATGCTCCCGCAAATGGTGGGATGTACCTGATCCCTCACCAATCCGAAATCCCCTCAGGGTTTCCCGCTGCCTAACCTCTGCAGCAGTGAGTCTCTGTGACAGATCCTGCACTATCTGTGATGTCTCCTGTATGCGACGGAGGACCGCCTCTCTAAACCTCCTCTCATTCACATCACCTGCCATCAGCTCTTTCTGCTATGTATCTACAGGTTCCTCAGAAACCATACCGTTGCTTAACTTCGACCTCCGATTTACCCACTGAAAACTACTCGGAAAATTCTAGGAATTTGGGAAAGTGATCCTCGCCCAAAACCCAGAAAAACCCAGAAAACGTTTTTCCTAATTCCAAACTTCAAAATTTGACCCTTTTTATTTTGGCCCTTTTCCCAACTGCGTTTTTGGTATTGCAACTGCTATTGCTCTGTATGATCTCTTTTCTGATGTCATAGACCACAGGCTGAGCCAGAATTATGCTCTGATACCACTGTAATATCCCCAAAGGGAAATAACCAGTAATACACAGAAATATGCCAGACAGATATAGAGAATACAATGCTGAACCAAATCATGGAACAAATACACATCGAATGCCAGAAAACTGAGCCATTTTATTAATCTGAAAGTACATAGAGAGGAGTACAAGAAAATCAGAATAAATGCACCTATCCCTTCCCTAGGCAAGTGGAGGCTCTCTCAGACAAATAATGGCTGCAACAAGGACAGCGTCCTAGCTGCTGAAGACTGCTCTGAAGACTGAAGCTGGACTGCACTAGAACTATGAGCTGAAGACCAAAAGATAGCTGATATCAATACTCCAAACCCTCACCAATGAAAACGCTGTCTCTGCTAGTGACAGCGCTGAAACAGATGTGGTGCTGGTCACAAAACTCTCCAGATAAAAAGCTCAGCTCCTCAAGGCCAAAAAAGCTGTTAAGCCCTGCTCCCATGACCCTGCTCACTAGATCAGCGTCCTCCCAGATGGATCAGCGTCCTATATGCTCAGATCTGCTGGATCTAAAGCCTGCAATCCAGATCTGTGTCCTGTCCTTCCAGATCTGCGTCCTCCCGCATCGCATCTCTGCCGTTATCTCTTCGGCATCTATGCTAGATCTCGGCCAATATCTCTTCGCATCCGCAACCTCAAAGGGCTGGATCCGATGTTATCCCTTCAGATCTAGGCCGGATCTCGCCACTATCTCCTCGCATCCGTACCCCAAGCCAGATCCGATGCTACCTCCTCCGTATCTGCAATTATCTGCTCAGATCTACAATCTCCAAAGCTGGATCTATCAATGTGACTTCAGATCTGCGTCCTCCTCTTCCTGCTGGAACAGCGTCCTCACTCCAAGACTGATCTGCGTCCTTACTTCCCTCTGGAGCAGCGTCCTTCCTCCCAGATAAGAACTGCGTCCTTCCTCCTGCTGAAACAGCGTTTTTCCTGCTAGATCTGCGCAGCCACTAGAGGGCTTCTTCCTCTCCGAATCTCCACCTGAAACTGCTACTGAAACTGAAAGATAGAACTCAGAAATTAACCTTACTAGGGCGGGCACTCGAAGTCCCCCGAAGCTAAGGGTGAAACCAGAAATAACCTTACCAGGGCAGGCACTCGAAGTCCCCCGAGGCTAAGGGTGAGATCTCCGACCGAAGACACTCGGTTGCACTAAACAGTGCTGCAGACCGACTAAACAACCGGCGTGCTGAAGCAGACAGAAGTCTAGCTCTCAATATCAATATAAAATCATGCATGCCAAATGAAGTGGAAACCCCTCCTTTTATAATGCTAAACTCCCTCCAAAACCTTAACTGCGTCCTTCACCTTGCAGTTACCCTTGGGTCAGCGTGAGGCCTCCCCTCATATACGTGTGGACCCCCAAGGCCCCCCCTTTAAGTTATAACGTTAATCAACTAGGAAAACACTTTATTTTATAAAGTGAGGTGACTAAAGTGAGGTGACCCCTCTTATTTCTCACTTTATTTATTATTTCTAACCAAAGCGGCAAAATTAAACAAAATGAAATATTCCAATTAGCAAGGCTAATTGGGAATATTACAATCCAAAATTGTTCCCCGTATATGATTAATGTGACAGTCACAGTAACCTAATTTTGAACCAAATCTTGGGCTCTTTAATGCAACGGCATTAAGAATTACCAAATCTAATTCTGATCTCTGCCTTGGGCAAATTCTTGCAGTATTATGTTTTCTTAATTGCAAAGATATTGTTAATGTTTTGTTAATTGCAAATATATTTTAATGGGTGATCTCAATTATTTCCATTTACAAGTCATTTCAATCTTCGATTTTTATGCAACAATTCTGCTAACAGAGGGGAAAATTTTGCAGGTAATCGTAATGATATTATGATCTACATATAAGATAACTTCAATAGGAGATTTAACCAAATATTAATATTGATGATTTGTCATGTCAATACATAATGCTTTTGACGATTATATTTAACAATTTACTCTATGAGCAACCTTGAAAGTTTCTTATTTTAAGAGAACCAGGACCAGACCCTTGCAGCAGCCTCCTCGTTGAAGAAGGAAACTGGGAGGAAGGATGGTTGTACTCAGATGCCTCAGATGTTTCCTTTTGAATTCAAGAATTTGGTGCAAAGTAACTATGTTGACAATAACTGTGATCTACTTGACTCTGTTAATTACAGTTGTGATTATAACAATGGTTATAATCAATAAGTATCCATAATAAATACTAATCAATGAGCTTAAGTAACACGTATATTGGGTAATAACAAGGAGTGTATAACCATAATCAGAGTGAGTGCAATATATGAGTGACAGTGAACCATACAATCTTCATAGCTTACTAAGTGTAATACCATATCTATTAGGATTAGAGCTTACATATAAAAGCATGGTTTCGATTGCTCTAAGTGATTCCATAATAAACCTGTATCATATATGTACTGAGCTCGTGTATCTCGTGTTCATTTACTAATATATCATTACCTAAGTAAGTTTCATTATAGAGAAGGTGGTAGTAACGCATATTATGCCTAAGATATCACCCTATCTAAGTAGTTAAGCAACTCACCGGTCGTAACCTCATATCATGCTAGCTTAGTCTGTCTGAATAGGGTTCCAATCATAACCTAACATGTAGTTGATCTGTGTGTTTCCACATCAATAACCCGTACATGTATCTGCTTTAACATTTCGATTGTTTCCATCTCTATTAGTAACACCTGTAGCATTCACTAGTTAAGTATGAATAAGAATAGATGTAATGGCGATCATAGGCTTGATAAAGGTGGAATCCTATCTGCTATAACTTCTACTCGTATATAAGAGAGACCTTCTTGCTTCACCTATTTCACATGGTATACTTATTGTGGAAATAGCCATACTTGACTAGTAGTAATACTTGGGCTTGTTATAAGGTTCTAGTAGTCCACATGTTCATAAGATCAGTATTATATAAGATATACTATTCAATGGATTCACATGGTTAACCTTTTATAACGGTAATAGAAGCTCTTTTAGTATAGAGGTTTATCTCTCACCATGTTACATAATAAGCACGATAGTATTGTACTAATATGGAGTTAAGGGTAAAGGTTCAATATTCTTTATTAACATATCACTATCTTCACTGATTCCCATTGATTTTATTAACTATGAAGAGTATGACATAATCAAGTACTCGCCTAACTTACAGCTTTGTAATCATAATCACACAACTTACTGATCATGTATAGAGAGTGGTCATAGCCTATCCATGAATTTGTAAACTTTATTTTGAATTATCTCTTAAAAATGAATTTTACTTGCTGGTACATGGATAACCATAAAGAACGGATGTTACTTAACTCTAGTGATATCGAATATATGCTATTGTTTGACTTTACTAAATGCAGGGATACCAACATGCCTTATGTCATTTAAATTATCATTGCAGGAATATGAACAATATAAATGCATGTGCTGTAAGGTGTGTATGAATGTTTACATTGATAACAATATATTTGAAATATGTAGAGATTGTTATATGGGTAACAATTTGTTATGAACAATATAAATGCATGTGCTGTAGTGTGCGTACGAATGTTTACATTGCAGATGTGTACAAGTAATTGCTTCGCAGAATACAGATTACAGAACCAAAATACGTGATGACAGAATCCCCAGAACAGTTGAGACTCCCGAGATTCCACAATAGGGTGTTGACCCTGGTCCTATTGGGAGGGGTGGAGGTGTTGCCCACCGGTTATCCTCCGATACCTGGAGTCATGGGAGGACTGTGCGAGTCACGCTCCCCTAGACGTGTGATGATGACTTCCGGATGCCTACAAGCATATTTGGTCGACGTAATCGTCGCTGATATCCTTAAGTTCTATGAATGGATCAGTAAAACTGATGCCATGGCATATTCCTGTAGAGGACGGATAGGATGGGAGTGGAAGAAGATTAAGAAGGATAGGATGATTTTAGAATAGTTTGAAGATTTGGTTGAGATGGGAAGTAACAATTAAATTTGAGATACATACTTATTCAAACAGAAAGTCAATCTTAAAAATCCGCCTTCGACAAACACCCTAATCTCTAAAATACAATCATTGATATGAGTATATGAAACCCTAACTTCGGGATGAAGTTTTCCGAAGGGAGGAAGTATGTAACAACCCACACCCTAAGTCCCTACTTCCTAATATTTAACTAAAAGTTAAAATACCAACATAAAGAAAAACTAACTTTAAAAGAATAATTAGAATGATTAATTAAACAACACCCCGATTGAATACATTCAAATTAATACAATCATATTCTTTTCATTTAAATGACAGCTGTTTAATACAACCTTATACATCTTATCCTCTTGCATTCAAGTGACCTCTCATTAATAATCATATCCTCTTATTCGAATGACCTCTCATTAATACAACCTTATCTTATTACATTCAAAGGACATCTCATTAATGAGAACCATATCACTCGAATGATACCTCTTTAAAAACATTCATTTCTACATTTATGGAGGCCTTATCTCGATGGAGTGTGGCGGTGGGGCAGATTATTATTTAAACACGAAGACATGAAGGAGGGAGGGGTCTTTTGGTTGGGAAAGAAGAGGGAGAAGGTTGTTGTGAGGAAATGGAGAAGGCTGTCGTGATGAATTTGAGAAGGTTGTTATGGTAAAAATTTATCAAGGGTGGGAAGGAGACTCACTGTTCTCAGGATTCTGGGCACGGGGGCAGAGGAGGCGTCCTCTGGATTTAGGATTAAATTCTAAATTTGGCTGGGAGGAACATTTTGGTTCTGTAATCTGTCCGATTAGCTGGAGAGGAGGATCACGGTTTCAGGTATTCTAGTTTGGATCTCTCCGTTTCCAGGTATTCCTCCTCTTAGCATCAGTTAATTATTATGTTTCAGCATCAGCTAGTCACTGTGTTTTAAGCATTAGCTGGTTACTGTGATTTTACTTAGAATTAACTTAAAATCATGTTTAAATTCTCTTGCAAATTAAATCTTGCTTAACTGTAGGGAATCAGATAAGTGTTTTTTTTTATAAGTGAGACAGAGACCTTGCACATGGTATCAAGTATGGTTTTTAGCCTCTTTATATTGAGAGTTATTAAGAGTTATTAAGAGGCTAAATCAGCTAAGTCTTTCCCTCCAGCAGAAGCTATGAAATTCCTTGAAATCTAGTGCAAAATTTAGGAAATTAACGAGATAGGATATTACATGGTGCCTCCGCTAGTAATTGATCACCTTTAAGTTGTAAATAACTTCAACATCAAAAACCCCCTTGGAAGCCTACAACTAATATCCACGAGATCGGTTCACATATTTGTTTTGAGGATGCTTCCACAACTAATATCCACGAGATCGGTTCACATCTTTGTTTTGAGGATTCTAATAAATCCTAGTAAACATAGATCCCAACACAGGTATGAGCCTTGAGGAGAGAAATGAGATAAAGCCAAAACCTCATTGCCTACCACCTTTTGATTGACCTGAAGATGCAAAATATTGATGAATTTGAACATAGCCAAATGCTAATACTAAAATTTTGCATAATCATGAACAAAGAGAGCAAAATACAAAGCCCCAAATATTAATTTAAAGCGAAGATAAACAATCAGTCCACCTACTAAAGAAAATCACACTAACTATCATAGCCGTTTAATAATGAAAACAACATACATTTTGACAAATACCCAGAAATTTCACCAATTAAATTAACACAATGCAACAATTTCAAATGTGCAAAATAGCATCCCTTCTAAATGAGTAACAAGTTACAATAGGATAACTAATTTCTCAATATAAAGACAAGCCAATGAAACCTTGTTCACTCGAATGGCATGAGTTTTAGGAAGTCGGTTGTTACTCCCATACAAATTTGGCAAATAGATACCCCTCAAATCTAGGGAAGGATATCTCTTCTTTATGAAGATTGTAATGTAAAAATACCCCTCAAATCATGTGTTTCATGTGTTTTATATGAGAGACAAAGAGATGTAATGAAAATTGCTTAACAAGGAACCAAAATCCGTAATATAACTCCCAACAACCAAAATCAGTATGTAAAGTTTCACAATTCATCAGTGTTAAATTAAAAATCTTAGATTTTAGTGTTAAATTAAAAAATTTAGATTTTCAAACTGTGAAAGTCTAAGACTCTAACATATACCCATCATCAGGGATCCAATTGAAGCTTTGAAACTTTGCAAGGGACCAAAGCTTCAACTAGATTCGTCAATTATGGCATCCAATTGAAGCTTCGAAACTTTGAAGGGGCCAAAGCTTCAATTGGATTCCCCAATGATGGGGGAGTTTCCGCTCAAAACATTGGAATGTTTATAAATAATAACATAGTTTTAAGATCCAGGAATCCAACTTGCCATTTTTTCACAGGTTTGTTAAAATTGATTAATAATTATTACGTAACTAATTGCTCAAATATAAAAATATCAAGGAACAAATGTAATGGATGCAAGAGGGCAAATAAAAGTGCTCACGCGACCTCAAACAGGACAATCAAGCAAGGGAAAGGACCCTGCACCCCCATGATATGACAATTATGGATCTTAACCCCAAGAGAAGATCCAAAATAAGTTCTTCCCTTGTATTAATGGCTAGAAGTCACATTACTATGTGAGGTGGCAGAATGGAAGAGACATAGCAAGTGCATGCAGATGAGATTTTGAAGATGGAGATAAAGCAATGGCTTCAATCTTCTTATGCATTTGTTGTTTTCATTGTTGGCTTTTATCTCGTTGTTGTTTTTGTTGTTTTCATTGTTGGCTTTTATCTCGTTGTTGTTTAGTTAAAGAACATGTTCCGTTTTAGTTATTGTGTTGAAATGTTCCGTTTTATTATTGTGTTACTAGCTTGTTTACAGGTATTGCTCAAATATTAGATGCTAATTCCAGGGGTAACGAGAACATTATAAAGCAGTGGAGCTTGAACAAGTCACTCTACCGAAAGGGGTCACAAAGAAAGTGTTTGAAAATGAAGAGAAATCCACGACTTCCATCTCTTCTACTGCAGTTGTTTCTTTTGACTCTCGCTTTAATAGCCTTTCTATTTAGTTAGAGACCCTGTTCGATTTGAGCTAGTCTCAAGACAGGTTAGAGTGCAGACTAAGGCCCAATTGAATTTTATTTGAGAATGGCAGGAAGCTGTACGCAGGATGAAGTCTGAGGATAGGTCTCAAGATACGTCAGTGTGCAAATTAAGACCTAAATTCAAAGGTGATCGGATGAAGTCTGAGGATAGGTCTCAAGATACGTCAGTGTGCAAATTAAGACCCAACTAAAGTTGATTGAAGAACGACAGAAATATGTCTGTAGAATGCGGAGTGAAGGGACTCGCTAGAGCAAGGTTGAAAATCAACCCCCTCACCAAACCCTGTATACACCAAAGTTGGAAATAGTTTTTCCTAGTCTTCTAGGGAGGGAAAACTACTAATTTCCTCACTGTAGTGAGGTTCCTGCTGAACATGAATTCCTCTATAATAGACTGATGGAGGGAGTCCATGAGGCTTTTAGATTCTTCATCCAAGATGGAGAGGCAAAGTTTGAAGCAAAGAAGTGTATTCGACGGGTAGAGGAGAGGCAAAGTTTGAAGAAAAGAAGTGTATTCGACGGGTAGAGAACAATCCAATTAACAAGAAGCAACCATACAGAAGGTAGTAAATATTATGGAGCTAAAAGAACAAATGTGTTGTGTTTGAATGAAATTGTTGAGATTAAAATACAAAAGTGAGTGGCCCAGTAAATATTATGGAGCTAAAAGAACAAATGTGTTGTGTTTGAATGAAATTGTTGAGATTAAAATACAAAAGTGAGAAACGCACACTCTCCAGTGGTATAGAATGCCCAATCCTCCTCCCAATTGCAGATGAAAACTAATACAGTCACAGGCAGGCTTGAAAATTTTGTTTTGTTTCATCCATATCTAAAAATTCTATTCAATTAGAGGCAAGTTTTCTTTATCCCCACAGATTCTGATTATCTTCCATTACCTGGATTATGTGAAAAATTACATGAACACACAAGATATAATATGCAATAAAAGAGTTCAATTAAAACAACATGGAACATATATGATAATATTATGTAACAGAAAACGAGTAAGTTTCCTCATACATACCTCATTCAACTTTGCCAATTACATCCATGGAATCTTCATCAACCCCGAACACACGTGATGTTAAGGCTTGCCTTAATTTCCCCACCCATTGAACCCAAAACAAAAACCATGAACAAAGGTAAAAAACACAAGAAAAAGTAAACACATAAAACAAAACACCCAATCACAAATTAGCATGGCCATGCTGTGAAATGCAGAAAAAAATAATAACTACATATGTAGAAAAGCAAAAGCAGAACAAAAAAATAGCAAAAGAAAGAAACAAACAAGAGCAAAGAAAAACAATAGACAAGAACTCTCCTCTAGAAGCCCAAAAAGCGTCAGTGCCCATCCTGCACATAAAAAAAGTGATAAGTAATAAATAAATATCATAATATCTTATAAAAAATATCAAATACACACCAAATAGCTTATGAGAAATATGAAACAAAGACCAACATCAGCAATATTTCACAGTAAATCACATAGATTTTACACCAAAGGAAAACTCACCTCTATCTCTGATTCTCTACCTTTTCACTATAATGCAATGTTTCTCATAGAGATTTCGATAGTTTCATCTGTTATCATCCATGATACTTTTCCTGCATTGTATTGTACTCAATATTTAAATAAATGACAAATAATGTTAGATGCCACTAATTTAAACAAACACAAATAGAACTATACATACCATCTTAACCTTTGCTTTCACCCACTACCCTTGTGGTATGTTCAAGCACTATATCCACAACATTGGTTGTTTGGTACTGCCTTAATTTCCCCACAAGGGAAAGCCCAAAAAGAAACATAAAATATTAAATACAAAATATAAAATTTTATGAAAAATCAATAAAAGACACCAAAATATCATGAGAAATATAGAATAGATATTCAAATATGCTATGAAAAACTCTTATCAATGACCAAAAATATTATGCAAAACCAAGTATATATTTTGTGAAGACAAAAAATCACAAACTTCAAATAGCTAAGGAGTTAGGAGAATCATAAGTTGAAATGAGAATTTCATAATAGTGAATACATGTATTTTGCATCGAAAAAGAACTCACCATCTATCTATGCTTCTATTGCACTGATCTATGACTCTCTCACATAGACATTTCAACAGCTTCATCAACAATGATCCACCTTCATTAACTCGCATGAAATTGTCTTTAAATTTAAACACATGACATAATGATGTATAACAAATGAGTTAAGTTGAACCAACAAGGAACCATTGTTGAGGCTACATTGCCCTGTGTCCCTTTCACACAAGTATATTTCAACAATGTCATTAGCACTTTACCATTCATTACCAATATTTCATTGCACTTAATTAATAAACAAATGACAAATAATATAATAAGCCTCTAATTTAAATGAACATATATGAAACCATATATACCTCGTCTTCCTTATCATTTACCTTCACCCATTACGTTGTGGAAAGCGTGTTATCCCTAAACCCACAATATGGATTGTTAGAACTCTAACTCATTTTCTCCACCTGCTAAGAAAACCAAAAACCAACCCAAAAAATATTCTCATAATATTGTCTTACTTCTCATATAAGGATACCAAAAATATCACGAGAAATATTATACAGATAGTGAAATATAGCATAAGAAATCATAGACAATGACAAATCTTATGGATGATTATTTAACAAGATAACTTAATATAAAGCATGAGGAATCATAGACAATGACAAATCTTATGGATGATTATTTAACAAGATAACTTACCCTATATGCCAAAAGATAAAGATAACTCACCCACTACGCCATTGCCTCTACCTTTGTTGTAGTGCTCCACATCTCTTTGACACAAAGAGATTCAATGGTTTCATTAGTGTTCCTCCGCTTTCCATACCCTCTACCTTTGTTGTAGTGTCTAACATCTCTTTGACATTACAGAGATTCAATGGTTTCGTTTAGTAGAATTTCATTAGTGTTCCTCCGCTTTCCTTAACCCGCATTGCATTTAAATTTAAACAAGCTCACATGATATGATTATTTAGAAACAAACAAGTTAAATTAAATCGAGCATGGAACCATATAATTATAATTATGTAGTGATAAACAAGTAAATTTCCCAATACATACCTCCATCAGCTTTTCCTACTACACTTTTGGAACTAAATGCACAAGTTTGGCTGTAAAAACTTGTTTAATTTCCCCACCCATTAAACCCAAAAAAATACATTAAACCCAAAAAAAATAATAAAAGTTAGAAAAATAGATAAGGACACATTAAAAAAAAAACAAAATTCAAGCCACAAACTAGCATGGCCATGCTCACAAATGCAAAAAAACAAAATCAATAAAAGTAGAGAATAAAAGAAACAACAATAGCAAAAGAAGCTAACAATAACAAAAAACAAAAGTAACAAAAAAAGAAAGGAGTAGAGAGAAACAATAGATGGAGAATCTGATATACAATCCCAAAATCCATCAATGGCCAACCAGAGACATCCTGCACACCAAAAAAATATTATGAGAAATATTAAATAGACACAAGAAGTTGTGAGATATCTGTAAAAAAGATCCAAAATATATTATGAAAAAACTTAAATATAAGCCAACAATATTGTTACTAATATTATGCACTAGAAAGTATATATTATGCAAGCACTAAATGTCATCAACCTTAAATAGGTAAGGAGGGAGGAGAATTATTGTTTTCGAATGAGAAGTACTTCATAGCAGACTAACCTCTATCTTTGCTTCCTCTACACTCTACTACAATATCTCTCATAAAGAGATTCCAGTAGTTTTGTTTGTCATCCTCCACATTTCATATCTGCTTTGCATTGCACTCAATAATTATGAAATATCTGCTTTGCATTACACTCAATAAAATATTATGAAAAATATTAGATACATGGAAAATGTTGTGAGATATATGAAAAAAAGATCGAAAGGAAACTATAAATATTATGACTAGTCCTATTAATAATCTTAAATAGAAACTAAAAATATTATGACCAATCGTATGCACTAGAAAACACATCATATCCAAACACCAAAAGTCATAAGCCCTAAATAGCTAAATAGGGGGATAATATATAAGGAAATAGGTAACTAGCAGATCATATATGGATATTTGCATCAAAAGTTAACTAACCTCTAAATTTGCCTCTACCTTTGCACTCTACTCTAGTCTCTCCCTTGCTTTACATAACCTCAAGGTCTCGTTCATCATTTGAAATAAAACACTTATCCGATTTCTTATATTTTAAGCAGCAAATTAAATTGAAAGAGGGTTTAAAACATAAAATCTAATGAGAGATTCATGCTTTAACTTAATTCTAAGTTCACAAACACAACAACCAAAGCACGTCAAAACACACAACTAGCCGATGCTAAACATAATACTAATCGATGCTGAAACACAATAACTAGCTGATGCTAAAACATAATACTAACTGATGCTGAAACACAATAACTCACTGATGCTGAAACATAGTAACTTGCTGATGCTAAGAGAAATACTTGGAAACGGTGAGATCCAAACCAGAGTTTAGTCGATGATTGCCGATGAACTAAACAAGCCGATAATTGCTGGAACCGTGATCCTTCTTTCCAGCGCAGTG
Organism: Pinus albicaulis; assembly: GCA_034641835.2. Lineage (NCBI taxonomy): Eukaryota > Viridiplantae > Streptophyta > Pinopsida > Pinales > Pinaceae > Pinus > Pinus albicaulis. The sequence goes on from CM076582.1 coordinate 407,931,631, forward strand.
GATAGATTTCAGAATCAAAATGTTCCTCCCAGCCAATTTAGGATTTAATCCCAAATCCAGAGGACGCCTCCTCTACTCCCGTGCCCAGAATTCCGAGAACAGAAAGTCTCCCTTCCACAGTTTATCAATTTCATCACAACAACCAATTAAGTAGCATTTCATAAAACACTCTTCGTGATCATCCCTCCAGTTTCATGTAAGAACAAAAGCCCCCCTCCTCTTCATGTTTCATTGTTTAAATAACCATTCCCTCCACCGCCATTGTATTCCTCCACTGCCTCAACATCATTTCCACCGCCACAACTCCATCGGAATTTTATTTTCATTAATGAAGGAATGAGTGTCATTTAGGGAAATGTCATTCAAATAAATAGGAGTCTGATTTGTCATATATGGAAATGTCATTCGAATAATTGATGGTCATAATTGTCATATATGGTTGTCTTATTCAAAGTGTTTTTAATTTAATTAATTATTCTTTAAAGTTAATTTTATTTTTGGATATTTATATTTACTTAATTACTTCATATTTTAATTATGTTCTTGTAGGAGTCCAATTAAATATAAATATACTTAGTTGTATACATATAGATATGTATGTATATATATTTTTTAATTGATGTTTGTCTTTTTTTTTATCATATTTTGGCGAGGAAAAAATATAAGGTGGTTTTCAATTTGTTTTCAAACTTAGGGAAATCTTAGATATTAGCAGGTACGTATACTAGTGCGATGTATGCGATATACGTAGGTGTAGCTATCCCATGCGTATATCGCATACATGCTAATATTATTTTGCTTATAACATGGGAATGGGTCGTTACATACTTCCTCCCTTTGGAAAACTTCGTCCTGAAGTTAGGGTTCCATATACTCATATCAATAATTGTGTTTTTAGAGATTATGGTGATTGTAGAAGGCTTGTATTTTAAGATTGACTTTCTATTTGAATATGTATGTATTTTCAATTTAATTGTTACTTCCCATCTCAACCGCATTTCCAACTATTCTAAAATCATCCTATCCTTCCTAATCTCTTCCACTCCCATCCTATCCGTCCTCTACAAGAATATGCCATGGCATCAGTTTTACTGATCCATTCATAGACCTTAAGGATATCAGCGTCGATTACGACGACCTGATATGCTTGTAGGCATCCGACAGTCATCATCACACATCTAGGGGAGTGCGACTCGCACAGTCCTCCCATGACTCCAGGAATCGGAGGATATCCGGTGGGCAACACCTCCACCCCTCCCAATAGGACCAGGGTCAACACCCTATCGTGGAATCTCGGGGAGTCTCAACTGTTCTTGGAATTATTTCATCACGTATTTTGGTTCTGAAATCGGTATTCTGCAAGGTAATCACTTGTACACAAATCACAGCATATGCATCTATATTGTTCATAACAAATTTTACCCATATAACAATCTCTACACATTCCAAATATACTGATATCTATGATATTGATCCTAGAACTTATATAACATACTTGGTTAAAACATTTGTCCACATATGTATTAATATGTCCAATACAATTTCTTGTTTAGATACTGCTCTCGTTTAGTTCATACATGTTCCATTTATGATGCATTGTCTTAACCATGTTCAACCTATATAAAACAATATGTTTCACTTTGATATTTAAAATGTAGTTACTCTTCTATTTATTTTCCTTTAATCATATGGAAATGCACATGAAATGATTTGATAGATAATGTCATTCATAATGTGATCTATGACCTAGATTTCATAATCCTGCAATGATAATTTAAATGACATATTGCATGTTGGTATCCCTGTACTAGTAAAGTCAAACAATAGCATATATTCGGTATTACTAGAGTTAAGTAACATCCGTTTCTTTATGGTTATCCATGTACCAGCAAGTAAAATTCATTCTTACGAGATAATTCAAAATAAATTTTATAAATTCATGGATAAGCTATGACCACTCTTTATACATAACCAGAACGCTGTGTGATTATGATTACAAAGTTGTAAGTTAGGCTAGTATTTGATTATGTCATACTCTTCATAGCTAATAAAATCAATGGGAATCAGTGAAGATAGTGATATGTTAATAAAGAATATTGAACCTTTACCCTTAACTCCATATTAGTACAATACTATCATGTTTATTATGTAACATGGTGAGAGATGAACCTCTATACTAAAAGAGCTTTTATTACCGTTATAAACGGTTAACCAGTGTGAATCCATTGAATAGTATAGCTTATATAATACTGATCTTACGAACATGTGGACTACTAGAATCTTATAACAAGCTTGAGTATCACTATTGGTCAAGTATGGCTATTTCCATAATAAGTATACCATGTGAAATAGGTGAAGCAAGAAGGTCTCTCTTATATACGAGTAGATGCTATATCAGATAGGATTCAACCTTTATCAAGCCTATGATTGCCATTACTTCTATCCTTATCCCTGCTTAACTAGTGAATGGTATAGGTGTTACTAATAGTGATGGAAATAACGTAATGTGTTGAAACAAATACATGTACGAGCTTATTGATGTGGAAACACACAGGTCAACTACATGTTAGGTTATGATTGGAACCCTATTCAGACAGACTAAGCTAGCATGATATGAGGTTACGACCTGTGAGTAGCTTAACTACTTAGATAGGGTGATATCTTAGGCATAATATGCGTCACTACCACCTTCTCTATTATGAAACTTGCTTATAGGTAATGATATATCAGTAAATGAACACGAGATATACGAGCTGAGTACATATATGATGCAGGTTTATTATGGAATTACTTAGAGCATTGGAAACCATGCTTTTATATGTAAGCTCTAATCCAAATAGATATGGTATTACACTTAGTAAGCTATGAAAATCATACGGTTCACTGTCACCCATATATTGCACTCACTCTAATTATGGTTATACACTCCTTGTTATTACCAAATACACGCGTTACTTAAGCTTATTGATCAGTGTTTATTATGGATACTTATTAATTATAACCATTGTTATAATCACACTGTAATTAACAGAGAAAGTCAAGTAGATCACAGCTTATTGTACTAGTAACAAGAAGATACGTATGATTATTAGAACACCCATATTTTTTAGATAATGAGTGCTATTTGTGAGTATCCATCCTATCGCTTCCCTTTTGTTCCCATAGATATGGAACACAGTTAATCTTATAATGGTACGAGACAAATGGGAAGATAGTATAACCACCAAGTAATGGTAATGATTATGTTATCCCAATCTTATCACTTATATATATATGTAGTAGTGAACCCATTACACTGTTATGATAAGCTCTATTATGAGAAAATCCCATGAAATCATAATTACTATGCACTTAGTATCCATACATGCCTAATTACTCCTATATGAGCACAGTGAATGTTCCTTTACCTCATCTATATGCATAGAATCGTACAGTCAATCTGTGATATGGAACTCGGTCAATGGTGAGATAGGTAGTACTAAGGCCATGAAGAGGATAGAGTCACCACTATTCCAGGAACATGAGCTTGTATCTTTGTTATATGAGATGGTGGTACTCATTCAGATCAAAGCTTAGAGAATAGGTAACACTAATGAGAAAACCCATTGTACTAGTAATATGCTACAAGCTTATACTACTAATCAAAGTAATGGGAATATCGTAATCAAGCATTATAATAAAAAGAACTAGTAGTTAATGTGATAAGCTAACTGCAAGCCCGTATAGATATAGCACTAGTTAAGTAATCATGTATCCATAATGTTGAACAAGCTGGCGATTTATTTAAGCGTGGTGAATCAATAAGGATAGTAAGCACAATGTTGATTGGGCTAATATTAGTCAGAAAGTACAAGTATAATTCAAGTAATGTGATACATAGAAAAAACAAGGTTACTAATACAACTTATACGAGCTTAGATCGGCTAAACTATAGAGAAAGAGTGATATCTCAATAGTAAGCATTCACCTAATTAACTCTATTCGCTCAGATTAGTATGATTAAGTTATGCAATAAACTTGAAATCACCTATACCACTTAGATATGGCACTCTAACCTATTCACTATACTGTACGTACACTTTTATATCCATAACGAACACTAGCACATACCGTATCGATAGAGATAAGCTCTTGGTTCCTATTATGGTGTACTCATTGGAAACAAGCTCATATGTATTAAGAGTAATCACTCAATATTGAGATAAGCTTAGTACAAGCTATTACGGAAACTATACTAATACAGATGATACAGGCTGGTTATGATACAACACCTAAGCATATAGCTTATAATAATCATACATATTGTAATCAATGATGTTACTCTTTCTTATAACAATGGTACTAATACTGGGATATCACTAGAGAAACTATTCGTGTTATTCAGCAATACCAGTGGTGTAATGATTAATGGTATATACTACTTTCAACAGTGTTACTAATCTTAGAGAGGTTATGAGCTTGTTATGGAATTACTAGTACTTATAGATTTGTATTGTGTTATCCTTACAACTTTTATATCAGTGTAAACTTCACTACTGTTATTACACCTTACATTCTACTTGATTTGCTCTATGTTACCTATTACGTGTACGAACTAGACATGTTACATATCGTAATCATTTTACTTGATCTGCTCTTGTTACATAGCACGTGATCAACTCCATTACATATATTGCATAATGATTATACTCTACTATATAACTTATAAGGTGAAATAGGTCTTAGATTAGCATTAATTCCATAATGATGATTGCGCGAGTATCATTAGCTTAGATAACAGTGACAATACCTGTATAGGTTGCTGTGCTCATACCAGTTCTATTAATCATATGATCTTGACCTAATCATTATCCTATGAATATACATCAGATTCCATGTATTCAAGAAAACAGAAGAGTTACACCAGATTAGCTTAGAAGAGTAACTGTTCTAGCTTATTGATCTAAGTAAGCTATGATCATTTGACTATTCATAGTTATAACCATATCTTACCACTAGTTTACAAGCAATGGGAAGAATTAGTCACGAAGCTGATCTTGGAGGTATATGTAATCTTCATGAACATTACTATTTCAACCAAATAAGGCTAGTTTCTATTATGTAAGCTTAGTGGAAACACAATGGTAACCAAAGAGTGATACATACGCGAAAGGTTTCATATTGCTCATTTGTTATTGATAAGAGAATTAATCACCAGTATTGAATACACTGGACTTGGAGATTACTGCTTATTCCCTAGAGCTCACTGATGATCTCTTAATAATCCTTATAAAGCTGAACACAAGTATACATCACCCAATTTATAATTACCCTGATATAAGTATAAAATACAATAATTAAATATATCATATATGGTTCAATAATCATGTATTATTTTATAATATATATATATATTAATATTTTATTAAATCCAGACTTATTATAAATCCCTAAGTCATTGAATCTGCATTTGTATTTTAACATCGGGTGGAGGTTTTAACCTATAGTACGTAGAATTTAAACAACCCTAGACATATACGCATACGCATTTGCCAAATGCCATTAAAAGTCGATACCTATGTAAGGTATTATTATTATATTTTCAAACTTAATATTTATTAATATTTAACCCATTTTCATTTGTTTATTTAAACATTGGTATCTCAAATATTCGAATGGATGCGTAGTATTAAATTTTATGGCATATACTATTATGCGGATGTATATAGTCCATGACATAAATATTAAATGATATTTCAAACCATATGGTTTGTTGGCAAATGGCGGATTAACATTACAATGGGTCATATTATTAAGGATTTCGAATGTCATATTATATTACTCCCAAGGTTTACTTAAACAAGTTCTATGGTATATTTGTTCCAATCGTTAATGTAATTTATGCAAGCGGATAAGGTTTTCATAAAATAATGAATGATTTGGCGGCATCAAACTTTAATTAAAATTTATGGTTCCCCGCGCGCAAAATTAAAGGCGCATATCCATATAGTTGTATTACCTAACCGCTGAGCGGGAAGAATGAATGAATTAATACCATATAAATTACAAATTTAAATTTTATAATTTACAAATTTAAATTTAAACATTCAAATTTTATATAATGTTATGTTGGTGTGGGCCGCCCGGTACGGTGAGTCTGACGGGGTTCAAATCCCATGCGAATATGAAATTGTACCACACCATTGTTCATTTAAATTTTATATAATAATATGTCGGTGTGAACGCCCAACCAAAAAAACATTCGACGGGGGGTTCAAACCCCGTTCGTGATATATCAAGATTTTTTAATTTATTTATTTATTTATTTATTTATTTTTATTTTTTTTATTTTATTTTTAAATCTAACTAAGTATACGAGATCTCATTTCAACAATACACAATATACGGGTTAACTCCTTATAATACGTAGCTTCAGTCGTGGCTATGGGTTTTGAATGAGGCGGCGTCGATACTACTTTAGCTACTCCCCTTGATATATACAAAATAATATGAATGTTGTTACCTCGGTAGATTTGACTTTCACTGTCCATTAATAAAATCGATACTTGGCTAAAATAATATTGCGCCATCGGGACCTTTGACAATCACTCCAACCATAATACATATTTCAAACTTAATACCATTCTCACCGAACCTTTGAACTACGCCATAGCATAAATTATGCCACGGTACGAAATATTTAGTCCACCATCAAATTTGAATGCGGACTGAGAAAATAGATTAAGGTTTTCCACTGAATTTTATAATACGAAATCGAACTTTAGGTTTAAACAATAGAATGCCAAAATTTAATATAAAATATGCCGATTAATCATGTTAATTAAGATTTAAAATTGATAATAGCTGGTAACCTTCGACATGTATCCCAGCTCATCATTTTCTTTTTACAGGTTTTATAAATTTTATATTTTCGACGGCTTGCCTTTTATTTAAGTTTCACAAATTTTATATATTAATAATTCCATTGGATCAAATGCCAAATCTCCACCTCCACCGTATCATGCCTTTTCAATACAGAAACACGACGCCCGACTCGAGACCAAGCGGTAAGTCACAGCGGAGGAGCTACGCTGGCATGTGCATAACACACTCACTCAATAGGTTATCACCAGTCATACACGCAAAAGCTCATTCGGGTAAAGGTGTCGAAAGCCATGCATTTTTACTGTAAATTGCGTACACCTATATTCTAGCCTAACTCTTTTAGACACAGTATTTATAATAGTTATTTAGAGTTATTTCGATTTCACAATGCTAAGAGATACTCCGATTTTAACGCTTTCTCGTAAACCCACTCTCAATTTTCTTTTGCTGTTCATTATTGGTAAATTGGTAAATTTCTGGAGCTTACGCAGGTCAGGGTTGCGCCTTACCAAGAAGTACACAGAGATTTCATCAACAGTGTCCTTCGTGGAGGAAGATGCAGTAGTGTTATGTGTGTTGTATCATCGGTCCTTTTAGCATTTTATTTCTTTGTGTTTATCGACCTGATTAATTCACTCAATCATGACTGTTTTACCCTAACTGATATTGCTTAACTCGGCCTTTTACAACATTTTATTATACTATTCTTAAATCCTTTTATTACCATGAACAAATCAACGTGGATATCATTTTATAGGTACAGGTTTGCTTTGGCCATTAGTTCTTCCCCTAGAAGAAGTCTGAGGTCTGTTAAGAAATGATTTGAAGTTCTGAAGTACAAATATATATATATATTTTTTAAGAAAGGAGTCTATTATTTCACTAGGCATATATCTTATGGATCATGACATTGAGTTGTGATCCTCTTAATCTCCTCTAGATCTACGGTTTGTCTAGAAACCTTCAATCTATCAATGATAAATCTTTGCTCCTCACCTGTAACCAAGTAAAGTATAACCATCAGCCCTCTCAGGGCTAGTCATTTGGACTTTTAGGCAAGATCGATTATCTTTTCTGAGGTAGTGCTATGCTTCAGGCCTTAGAGTGCCCGTGGCCTTCTTGTTATTTTTTTTTCTTTTTTTTCTTTCTTCTTACAGGTTTTTGTTTAAGACATCACTTCTGTCTAGAGAAGATTATCCTTATTCTATAATAGTGGCAATACGTTTAATGAAAAATTGAAACAGTCATCCCTAAGGTCTACTTTGTACGACCCTGTATAATGAAGCAATGAGGTAGATAAGCACTATAATTAGATGTATTGAGGTTTGAAAATCTAAGGCTTTACTCAAGTGATCTAACACAATGCGCATACCCAAGTGGTTAATTTCGCAAGGTGATGCATTAAGTGTCCTTGACAACTTCTATGTTACATCTTTCAACTGTTGATCATTGTAACATGATACTGTTGCTGTAAATCAGACAGAGAACAAAGATTATATGAGGGTTGTCGCGGTAAGATCCTCTCTGTTTGGTAATAAGGACAAAGGTACGATGTATATATTTGCAATCAGTTAGGAAACCTCAGTGGGTAGTAGTTGGAGTTCCAGCACGGTGTTGTAGTCGAGTAGTCTTGTAGCCGAGATTACTAAAAGGCAGTGTATAGTATGATCTACAGTGGCGGACAATTATTATTACTGCAGAATTTACTACTGCAGAATTTACTTATTTTATAGTTACAACCCTGGCTGCACTAACTTAACTTTGATAACGTTTTTTTGTAAGTCGTTTTTTTTTTAATTAGGCTTATGACACAGAAAGCCTCCAAATCCTATCATCACTGCTGATACACTAGGATCTCGTGACAAACTTAGCAACATGTGTAAACTCCATATTTCAATTGCTATAAGTTGAAATAATCATACAAGTATCGGGTAGACAACAACACATTTCAAAGACAGGGGCTCTACTATCGTAGAGAAGAAGTATTATTCATTTGACACACGGAAAACTGTTCACCTTAAAAGATCTAGTACAACCTAACATTAAATTTTGAAGTACTCTCAATCCACAATAGGCATTGTTAAATTACTGGCTTGTTAACACTTTTAGCGAAGAGAAAAAAAACATTCAAGCAAGCAGAAACTTAGAAACGAAATTTAATGGGCCTATAAGGTCCCTAAGGTTTCAAACTGTGGCTTTGACACCATGTGTAAGGTCTCTGTTCATCATTTGAAATAAAACACTTATTTGATTTCTTATATTTAAGCAGAAATTAAATTGAAAGAGGGTTTAAACATAAAATCTAATGAGAGATTCACGGTTTAACTTAATTCTAAGTTCACAAACACAATAACCAGTTAATGCTAAAACACAATAACTAGCTGATGCTAAAACATAATACTAACTGATGCTGAAACATAATAACTCACTGATGCTGAAACATAGTAACTTGTTGTTGCTAAGAGAAATACCTGGAAACGGTGAGATCCAAACCAGAGTTTAGTCGATGATTGCCGGATGAACTGAACAAGTTGATAATTGCTGGAACCGTGATCCTTCTTCCCAGCGCAGCGGACAGATTTCAGAATCAAAATGTTCCTCCCAGCCAATTTAGGATTTAATCCCAAATTCGGAGGACGCCTCCTCTGCCCCCGTGTCCAGAATTCCGAGAACAGTAAGTCTCCCTTCCATAGTTTATCAATTTCATCACAACAACCAATTTCATCACAACAACCAATTAAGCAGCATTTTATAAAACACTCTCCGTGATCATCCCTCCAATTTCATGTAAGAACCAAAGACCCCCTCCTCTTCATGTTTCATTGTTTGAATAACCATCCCCTCCACCGCCATCGTATTCCTCCACCGCCTCAACATCATTTCCACCGCCACAACTCCATCGGGATTTTATTTTCATTAATGAAGGAATGAGTGTCATTTAGGGAAATGTCATTCAAATAAATGAGAGTCTGATTTGTCATATATGGAAAATGTCATTCGAATAATTGATGATCATAATTGTCATATACGGTTGTCTTATTCGAAGTGTTTTTAATTAATTATACTTTAAAGTAAATTTTATTTTTGGATATTTATATTTACTTAATTACTTCATCAATTAATTATGTTCTTGTAGGAGTCCAATTATACATATATATATATATATATATATATATTGATGTTTGTCTTTTGTTTTTATCATATTTTGGCGAGGACAAAATGTAAGGTGCTTTTCAGTTTGTTTTCAAACTTAGGGAAATCTTAAATCGTATACATGCTAATATTGTTTTGCTTATAACAAGGGAATGGGTCGTTAAACCGCATTACATTGCACTCAATAATTAGATAACCAACAATAATGTAAAATGCTTCAGATTTAAATAAGCACACATGGAACCATACAGGTCACCTCAATCTTCATCTTCACCCACTACACCTGCAAAATCATGGATTATTCGAACTCCGTTGCATCGCACAAAAGGATACCGCATTGGCTGCAAAGGGTTGTTTGAACCTGTGGAATACTACATAATACTACATAGTGAACATACGCATTGGCTCTGTTGGATTGATAAGTGTAATCAAACCCCAAGGAATTGTAAGTACCAGTGAAATTTTATAGTGGCAAAAATGAAAGGATTTGAACTCCGGGCCCGGCTCAGAAAAGCCCCACAAGTTACCGATTCCCCAGATCCAAAAAAACATATAGTGAAATTTTATCTTGTTGTTCCTGCTTTGCTAATGCAGCCATAGCAGGGCTTTGAGCAAACGCTTGTGGAATTCCTGAACCAAGGGGCAAACTTTGTTTACAATTATATATCAATGGAAAAACAAAAAAGAAAGAAATTAATAAAATCAAAAGAACTACATATTGGACTAATAGATGACTCCTTCCTATAGGACACTTTTTATTGGTCCAAATCCAATTGGTAAAACAGATAATTAATCTCCTTCGTAATTTAAATAATTCCAATATCAAAAACTTCCTTCCCAACATGGGTACGAACCTCCAGAACCTCCAAAAGATAACAGAGATAAATACAAAACCCCATTCTCTAGCACCCTTTGATTCACATGAAGCTGCAAATTGTTAACGAAATAGAACAAGGCCAAAGTTAATACTATAATTGTGCCTAATCATAAAAAAAGGGAGCAAAAATACAAACCATCAGGTATTAATCTAAGGGAAAGAAAAGCTAAACAGGTAGTCCACCTACTAATGAACATTGCACTGACCATTATGGCCTTTTAATAAGTAAAAAAACATCCATTGACAAACACCCAAAAACTCCACCAATTAAATTAACACAGATAACAATTTCACAATTTCAAATGTGCAGCATATCATCTTCTCTAGAGAAAACCACATGTGCAACATATCATCTTCTCTAGAGAATATATCATGGACAAAACCACATTTAGCAGGATGGTTAACCCCATAGTGCATTAGAGAATGAAATTGTAATCTTCCATTTAATTGTTTTACTTCTGCTTTCACCACAATATTAGAAATTTCTCGAAATGTATTACTTTTATTCACGATAGATAAGTAACAAGTTACAAAAGGGATAAATTATTTCTTAATATAAAAACATAAAGGCAATCCAATGAAGCGTTGGTTCACTCATAACGTTCACGAAGAGTGATAGACAATATAGCAAATAGATACCCCTCAAATCCAAGGAAGGGTATTTTTTATTTATGAAAATTGTAATCTAAAGATACCCTCGGATGTTGGGTTTTATATGAGAGACGTAGAAAAGTAATGAAAATTGTTTAACAACAAGAAACCAAAATCTTTAATATGAAATTTCAAAAACATCATCTTAGATCTTTCAATATGTAGAGTCTCACAGTTCCTTAGAGTTCAATTAGAACTTGAGTTTTCAAACTATGAAAGTCTACTCGCCATGAGGGGATCAAGAGACACTCTACCCATCATCAAGGATTCAACTGAAGCTTTCATATTAGAAGGGGATTGAATGGGACTAAAGCTTCAATTGGGTTCCCTGATGATAGGTAATATGCCCACTCGAAACATTGGGAATGTTTCTAAATTATAACATAGTTTGAAAATCTGAAAATTCTACTTAAATCATTTTACATGAAAGTTTTTCACAAGTTTGCTAAATTGATTCATAATTATTACTTAACTAATTACCCAAATATAAAAATCTTACTGCTAGGGGTAACGACTGTGACAGGTACAAGAGGGAAAATAAATGTGATCACTTTACCTCAAACCGGCACAATAAAACAAGAGGGGGAGGACGGGGGAATTGTATTCTCATGATATGATAGTTATGATCGTAATCCTGAAAAAAGGATCAGAAACAAGTTATTTCCCCTATGCCGGTATTAATGACTAGAAGTTACATTGCTATGTGGGGGTTGCATGATGTAAGAAACATAGCAAATGCATGTGGATAACGTTTTGAGAATGGAGATATGGTACTGGCTTCAATCTTCTTATGCATTTGCTGCTCTTGTTGCTTGCTTTTATCTCCTTGTTGTCCCAATTTTGCATTTTGGTCGTTGTGTTGCTAGGTTGTTCAGAGGGTATTGCTAAAATATATTGTTTCTAATTTCAGGGGTATCGAGAACACTATAAATAAGGGAGAACTTCGACAAGTGGTTTCCGAAAGTGGTCACAGACTCACAACTATGATGAGTAGGGGTAGGAAAACATGCGTGGGACCTGTCACCCACCATTTTGACATGCGAGAAACTTGCTTAGAAAAGGTGGAAGCAGAATCAACCGGTGGCACAAGCACAGGAATTATTAATACAGGGTTCATATGAGATTCCTGAGTTATAAAGTGAAATGGTATCTAAACCAACGGATACCGCTTTTTTTCTATAAGACAGTAACAATATACAGCAATGGGTCAAAGAATTGAGTAAAAATGAACTACAAGCATCTGCTCAAAACCATGCCAGTGGTCTAATTTCATAGCAAGATTGTCTTATCATGCATTTTCAAAATGGCCCACCAAATCAATCCATCCACAACTCTGTTCAAGGATATTCAATTACATGGACAGAATGCAATGGTGGTTGTAATGGGTTATTAGTGACTATTATCCTCAGGACATCATTGCAATGAACCAGTCTTCTCTTCATCACAGATTGGGGCATTGCATTGTGATGAAAAAGATCCTAGACAATGAGGTGATCATAGCTCCAGGTGAGATGAGAACATGTTGTGAATATGCACATAAGTAAACCCCTATAAATGTCAGGGTTGAGATGCCAAATCCAATGGTATTACAAGCTCACTCTTCAAAGTCACAAAACACAGTATTTGTTGTTGTGAAAGTGCTGCTAAGTCTTGATATGTACAGGTCTTTATAGCTATAAAGCAGCAGCTCCTGTGGCATGTGGGAAGCCAAATTTTACTGGGCATATTTGTACAAAAGAGCATAAGCTCCAATGGCATCAAGCACATCAAACTGAGGATATTAGAGAAGGACATCGACCACACAATATTTTCATCAAGATCTTTGAGGTGACCTATGTGAAAGCTCCCTCCCATATTTATCCCTGAAGATTGTAGAACATCTAGGTCAAACCTCTAAGGGACACAAGTAATGTCTCCCTCAGTCTTAAAACCTAAATCAATTCCAATTTCTCTTCAAGTGTGCTGATCCTATAACTCCATGTGCCCCAAAAATATATTGGCAAGTTAAGGCCATGACCTTCTATCCTCCATCACTATTTACCATTTAAAAAGTAAAACCCTTTAAACCATGTTGTTGGGAAATATTCTTGAAAATCACCTTGTAATTTCTTACTTGTGTGTTTGGGGACCTTTATTGAGCTTATCTTGGTTGACCTAACCCTTCCAATCAGTCATTGGACCCTTCAAACTCAAATCTAGAAATTACTTTCAAAGCCCTGAAAACCCTAGCAATACTATCCTAGGAAGAACCCCCTTGAGTTGGAGGAGAGTCGACTAGAAGTGAGAAGAGGGTTGGTGAGGTGATAGTGGTCCCCTCTTAATTACATAGGGTCTTGCACTTGAGCTTTAGGGCTTTAGCTTGAGAAGTGTGAGATTTCATTGAAACATTTTGGCACTATTGCTAGGATAAAGTCCATTTCCCAAAAAAACAACATTATAAGGTTTCAAATTCGAATCTCTTCTTGGCAACTCCATTGGATTAACGAAGACCTTATTCTTTACAAATTTCAAGTCTTGATGCTTGTGAGGTGAGACAAGCACATTCTGAAGGCATTGATCGCTCATCTTGGTGACTACATTGTGAAAAAGGTACAAAAATGCATTTTGTCTCATGGTGGAAAATTTGCATGTGATGAAAGATGGCTCCATGGGAAATTCATGACATGTATGAGGCTAATGACGTCAAGAGTGTCCCCGAATACCCTAATCACTACAATGTTGATTGGTTGGAAGAAAGTCCAAAACATGATGGTGATCCTTTTTCAGGTGTTCTCCATGTTGTGAAATTCACATCAAGATTTAGTGTTTATGATGTTATTCACTTACTCTCTAGAAGCAAAACAAAGGAATTGGATTAGGTGTCCATGCAGTGTGCAGAGCATACCTTCTATGAAGGTCTTTATTGAAAAATTTCTCAAATATTGGGGCCCAAAGTTTCAAAAGTTTGAAAATACCTACCAGTGGCAGCCCTGCAAGAAGAAGGCCTTCTTGGCCTTTTTGAAGGCAACAAAAGCATTACTAAGAAACACTAGTTGAAGGAGATTGTTTTGACTCCCTTGAAGATAATGGAACTCCAAATCTAAAGAAAAGTTTTGAAGTCCCTCTAAAGCATGATGATGTGCTTGCCACCCTGAATAAGCCAGGTATAAATTATAATGTTCCTCTGTTATCTTAGGTATAAATTATAATGTTCCTCTGTTATCTTCCAACCAGCCACTAAACTTCACAATTGTTAAAAAGAGGACTTGTAATGAAACTTGGAGTAAATTTGGACCTGATAAATTTATTGGGGTTGAGGTAACACTGTGTGATCTTCTTGGGTTGGTAGAAAAGTGCTTGAGGAGAGGAAGTCTGACTTTGACACTATCACAGGTTTGTCACAAAAATATGGTCATGAATACGGTGGAAATGATGAGGAAAAAAGAGCAATTAATCAAGAAGGGAACTTCTCTTCTCATAAGAAGAATAGAATCTGATAATAACACTGGTGTTGTTGATGAAGATGATAACAAGCAGAAGATTGCCAAGAAGTAGAATATTGTATGAATTTGTAATTTTTTTATTATAAGGATTGTATTGTTAAACTGCCCATCAATGATTTGAACCATTTCACACATCCATTATATGATGACAGCTTTCAAGCAAATAATAGCCTTTTCTCACTGGAAGTTTCGATGAAGACAAGTATGAAGCAGGCAGGGCTAAATCTCTTGGAGGTTATGGGTTTGATCTAACTGCGTAACAAATTGTTGGATAAGGACACCTCCATTCTGGGATTTGAACAAGATACATATCATGAAGTAGGTCATCTTTCAGATTTGGTGTATAATGGAATTGAAATTCCTACTCCTGTCCCAAGGCTAACCTATGTTGAAGCCATGGATCACTGCAGTTTTTACAGAGCAGATCTTTGTTACAAGATGTAGTTGGTAAGTGTTTCTGCAATTTTCAGCATAATATATTTGAAATTTTTTATTCATTCTGTACAATCAAGTGGGATCTTCAAGACTTCGGTTGTGCCTATGGAATCAAGAAAATGTTCAAAAACAAGTTTGAAAAAAGTAAATATCAGTTGCTTCACCTTCCATTCTTAGGACAAAATTCACTTTTAAAAATGAGAAGAAAGGAGAAATGAACATTGAACTGCATATAAATTTGGTAAATTCACAAAATATAAAGAGAAGACTGATCTAGAGAAGATGGCAGCTGTGATGCTGATGTGAAGGGTGAGATTTTTTCTTTTGAGACTATTTTTAGTAGAGGAAAATGGAGTGAACACCAGTGATTTAATACACTTCTGATGGAGATTCCTGCACATGACAATTCAGGATTCGATGTGTCTATCTTTTCTATTATGATCAAACAAAGAGGAAAGGTTCATTGTGCTAATGAAATCAAGTGGTTACATTGGCTCACTAATTTCAACAGGCACTGGTTTCAAGCACATTTTTCATTTTGATGAGATTTTGGGGTTCTTAAGTGTTCCCAAGAATAGCGCGTCCCCGAGTTGGAGCCATTTTCGAATTTTGGAAAACTTGCTCAGAAATGGTGGAAAATCATGGCAGATTCAACAAGTGGTAAAATGATAGGATCTATTAGTACAAGGTTCAGATGAGTTTCCTGTGTTTATTAAGTGCCATGGTATCTAAACCAATGGACGCAGATTTTTTTTTTTTCCAGGAAGACAATAACACTAAAAAGCAATGGATCAAAGAATTAAGTCAAAATAAGCTACAGGTATCTACCCAGAACCATGTCAGTAATCTGATTTTAAAGAAAGAGTATCTAGTCAAGTATTTTCAACATGGATCCATCCACAACTCTGTTCATGAATCTTCAGGTACATTGATAGAATGCAACGATGGGTGTGATGGGTTATAGTTACTATGATCCTGAGGATGCAACTATGATGAACCAGTCATCCTTGATCATGGATTGGGGCATTGCTTTGTGATGAAAGAAATTCCTAAATAATTAGGGGATCGCAGTTCCAATTGAGATGAGAGCATATCATGAATATACACCTAAGCAGACTCCAGTAAATGTCAGAGCTGAGTTGCCAAGTTCAATGGTATTACTAGATCATGTGTGGTATATACAAGTTCACTCCTCAAAGTCACAAGACACAGGATGTTCACAGGCCTCTTATAGCTACAAAGCAACAACTCCTTTGGCATTTGGGAAGCCAAAATTTGCTGGGCATATATGTAAAGAAGGGCATAAACTCTAGTTGCATCAGGCGCATCAGACTGAGGATATTAGAAAAGCAGTCTCAACCTCAAATTGTACTTATCCAAATATAATTGAACGAAATGGTCATGGAATGGTAGCTTCTACGAGAAAAATTATAATATTGATGGAAGGAACTATGGTAAGTAGATGCTCCGAAGGTGAAACGGTCATGGAATGGTAGCTTCTACGAGAAAAATTATAATATTGATGGAAGGAACTATGGTAAGTAGATGCTCCGAAGGTGAAACATGCAAGCACTAAGAGGAATCTGCTTATAGAAATTGATAGTCGGTGCATTATGAAATTTTCATTCCAGGACACATAATACATGTACCTTATAATGAGATACTTGTCTAGAGGTGATATGATGACTCTTCTTATGCAAAAGGATGCTGCATGGTTCTATATTTCAAAGAGTATCCCAGCTATTCACTTGATTTATGACACAGTAGCAACATCCAGTTGACATGGCTGATAAACGTGTGTTACGATTTCTTCAACAGTTCAAAGAGTGAGTATGATACACTCAGACTTGACGTACACATCAGGCCTTATAATTTGTTTCATACCTACAGGAGAAATGTACCTTGGTCTGAGAAGTACAAATCCCTTGGGCATCTGTATACAAGCCATGAGGCACAGGTTTCATTAAAGTGGTGCTCCCACATAAACACAAGACAACAGTTTAAGGCACATATGTGTAGAATGGAAAGACCATGGCTATATATATATATGAGCATATGCAATACAAGGAAATGCTTTCCTGGCCAACCTTTGTTAAGGAGTGTTAAATATTTCAATTAGAACATGGAATATATTTAAAGGGCTGACCTAAAACATGAATTTGGATACTGAGATGACCTGTGATATAAAGGACTGGGCTGACAATTGTTTTAGCTCATTTAAATTGTGGAAAGGATGCAAGTCTTCAAAGTGGTTTTCGAGGACTCAAGTGTCCAATTTGGATGATGACATGGAGGATGGAACACCCCTAATATCCACATGTGAAGGAAGTATTGGGTCGTTAGTTGCTTGGTTGGAGAAGAGTACAAGCCCTTGGGCAATCTTTGAAGGACTACCTATTTTGAGTAGCAGCACCTTTGAAGGGTTCTTTGTTGCAACTTGAGGACATATCTTCAATTAAAATCCCACATAGGGATGGAGCATCTTTTGGGAGGTCCTTTGGAGGCTGGACACTGCGCCACTTTTAAAGGCCTTTGGAGTCTAGATGTTGCCAACTAAGAGCCCATACACTCCTCATTTATGGAGACAAGTCACTTTTGAATGCTTGTGAACCTCAATTTTTGTATCATTTAAATTAATTAATTGTAGTCTGTAGAAGAGGGCCTTTTACCACTCCATGGGCTAGAATAGGAGTTTTAGACCTAAGGAATTAATATTTTAAAGTAAAGGAAGTTGAGCATCTCTTTATAAATAGAGATGCACTTTCTCTCATTTTCTAATGAATGGATTGGGGGAGAAATCCCTTAAGCAAGCCTAAAATTTCTATAATTTTTGCTTCTCTTAAATTTGGCTATGGATGGATGAGTTGATCAACCTCTTAGGGAGACCTTCTTGACGTGGATAGTTCTCTTTTAATGGATGATTATCAGTAAATTCTAATGGATGCATGCTAAATTGAGTAAGTTGTCTTTTTTTTATCTTGTTTATGTTGATGGATAGTGGTCATTAAGAAGTCACCCAAATAATTGTTGGTATATTTATCTCGATATTTTCCTTGGACAAGATTTTCATCAAGTTCTTTTGAGGTGACCTATGTGAAAGCTCTCTCCCTTCTTTATCCCAAAGATTGTGGAGCACCCAGGTCAAACACCTAAGGGACACAAGTAATATGTCCCTTAGACTTCAAACATAAATCCATTTCAATTTTTCTTCAAGTGTGTTGATCATGTAACTCAATATGCCCCAAAAATATATTGGCAAGTTGAGGCACTGATCTTCTATCCTCCATCACTTTTTTCTCTTTTAAAATCATTGTAAACCATTTTGTTGGGGTTTACTCTTTGAAATCACCATGTAATTTCTTGATTGAGTGTGTTTGGAGAATTTTCTTGAGCTTATCTTAGTTGACCTAAGGCTTCCAATCATCCATTGGACCTTTCAAACACAAATCTAGAAATTACCCTCAAAGCCTAAAAACCCTAAATCCTATCTTAGAGAGGGTGACCTATGTGAAAGCTCCATACTTTATTTATCCCTGAGATTGTAGGACGCCTAAGCCAATCCTCTAAGGGACACAATTAATATGTCCCTTAGTCTTTGAAGCTAAATCCATTGTGATTTCTCTTAGAGTGTGTTGATCATGTAATATGCCCCCGTAATATATAGGCAAGCTAAAGCACTGATATTCTATCCTCCATTACTTTATCCCTTTTAAAAACCCTTTAAAACGTTTTGTTTGGGTTTACTCTTCGAAATCGCATTCTAATTTCTTAATCATGTGTGCTTGGGACCTTGGTTGTGCAAATCTTGGTTGACCTAAGCCTTTCAATCAACCATCGGACAATTCAAACTCAACCCAGAAATTACCTTCAAAGCCCTAAAAACCTTAGAAACCTTATCTTAGGGAGAGCCCCCCTTGAGCCGAAGGAGAATCAACCAGAAGTGAGAAAAGGGTTGGGTGAGGTGACAATGGCCACCTCTTAATTACAAAGAGTCTCACGCTTGAGCTTTAGGACTTTATCATAATAAGTGCAAGATTTTGTTGTAACAAGACTTCCACCTCAAACCAGCATGATCGAGTTAGTGTGCAAACTAACTAAGGACTAACTTAAGTTGATTGAAAAATGGAAAAAATATGTGTGTAATGATGAGGTCTAGGGTTGGATCTCAAGACAAGTTAGAGTGTGAATTAAGTTCCAACTAAATTTGATCAAAGAATGGCATAAAGATGTATTAGGATGAGGTCTGAAGGGAGTTGTCGAAGTAATGTTGAAGTCTAACGTTCTCTAAACCCCACTCAAAACCCTACACATACAAAAGTTACATAATATTTCCTAGCCTTCTAGGAGGCCAATTTATTTTGCTCCTTGTATTGCCTTACTATGGTAAGTTCCTGCGAAACATGTGTTCCTATATAATGGAGGGAGTCCATGATGTTTTTGGCTTCTTCATCCAAGATGGAGAGGTGATGTTTGAATTAGAGAAATGCATTCAAGAGCTATAGAAGAATCTAAGTAAGATGAAGAAACCATACAGAAGGTTGTAAAAAATATAGGGATGAAGGGACAAATTTGTCTTGCTTTAATGAGATTGTTGAGACCAAAATACACAATTGAGAAACCCACACGCTCCAATAGCACAAAGTTCCTAGTCCTCCTCCCACATGTAGATGAAAACTAGTATCGTTGTAAGCAAGCTTAAAAAATTTATTTTGTTTCATCCATTTCTACAAACCCTACTCGGTTAGAGGAAATTTTTGCTTATCTAGGGTAGTATATGATTATCTTCCTTTATCCACAAGGCCCATAATTTAAATGAATACACATGATATAAGATGCAGCAAAAGAATTCAATTAAAACATGGAACCATAAAATTATGTAGTAGAAAATGAGTAAATTCACCCATACATACCTCCTTCATCTTTGTTGATTACATCAATGGATTCTTCATCAAGACTAAACCCACAATATTTGATGTTATGACATGCCTTAATTTCCGCACCCATTCAACCAAATATAAAAATCATGAAAAAGATGAGAAAAATAAAAAGAGAAAGCAAATATGAAAAACAAAACACAAAACCAAAAATTAGCATGGCCATGCTAGAAATGCAAAAACAAACAACCATAGTTGTAGAAAAGCAAAAGCATGTGAAGAAGTAGCCCCCAAAAAAAAAAAAAAAAAAACGTAATAGGCCAAACTCTCCTCTGCAAGCCCATAAGGTTTCCATGGCCAATCAAGGACATCCTGCACACCAAACTCTCCTCTACAAGCCCATAAGGTGTCCATGGCCTATCAAGGACATCCTGCACACCAAAAAATAGAGAACTATTAAATAGAAACCATAAAATCTCATGAAAATTATTAAGAACACCAAATATCTTATGAAACAAAACAACATCAAGACAATTTCATAGTAAATTGCATGGATTTTGCACCTAAAGAGAAATTACTTATGCCTCTACCTCTTCACTATAATACAATGTTTCTCACACAAATATTACAATAGTTTCATCAGTTATCCTCCATGTTACTTTTCCTGCATCAAGTTGCACTCAATATTTAAATAAATGAAAAATAATGTAAGATGTCTCTAACTTAAAAGAACACAAAATACAACCATACATACCACTTCATCCTTTCCCTTCACCCACTACACTTATGGGATATGCAATAGCCCTATATCCACAACATGCATTGTTAGAAGTTAGAACCTACCTTTTTTCCCACAAAAAAACCCCGCCAAATTCCAATCTTAAAATATTAAATTTATACAAAAAAAGACACCAAAAATCTCATGAGAGATATTAAACAAAGATTGAAATATGTTATCAGAAATCTTAAACAATGATTAAAAATATTACGCGAAAACTAAAACTCACAAGCCCTAAATAGCTAAGGAGGGAGAAGCATCAATATAATTGAAATGAACATTTCATAATAAAGTGTATGTGTGGTTTGTACCGAAAGAGAACTCACCATCTACCCATGCTTCTATTGTGATGATCTATGTCCCTCTCATATAGACATAGACATTTCAATAGCTTCATAGACATAGACATTTCAATAGCTTCATTAACAGTGCTCCACCTTCCTTTACACACACAACATTTCCTTTAATCTAAACACAAGATATGATGTACAACAAATAACTTAATTTCAACCCACATAAAACCAACAACACCTTCTACTCTTTAGTTTTCTCCCCGCCCATTGCACCTATGGAATCTACATCAATTCTAAACCCATAACATGGGCTATTATTAGAGATAAAACCCACCCCTTGCCTCTACAATTGCACCTGCTACATTGCCCCACATCCTTCACACACCTTCACACAAGTGTATTTCATACATGTCATTAACACTCCTCCACATCCTTGACCTACATTTCCTTGCACTCAATTGATAAAGAAATGACAGATAGTATAATATGTGTCTAACTTAAATGAATATATATATAACCATACATATCTCATCTTCCTTAGTGTTTGTCTTTTACCCATTACATTATAGAATCTACATCATCCCTAAATTCACGGTATGGGTTGTTAGGACCTACCTTAATTTCTCCACCTACTAAGCCAAACAAAAACAAACCAAAAAATATTAAATAACGACCAAAAAGTCTTATGAAAAATCTTAAACTATAACCATACATATCTCATCTTCCTTAGTGTTTGTCTTTTACCCATTACATTATAGAATCTACATCATCCCTAAATTCACGGTATGGGTTGTTAGGACCTACCTTAATTTCTCCACCTACTAAGCCAAACAAAAACAAACCAAAAAATATTAAATAACGACCAAAAAGTCTTATGAAAAATCTTAATTTGACACCAAAAAGCTCACGAGAAACATCAAATAGATAGTGAAATATATTATGAGAAATATTTCACAAATAATAATGTACATTCTGAGAAATATAAAACATATAGTGAAATATATTAGGAAAAATCATAAACAAAGACAAATCTTACGAATAATATTATACAACAAGATAACTCACTCTCTACGTCGTTGCGTCGACCTTTATTGCAGTGCCCAACATCCATCTCACACAAAGACATTTAATGGCTTCATTAGTGCTCCTCCACCTTATTTAACCTGCATTGCAATTTAAATTTATACAAACACACACAATATCATAACGAAGCAACAAATGAGTTAAACTAAAATGAATATGGAACCATATAATTATGTAGTAGTTAACAAGTAAATTCCTCAAGACATGCCTCCATTGCCTTTGCCCGCTACACTTTTGAAACTAAACCTTAAATAGTTAAGCATGTGGGATCATATATAGGTAAATAGTGGATCGTATATGGATATACCTCTTCCTTTGCACTCTGCAGTCTCTAACCTTGCAAAAATATTTTGGTAGTTTAGTTAGTGATCCTCCACATTAGATTATCTGCAAAAATATTTTGGTAGTTTAGTTAGTGATCCTCCACATTACATTATCTATATCGCATTGCACCCAATACTGAGATAAATTACATAATGTAGGATGCCTCAAATTTAAATAAACACAGATGGAACCATACATATCACCTCAGCCTCCGTCTTCACCCACTATAGCTATGGAACCATGGGTTGTTAGGATCTGGCCTACTTTTCCACTCAATGTACCAAATAGATAAGTGGATACACTTAATATATTATGAGAAATCATAGTATTATGCAAAAGTATATCTTATGCAATGATCAAAAATGATAATTCCGGAGAACCGTTGTATTGGAACAAGATATCCATGTCAAAACTAAAAGAAAACTCACATGTTGTCTTTGTACTCTACTACACTTCTCCAAGTCTCTTTCACACAAAAATATTTCCGTAAGTTTCATTAATGCTCCTACAGCTTCGTTTACCTACATTTGCAATTCATTCATTATAAAATAATACCAAATAATATAAAATGCATCTAAATTAAATAGACACACATGGAACCATACCTACCTACCACCTCCTCCTCCGTAGCCTCTCCCTTCAACAAATGCACCTATCTTATCTACATCAACACTAGGCCCTACCTTTATATCTCCACTTTCTAAACCCAACAAAAACTAGACCAAAAAATATTAAATAAAGACCAAAAAAATATGATAAGCAACAAAAAAATTTATGATAAATAATAAACAAACATTCAAAGATATTAAGAAATAAGCTTAAACACAAGCCCAAACAAAAAATCTTATCAATAACATCATGCAAAATTACGTCTTATAAAATGACCAAATATAATAAGCCTTTAATAAAAGAGGGAGGAAAACCACCATATTGAAAGCAAAAAAAGTCCATATTGGAACTAAAATAGAACTCACCTTATGCCTTTGCACTCTCCTACATCACTCCAAGTCTCTTTTCCACAAAATATTTCAAAAGTTCCATCAATGCATGTCCACCTTTTTTTACCTACATTTGCATTGCACTCTAACAAATAAATAAAACCCAAATAATATAAGATGCATCTAATTTAAAGAGACACGCATGATATAATGATGAAGCAACAAATGACAAATTAAAATGGGCATGAAAATATATAATTATTTAGTAGCAAAAGAGTAAACTCCCTCATACATACCTCTTTTCATATTTGCCCATAAATAAGTAAACTCCCCCATACATACCTCTTTCACCTTTGCAAATATTTGTGCACTACCTCTGTGGACTACACCTTAGCCTTACCTTTGCAAACATTTGCGCACTACCTATGTGGACTACACCTTAGCCTTAAACCTGTAGTTTTCCCACCCATTGAATTCAAAAAAGCAAAAGATAATAAAATAAAAAAGAAGACACAAAAACAAAATATCAAACCACAAATTAGCATGGCCATGCTCATACATACAAATATAAGAGCCACAACAGTTTAACAAAAAAAACAACAATAACAAAAAATATGACCAACAATAGAAATAACAAAAGGAAAATAGAAATAGAAAAATGAAAGAAAAACTCTACTCTAAAACCCCAAAAGGTGTCCACGCCCAACCAAGTGCACCCTGCACACCATAATAGAAAAATATCAAATAAAGATTAGAAAATATTATGTCAAATAATAAATACACAATATTGTGAGAAATATGAAATAGAGATCAAAATATTTGATGAGAAATCTTAAATGGACACCTAAAATATTAGAGTAATCTTAAACACTATATCTTATGCAAACACCAAAAATCATAAGGAGAGAGGAGAACTATAACATTTGAAAAAAAAAAAGATTTCATAGTAGTTAATAAATGGATTTTGCAACCAAAAAAAAACTCACCTCCACATTTGCCTCTGCACTCTACCTAAATGTCTCCACATTTGCCTCTGCACTACCATAATGTCTCTCTCATGAAGATATTTCAATGGTTTCATGAGTGATCCTCCACATTCCTTTACCTATATTGCATTGCACTCATTGTTAAACAAATGCCCAATAATGTGAGAAGACTGCAATTTAAACAAACACACATAAGGGTCCATACACATCTCTCACATAACTATTTCATGAGTTTCATCAACAGTCCTCTACCTTGCTTTACTTACATAACCATTCTCACAAATGAAAAAAAAAACACATCAATGCAGTTAAAAAATAAAACAACAATACCAATAGCAAAGGAAGGAAACAAACAAACAAAATGACAATAAAGAACACCTTATATGAAAAAAAAAAAATATATATATATATATATATATATATATATATTAAAAAGAGACCTGAATATCTTATGAGTGTTAAATACACATTGATTTTCTTACAATAAACATGAAACAAAGATGGAATTATCCCACAAGAAATCTTAAACAAAGACCATAAATCGTATAAACCCTAGCTAGATAAGGAGGGAAGAAAGTTATTGTATTTGAAATAAATAAGCTTGCATAGCTGATCATGATATGAAATTCGCACCAAATGAACTCACCTCTTCCTTTAACTTTGCACCTTACTATCACCTATCTCACACAAAAATAATTCATTCGTTTTATCACTAATCCTCCACATTCGCTTACCTATGTTACATTGTATTTAATAAGTGAATAAATGAAAGATATTGTAAGATGCCTCCAGTTTATCAAAACACGAATAGAGCCATACATATTTTCTTAGCTCTTCCTTTAACTTTGCACCTTACTATCACCTATCTCACACAAAAATAATTCAATTGTTTTATCACTAATCCTCCACATTCGCTTACTATGTTACATTGCATTTAATAAGTGAATAAATGAAAGATATTGTAAAATGCCTCCAATTTATCAAAACACGCATAGAGCCATACACATTTTCTTAGCGTTCACTTTCACCCACTGCATATGTGGAATTAATCTACATCAATCCTATACCTCTACCCTTTGCTACACTTGAGAAGTAAAAAATGACTTAATAATATAACAATGATTATAAAAATAAATAAAAATAAACCATACATATATCATTTCCTCCTTAGCCCCTGTGTGCTACTATGGTGATTTCACTCACCAACTAAGTCACCGGATTCGCCTAAAAGGGCCACGAATCCCGAATCCCCTTATCGGGTACGTATACGTACGGGATTCTGCCCCAATTCAACGAATACAGCGTATCTGAACGGGGTACGGCATATCCCGACCGTACCCTGTTCGGATACGCCGTATCCCGTAAAACCGGATACGGCCGGGCCCTCGGGTTCAAAAAAGCGTTGTTTTTTTATTATAAAGGGGGGATTTTGCTCATTGTTTTTCACCAATTGAAGAGGATTTTTCAGGAGAGGGCATCAAGCCTATGGCCCTAGTATTTATATGTGATTCATGGTAATGTTAAATTCTTAAAATAAAAGTGACATTCTCTTTAATCTTCATTTTCATCCTTTTACTTAAATTTTTAACATTACCATGAAATGACTCAGGATGTTTGAGAGTGGTTCCAACCTCATTGGATTTCATATGGAGAAAGTAGAATTTTAGATCTCATTCAAAATCCAACAGACTTATCAGTTTTTCAGGATTTTAGGATTGGGTTATTGCAATGTTTCCATCGAATTTTGTCATGTATTAGGGTATGGAACTTGTATTTAATCAAGAGCACCAATCCCTCTATGTACCTTGATGTTAGTGACATTGGTTGTCAAACTCCTCTATCATGACCCTACTAAAAATGTACCCATCACTCAAACAAAACCTTGACTATCTAAGATAATAGATAAATCTATGTTTAAATCAATGAATTAAGTATGAATTTGGGTAAAAAATATCTAATTTTTAATATATATATATATATATATATATAACGTATCGTATCCCAAAAGTATCATGTTCCGGGGTCACCGTACCCATATCCGATTCTTCGAATCCCCGTATCCCCGTATCAGGTGACTTAGCTCACCAGCCTTGCCCGATGTTAGATAAGCTGATAAGGTGGCATAAGAATGGTGGTTCCATTGTGTTGAGCTGGGTGGCGTTAAAGGATTTGGTGTTGCGAATTAGGGGTTATATGTTTTTTGGATGCTGAGACTTAGGGGAAAAGCTTTTGTGGCTATTGTTGGTGTGTCGTTGGGGCAAGGGAGAGAAAATCCCTCTAACTAATGGAACAACGATAAAGAATTTACAGAGCGTCAGCTTCTTGGTTGTGGGGGATGGTGACTGAGGCCTTGGTTGTGATATTCTTCCAGGCAGCAAGAGGCACAAGCACAAAGTATTACGAATTCCCACTCTGAATTGGTTGCATTTCATGGTTAATATTATGTGTTTGGTTGTGTTCGTTGTACTACGATTATTGGATTTTTCCTAGTGGTAATATATACAAAGTTGTTTGCATTCGTTTCTCTATGAGTTTTCTATTATGGTTTGAGTTGATTTGGGTCATATTCATTATGTGGAGGCTAAGATTGAGTGGGGAGATTTAGCACTTAGGGGATCTATGTAGTTTCCCTTTATTTTGGCACTTTGATGGTCGTTTTGGAGGTGAAATTATGTTGGCCAGACTACTTGTGATCTGGTGGGTAGGGAATTCCCAATTTCAGACTTCCGATAGGGACTTTGACCTATGTCAGTTGGTTGTTGGGTGATCTGTGGCTTTCTGCAGGGGTGGTTTTTACGAGAGGTTGCAAGGAGTAATATATATGTTTGTTGTGACGGCTACTACCTGGGGTATTTTGTTTACTATTTTGGTGACACGCTAAGGACGCCTAACTAGCGAGGTTAGGTGAGAAGAGGGGGTGAGGGAGTCGATGGAGGCTAATTTAGTCAACCCCCTAAACTAAGTTCTCCTCTAGGCAAGGAAGTAGCACTTGCATAAACAGGGCCACCTAATGAGCAAGAGCCTGACCAGGTGGATTGTGGAGAACAGATTAGGCAACTCAGATTGCTTGTGGTGCAGCATACCAAGGGTAGACATGAAGATAGAAATGCAATTATCTCTTTTCTAAATGATATACAAAGAAATCAATACCACATGCAAGACAAACTTAAAATTGAGGGCCGACTTGAACTTGTGACTAAGCTAACCTACATGTCTACACGTAAAGAATATTAAAAAATCACTTGTCCACTTTGGATGATGTTTGAAGAATACACATGTTGATTTGTGGGGAACCAAAATGTCCACCTTGGGATTTAGGCATGGCTTATTGAGGTCCCTATTACCCACCACCTGTAGGTGGTATCTATAGGAGAAAAAATTTCTCCTAAGATGGTCCTTAGTCGACAACCACCAGATAGCTCAATGTACCACCATCTCTACCAGCTAAGCTAGCCATTATGCTCCCTCGCCCACTTGTTATGATCGTATGTTTGAAGGTGGGCCCCCTAACCCCAAAGGTATGGTTTTTCATTATGTAGTTAGGTATTTTTGCTTGCTTATTATAAGCACTTTTGGACATGGATTGGTAGGGGGATTCGACAAAAAGAATGATCTTGGTTTGTACTCTTGTCTCCTGGATCCAATTTGATGGTTAACCTTGTATCCTAGTCCCATGGGATCTGCGTTATTGGCTATTAGCTTTAGGAATGCCACTATATGGGAAATATCGATTTTGGTTGCGTGGTAGCACTTCCCGATACCATATACATCACTCTGCTACACTCATTATAACCCCATTTCATACATTTCCCATCTAGGTCCACATTTGTCCATTGGGTCCACAAGGAGTTGGCTTCCCCCTCCCCTTATACACACATTGGGTCGAGCCTGAAACGATGCCCCGAAGGTTGATGCAACTAAAAGAAATTAAAGAGCATAATTTGGCCAAGAAATGTACCAGAAAATACAAAAGATGGTCAGGTCATACAAATTTAGCACGTGGGAAAAAGCCGACATGAGCTCTACCCCCATCATTATGGTCATCACCCTGGTTCCTAGGGCCCTTTACATCGGCCTCATGCATCATTAAGGAACCCATGATTGTCCCAACCCCTAGTAGGCAATGAAGTTTCCAACCTAAAGGGGGTATTCACCGTTATATCCTATACATCATGCTCTCATCCCCTGGAGCCCCGAGCAATTATGAAATGAAAAATCAATAGAAGGCAAAAGGCATAGGAAGAAGGGTGTAAAAACAAAGGTTGAGGTAACTCATGTACTGCAATTGCTCCCTCCTTCATATATATACCCCAAGTGTGGGCTTCCCTTGATCATAGCTACCCTCGTACTGTGGCATGTGGCTGGGAGCCTTCCCTGATACCCCCATTATGTTCCATCACTAGATCACATGACACCTGCCAATTGAGGGATATATCATGGACCTGTCACTCCCTTAGAGCTTGAAACCACCTAATAGGGTTCTTGATTAACCTCCTTCTTGAACTTGGAGACACTTGTACATTCTAAAGCCCATTATGGAAGGGCATGCCACCATAAAGTGTCTACTTGGTTCCATAATTTGTAAGCTCATTTACTTAATTGCGCTAATAATTTGTTGTACTGGAAGGTGAGGGGACGCATCGGATCTTATACAGGATTGCAGGTGTGTCTTCATCTTGGGGTTTGGTCTCCCTATACAGAGTCCAAGCCCTGCATATGATCATATTGGCATTTGTAGGGTGAGCGTTGATAGCCATGGGCCTCCACCATAGCAGAGAGCAGATTGCCACATCAAGGGATCCTTCATTTCAACTCATTGCTTGCATGTGTTCCATTTATTTGACGATGATGATTCACCTGGACCACCTTCCCTAGTCGGTTACATACTTACACCACACACTTGGCAGTTGATCCAAGGCCTAGATGATGATGCGTCTCACGGTTCACCATGGGAGACAAAGGGAGGGCTTGCATCATTGTTCCAGCCCTTACAAATGGGATACAGGCTTTTTAGTCCATTTTGAGACCCATGAGGATGTTTTTGTGCCCCCACAACCACTTGAGGTCACCACAGGTCATTTGCTTGGATATCAAGGGGCCACCCCCTTTTATCACTATGTTTGGAGCCCATCCATTCATTTTGGCACAATACCGGACTCCATTAGGCCTCTTCAATGGCCCTTAGACCTATTGTATCCATCATTTTTCCCTCTTGAGAGACTTATGTTTGTATTATGGAGCTATCTTGGTGGGATTGTCACCAAGTAATGTTATTTTGCACATTATTTTATTAGTTGCGGCATCATTAGGTCCAATTAGGCAAATCAAACACTTAGAGGATTTGATCATTCTCCTCTCATCGTCACTTGGATTTGGATCATTGTTTCTTCTGGAATTTTGCTAGAGCTATTAGAGGACGAATTGGATAATATTTGATGCATTTTGATATTTGGAAATCGTGTCTTGGTCATGGAGCTTTGATTTTTGTCTCAATTGATGAAAGGATATATTCGCTATACTTGTAAGTTCTTTTTTCATGATCTATTTCGCTATTCATGTCACATGTATAATGTATGAAATTTTCGTTCATGAAGTTTTAGTTGTTGCCCTAATGGAAATGAAAATTTGTTGGATCTTGATTTTGTGAGGGTTTTTCATATGTTTCATGCTTGGTAAAGTGAATGAATGTTCCTAGGGGTACATGATCTTCATTGCCTTGATAAGTCATCAATTGCAACAGCAAGTAGTGTAAATTTCCTTGGTGACCTAGTTGTTGCCTTTAGCGCTATGCAAAGTTGTTGGGGAACTCCTTGAATTGGTAAAAATAACTCCAAAGGTAGAAATCTCATTGACTCCATTCTCCCAGTAGAAAGACTAGGAGCTGGTCTAATCCTTGGTGATCACTTCAACGAAAAAAATTTCACCTCCCTCTCTCTCATTTTCTAAGCCCTAACCCTAGTGTCTTCTAGGGCATCACACAAAATTTATTGCACCCATATTTTTGGTGAGTGAGTTGGTCCATAGTTGCGATGGGGTGTCCTTTAGGCCTCCACAAATTTTGAGAGAATTCTTGTGGCTAGATTTGGAATTATCTCAAGCCCTAGCTCCAACTCCGTTTTTTATGCTAGTTTTCATAGGTTAGTGACTTCATCAAGGATCATTGTATTGAAAATTCAAGGCAAACCTAATCTCTTTGATCCTTTTCTTCTCCCTCACTTGGTTAAGACCTTTTGTTTTCAGTTTCACTCTAAACCCTTGACCTTATTTGATGTCCACTTGGGTTTCTTTGTGGTCCTGCACCCTTTATCACTCTAATTTCACAAGGATCATCTTAGGAACCCTATTCTTATAGGGATCTTAGGTTTGGGCATCCCTTATCAAGAAATATCCCTAATCCCTTGGTCCCCTCCTAAGTCTTTCTTGGAGAGCCCTACACCTTGCTTCTTGAGCAAGTAAGCCCTATAACCTGAGTCTCTCCTATGAATGGGCCCTTGAAATAAGGGCTTTTAGATCATTGATATACCATTCATAGTTATTTCCTTATTACTAGGACTCCTCCCATTGGTGAAAGTCCATAAAGAGCAGGGGACAATGACTGAGGTGACAGTGGGTATTTGTCCTATTGTTGCCACTTGGTCTAGTAGTCGCCCCTTTGGAACCCCTCCTAGGACCCCTGATAGATTGAGCGGTAATAATCCCTACACGCACATACACACATTCAAGGTAGACAACAAACCCAAATGTGCAACAACCAATACCCTTCAAATGTACACAATTGGGGTCTATGTGTCCACTTCCGAAGACCCATTTCCCTTTGGAGAAGAAATCTGGGTTAGGATGTTCACCTTTGAAAGATATTTTGACCCACTTATCCACATGAAGGGAGATTTCGAGTTTTTCTTGCTTAGATATGTTATCAGATAGTATCATATGGTTAAACAATCAACTTGGAGGTCCATATGGCCACCCATGGAGGGCACTTTGGGTTGGTTCCACATGACATATGGAGTAAGCAATCTCGAAGGGCCCATATGGCCACCCATGGAGGGCACTTTGGGTTTGGTTCCACATGACATATGGAGTAAGCAATCTCGAAGGGCCTTTGGAGGCTAGACGCTATCACATTAAGGGGCCTTTGGAGGCCAGATGTTGCACCAAAAGGCCCTATAAACCTTTCATTTATGGAGATTGATCCCTTTTAGAGGGTTGATGCCCATTAGAAATGTACAAGTGGCATGAATGCCCCTTAAATTTTTGTAATTTAGATTAATTAATGGTGAAGAGTTCCTTTTTCCCCTCCTTGGGCTAGATTAAGGGTTGTTAGCCTTAAAAATGAATATTTTAATGTAAGGAAGTTGAGCACCTCCTCTATAAATAGAGATGCACTTCCTCTCATTTTCTAACGGTTGGCTAGATTGGGGGAGAAATCCCTTAGCAAATCTGGAATTTCTAAAATTTTCTCTTGATTCTTAATTTTAGTTATAGAGGAATAAGTAGAGAAACAACTTGGAGGATTTTGCTGATATGGATGGTTCTCTTTTCTTGATTGATATTGGTAGATCTTTATGAGAAGGCCTTGTTAATGTGGAAAGACTTCTTTGCATATATTGGTGAATTTTGATGATATGTGTCATTCAATGTGAGTCATCTTCCCGCAATCTTGTATAATGGTTATTAATTATTACACCATGGTTTTGCTAGTATTTTTATCTCTTTATTTTCTTTCAACAAGGTTCTTCATTGACTTCCTGAGGTGAACTAAGTTAAGTTCCCTCTCTTACTTGTCCTTGAAAATTGTAAGGAGCCTAGCCCAAGGCTCTAGGGTATACAACATAGTCTATTGTAGTCCTTCAAACTAAATCTGCAACAAGCCTCTTTGAATATCCCATCAAGCACTTTTGAGATGAATTAAGCTAAGCTCGCTCCCTTGCGCCATATTTGAAGATTTAGGGATGCTAAGGTTGGATGTCTAAGGGACACAGGTTAGTCTCCCTTGGTTCTTTGAACCCACATTCGTCTCCTTTTTCTCTAGTTTTGTTGCTCCTTGACTACAAATGCCCCCAAAAATATATTGGCAAGCTAAAGGCAATCCTCTATCACCTTAATTCCTTCAAAATATTAGTCTCCCTTATTTCCTTCAAAATATTAGTCTCCCTTGGTTCTTTGAACCCACATTCGTCTCCTTTTTCTCTAGTTTTGTTTCTCCTTGACTACAAATGCCCCCAAAAATATATTGGCAACTAAAGGCAATCCTCTGTCACCATATTTCCTTCAAAATATTTTTAATTGTTTTGTTAGGCTCATTGGAAGAATAAATACATTTTTCTTACAATTTTTTAAGACTATGCTTGTGAGATGAGACAAGCACCATTGTGAAGGCATTTAACAACTCACCTTGGTGACCCTAAGTCCATCTAAGTCTTTTGAAGTTTGAAGACAATGACACTCCAGATTAAAAAGAAGGATTGTGTTTTTCCCCAAATTGTAACGATGTGTTTGTTGTCTCAAAAGAAAAATAAATTTGGCAGCAATAAGAGAGATAAAGACATTGTTGAACTTGTAAAAGGCACAAATGAATATTGCCATGAAGACAAGGTGGAAGAGAGAACTCCCATAAATCTGCAGCAATATTAAAGGGCAACCCCATAATCCTTTTGAAGATGGTGGTTATAGTGTAGAATAGGCCAATCAAAAGGGGATTTTGGATCAGATCATTATGGAAAAGTTGTGAAAATGGAGGTAGCAAGGATCTTCATGGAGATGAAACATCACTAGAGCAAGATGCCTTCGCTCCCCGCCAAGACAATGTTGTAGGATCCACTAATGAAGATATATGTGCCCTGATCTAGATGTGCACCTTAAACACAAAGTGGGAAAGTCACACATAATATGTTTTGGTGGGGCATCAATTTTTTATGATGAGTATCATGATTAGGTGCCATTTCTTGACAAACCTCATGTGATAGACTACAACACTGGTCCCCTAGAAGACAAATAAGAGTACTAGTGGCAGCAATGCATTATATTTTAAGATTGATTTTGAGACAAGCCTTCAGGGATACATTTTAATCGTAGCCATGGTAATGTTTGTTAGGATACCTCTACCCTCACACAAAATAATGATGGATTTGATGCTCCAGGGGCAGACTTGTGCATACAAATTGAGCAAAAAAACGACTTGTTCATATAAAATGAGCAAAAAAAACTCAAATTGCCCCAGAGATGAAGTTGTTGATGCCAAACATGCAGATGAGGGCATTTCAGAAGTGAAACAACAACTCCTTATCCTTGCTAAAAATTTCCTACAAAGAGCAGTCAATATTTTAAGAGACCATTTGGAAAGCCTTGGTGATGAAAGCACATATAAGGAAGTGCAGGCTGATAACAATGTAGATATTAGGGAAGGAGCAGGTCAGTTTTATGATAAACATAATGAGAACATCCTTAACCTACAGAATTGGTCACAGAAGGGCATATTTACTGCACATGGACATGGTTGCAAAGCTGGTAGACATACTAGCCTTAGAAAACCAACCCACAAGCATTTAATTTTGAAAATCTTCTTGTTCTTCAGAGTAATCAAACACAAAGGTAATGGGCATTACACAAACGAAATGAGGAAGTGGTTGCATTGGTTGTTTAATTTTACTTTTTCTTCTTGCATGATGAGATTTTGGGTTCTCAAGTGCCCCCAAGAAGAACAATTGTCCCCAAGTTAAATCGAAAAGTCACCTTTTTGGAAAAATTAACTAAAAAGAAAGATAAAATAAAATAAAACAGAATAGTTGATACAGCACAAAAGCTTGCCATCAACAGGCCAAGAAAATTGTTAAAAGCTCTCATTACAAAGTTGGCCCTGAGTTTGCCAGATTCCGATTTTTGTTGTACTAAACTACCATATCATGAACTCACTTCAAAGAGTCATCAGTTTATGTCAACATAATCCATTTACAAATTGGGGCTATGCTTTTAATGCAAGATGGAGAAGACTGCACAAAACTAGTTGTGTTGATCCTTGCACTGATACATGTTGGTTTCTTATCTTGAGATGCAGTCTAGACAATTGTTCTCTCAATTCGTACTTCCTTGTGAAATGTTAGAAGCGTTTTCTTTTACGGGTTATATTCATCTACCCAGTGTCCATGTACATACATTTTCCAAAGACCCAAAAACATAAACCCAAAAAGCATTTCTTATGCAAAGAAAGCAAAGAAAACAGAGACGAATAACCTAAGGCACAAGTAAGTACATTTTTAAAAAACCCAAAAACATAAACCTAAAAAGCACATCTTATGCAAAGACTGAAAATCATAAACCTTGAATAACTCCTCTAAATTTTAAAAAACACGCGTTATGTAATTATATGGCATAAAACTAGCTAAAATCAACCATACATACAATCATTGTTTAGGTCTGCCTTAATTTCCCGACCCACCGAAATTAATAAAAACAAAACCAAAAAAATGATAAAAAATATTTAGAAGGCACAAAAAATCTCATGAAAAATCTTAACCTTAGACAATAAAATTTTATAAGAAATCTTAAAACAACACTAAACATCTCATAAGAGATATTAATAATAAACTATAATTTAAAATATATATATATATATATATATATATATAAATATATATATATATATATATATATATATATATATATATATATGTTTAACACCCAACCTACCAAGCCTAACCAAAACAATACTAAAAATTTCATAACAAAAAAAATACTAAAAATCTCATGAAAGATATTAACCATAAATTGTAATGTATAAAAAGCATTTAACATAAATTATATGCAGATTCTATATGAAAACAAAAGATCTTAATCCTTAAATATGTGAGGAGAAACTTGCATTTGAAATGAGACTTACAAGGGCACAAAAAAATAAGTACTCACTCTATCCTCTGCCTTTATCAAACAAAGATATTCAACTGCATTCCTCCACCTTCCTTCACCTCCATTACCTTTAAATTTCAAAAAACACACAATATTAATTTTAAAACAAAACACACGCATATACCTCCATTCCCTTTAAATTTCAAAAAACACACGATATAATTATGTTATAGAATAGGAGTTAAATTAAACCAAATATACTCCCCTTTTGATACACCCCAAAACACACGCATATACCTCCATTACCTTTAAATTTCAAAAAACACACGATATAATTATGTTATAGAATAGGAGTTAAATTAAACCAAATATAGTCCCCTTTTGATACACCCCCTTTCACCTCCCCCTGCCCCCACTGCACATGTGAAATGATGACTTGTTAGGGCCGTATTTAATTTCTTGCCCACCCCTGTCCCCATTGCAGCTATGAAATCTTCATCAGCTGACTTGTTGTGGCCAAATTTAATTTCCCCGCCCATTGAACCTTTAAAAAACAAAAACAAAAAATCTTGTGAGAAATATTAAAAAGATACCATCCCTTACAAATTATTAAACAGATTGAAACATATTAAAAATAAAGTGAAGAGAGAACATAAACCCTAAAGAGGTAAAGAGGGAGGAAATTACTACGGTTTGGAAGGAGGATGATCCTCACCGTGGGACACCAAGAGAATTACATAAAGCCTACATTGGATGGCGAGCTAAGTTGGCATAGTGTCTTCTTGAAGTGATAAGACTCTGATACAACCATATACTTTGTAGATCCAGCAGAGACACAAACAACTAAGTTATACCACCGGGTTGGAGTTAACCTGAGTCCCTTCCAAATCGAGAACCATTGCTAGTCTCAGATTCTCTATAGGAGCAGGCATAAGTGGCAGAGAGAGCAGACGGCATAAGTGGTAGATTGAGCAGACCTCATTACAGTTTAGGTTCAAGAATTCTTTCATCTTTCTTATTCTAACTTTAAAACAAAAGCACTTTATAATTTGCATCCAAAAACAAAACAAATCAACCCAAGCATACCTTTCTTAAACTTCACCTATGCCCATTGTATCTGTAGAATCCGCATCAGGTGGGCTATTCGGCCTTTGACTTAATTTTCCTTAATTTTCCTGCTTAGTAAACCCAAAGGAAAAAAACATATTGTAATTTGTATTCAAAAATGAAACAAATGAACCTAATAATACCTTGTTTGACCTTCACCTATGCCTACCGCATCAGTTGAATCTGCATCAGGTGGGCTATTTAAGTCTGCCTTAATTTCCCTGCTTATTAAACCGAAAGGAAAAAACACATTATAATTTGTATAAAAAATGAAACAAACAAACCTAACCATGGTCTGGTACTCTGGAAAATGGTTGATGATTATAGTAATGTTGATTATAGTAATGTAAGTAATAACAATGAGATCATTAGTGTTTATCCCTAGTACGTTCACCTACCAATGGAGTTATGATTATATATACACCGATGACCGAGTAGGAGTATAAGGTAATGCATGCCCAAACAGCCTTGGAACCCAAGTGGAGGCTGCTCTGTTCAACCTATGTATGGATGTATGATTTACAATATGCACTAACGCGGCTGCTCAAATTTAACCATGTGAACTATGCGATACACACTTAGTCAGATCGACCGAGGATGCAAGACATTCCGAGATTAATATGGGCGTGAGAAATGGAAGGCATACCTTCATTAACCTTTGACCTTTGCCTATGCCCTTCGCATCTGTTGAATCTGCATCAGGTAGACTATGTGGGCCTTCCTTCGTTTTCCTGCTTCCCAAAAGAAAAAACATATTATAATTTGTATTCCAAATGGAAACAAAGAACCCAAACATACCTTCAACTATGCGCGTTCGCATCTGTTAAATCTGCAACAGGTGGACTATTTGGGTTGCCTTCATTTCCCTGCTTAAAGCAAAAGAAAAAACACGTTATAATTTGGATCTAAAATGGAAACAAAGAACCCAAACATACTTTCATTAACGTTCATGTATGCCCATGGCATCTGTTGAATGGGCATTAGGTGGACTATTTGGGCCAAACATACCTTCATTAACGTTCATTTATGCGCATGGCATCTGTTGAATAGGCATTAGGTGGACAATTTGGGCCTGCCTTCACCAAAAATAATTCCCTGCTTATTAAACCCGAAAGAAAAAGCATATTATAATTTGTATCTAAAATGGAAACAAAGAACCCAAACATACCTTCGTCAAGGTTCACATCTATGCCATTGCATGATTTGCATCTGTTGAATCTGCATCAGGTGGACTATTTGGGCCTGCCTTCATTTCCCTGATTATTAAACTTAAAAGAATTCCCTATTTGTTAAACCCAAAAGAAAAAAACACATTATTACTTGTATAAAAAATGGAAACAAAAAAACCCAAACATACCTTCATTAACCTTCATCTATGCTCATTGCATCAGTTGAATTTGCATCAGGTGGGCTATTTGAGCCTGCCTTAATTTTCCTGCATATCAAATCCTAAGGAAAAAATATATAGATAAACAGTATGTAACAGGAAATAAAGATGAGAAACCTAACAAGGAAGACCGATCAAACCAGAATGAAAACAATAGGTGGAAAGAAAGAAAAAATGAGAAATCAAACAATAAAGATATATGTCAAAATTAAAATTAGCATGGCCATGCTTTAAAAAATGAAGAAATACAACCAGAAAAACAACAACACCTTAAAAAAGACAGAAAAAACACAAATAAAAGACAGAAAAACACAGCAGATAGAAAATCGGGCTCTAAAATGGAACTCTCCTCTCCTGAAAATCACATCTGCTATACGCTACTCTGAATCAATGCAGACCAGCCAGGCCCAAACTCATGTCAAGGGAATTACATCTGCTCTGCGCTACTCTGAGTCCTCTGCAGACCAGGCCCAAACTCATGTCAAGGGAATTACATTTGCTCTGCGCTACTCTGACATCTCTGCGGACCAAACAAGCCAAACTCATGTCGAGGGAATTTGAATAAAGAGCGGGCGATTATATAGTTGTGTTTAATTTTATTTCATTTGCTTTTTTCAGTTGCTTTTTAATACATGATTTTTGGATGACACGTGGTGAAGTAAAATCCATTTGTTCGAACGCACCATGTAGTTGTTTGCGCTTTGGACGCTTAAAAGCATGCAGCACATCATCAACTTCCAAAAACTACACAACGGACCAATTTAGTCCAAAAGAATTGCTACTTCATTATAAAGATTCTTATTTTTGGTAAAAAAAAGTTATTGTGAGTTAGATATTGAAAATTATTTTAAATTACTTTTAACACAAATTAAAATGAGGATTGAAATGGTGTTTTCTATAATAACACAATTTTTTAATAATATTTCCTATAATAACATATAATTATTAATTAGGTTTTGATTTTTAAGATTAATTATTTTTATAATTTCAATTTACTTAATAATCAAAATTAAATAGAAATGTTTTATATACAAATGTGTTTATGTGATTTTTAATAATAATAAAAAAAAATTAATGCGACAATAAAAAAACTTAGGCTTTATCGATCTAAAATTTAGAGAAATTTAGATAATCTCTATCAATATAGAATTGGGAAAAAAAATAAGGACATTGTTGTACCATGTAAAAATCTTAGATTATTGATAAAAAAAAAATTTACATTTGAATTTTTACTAAAAAAAAATTAAGGTCCTTTCATTATAAGATAATCTTACTCTTATAAAACTTCAACACGAAATAAACACTAAATAAATTTTCCATAAAATATGTTTTCCTTATAACTTTTATGTCAAAAAATCAAGGTTCATATCCCATGCTCTTTAGTGCTTAACAGTTGCGCAAAAGATTGTACATGTCTCATTAACCATATTAGCATATGGAGGGGTCCTGAGTGCGGAAGTGATCATTCTTGATCCTAGAGGAAACTAAGAAACAAACTTTTCATGGGGTCCTGAAAAATCTTTGAATAACCAAGTTGGAGCTTACACTCTTATTCGTGACCTACTCCTTCCATCTGGACTAGGAAGAGATAGTTTAATAGTAATTGGGGATTCGAGTTTAATAATCAATATAATGGTTTCAAAATGCCTCCCTTCTAGCAACGGGATTGCCTCCATTATAGCTAGTCATCTCCAATGATCTTTCTCTTTTTCAAGTTCCTTGAGATCAAAATTGTCATATAGAAAATTAAGCCAATCAGGCCTCACTACTTTGAGAAGGGCTACAAAGGAAAAGAGGGATGTTATATTATCACCCCGCCCCTTAATCTATCTCATTATCAAATCATGACTCATACCCTCGCTTTAATTAAACATGTGGCACATAATTGCATTTGAGGTGAAGGGATTCAACAAGACTTGGGTATCATCCTTATGGATGCACACTATGAACTCTCGCATGCTCTTTGAATTTTTGCACGAATTTGTTTTAATAGTGGTGAGATAATGGATTTGTTCATGGATGAATGCTCTATAAGTGGAAGTAATGGCAACAATAAGAAGCTACCTCCATCTATGGATAATTCTCTAGAACTTAAGCTAAAGGGATTTTGGCTTTGGTTTCCATGTTTTGGTTATTAGATATCAGCTCTTATGTGTTGGATTCTCTTGTTGGATTATGAGAGTCAGCTCCATCTTGGAGATTGAAGGCCCACACTATTCCTACGCCATCAATAATGTGGATGATTTTCCTATTTGTAACTGGGAATTGTTTTTTAGGGGCTACGCGCCACTATTTTCCTTTTGTTCCTTCAGTCCAGGTTTACCTCTAGTTAATTGGGCAAGCAACAAGTTGTTTATGGTCTCTAGGTCAAACTTGTTTTTTTGAAGAAATTTGATGATCATTCATTTATTGGTTTCATGGATTATATGGAGGTAGGGAAAGGACCTCCATTTTCCCATCCACCACAAAGCTTCGCTAGAATGAACATAATGTTCAAATCATAATTCCATATAAATTATGACAACTTTGACTTGATGTGAACTACAAAACAACTCTCTAGAAGTGGAGTATAAGGTGCTCAATATGTGGTCCATAAATTGAGCAAAATCAATCCATCAACAACCTTAAGTTTGGTATGTCCACTAATTATATACATCTAGATTTTAAGAGAAGGAAAATTAGCATCAAATGCTTGATGACATGGACATTGGAAACTAGGATGAAATCCAACCAACATGGAGCTATAAGAGGCACAACATTATCATTTGTTTAACTATTATGCATTG
Source organism: Pinus albicaulis (assembly GCA_034641835.2). NCBI lineage: Eukaryota > Viridiplantae > Streptophyta > Pinopsida > Pinales > Pinaceae > Pinus > Pinus albicaulis. The sequence goes on from CM076582.1 coordinate 407,972,491, forward strand.
CAAAGTAGTTTCTATCTTAGGAATTTTTAAGGAAAATATACTAGTAAGAACATTTAGGATGTAATTCCTGAACACTTAAGAAGTTTATGTATGCAATAAAAAATAAAATAATATTTTTGTCAAAAACTTAAGGCTAGAAAATTTTGTATTGTTGTTGTTTAGCATTGACTACAACCTTTTATCAAATATTTTTTCTACAATTTTGTGTGTGTGTGTGTAAAGAGAGGGGGGGGAGCCTTTTATAAAATAATTTTTCTATCATTTTTGTATACATATCTCAGGAGATGAATTGCAAAAAAATAATTTAAGCAAAATTAACTAACATGTGCACTAATTGGAACCAAAAAATACCTTCAAGTCATTAAGGTTATGTGGACGTTTAGTGCAAAAAAGAGGATGAAGACATTTTTTTTGCACATGAAAAATAGAGATTATTTCCTTAGTAACTTACACCCCATTTGGAGGCAAAAATGCTAGAGATAAGCATCACGAGGACAACATTGGAAATCAATAACCTTACCACCATTCAAGCATAATGTCCCTAATCGCATGCACCTGAGTAGTTACTTGAAGGAGAAAATGGAGTTGAAGATGCCACTTTGACACTTAAAATGTGAAGTTGTGAATGAGAAGTAGATATTAGTTTCTTTGTCTCTCCTCATCCCTCTATTATTGTAATGATAATGGTTGTTTTCAAGACAAATTAAAATATTTTTTTGAAAATTACTCCCATGTCTTTAAAATACATGCTAATGTTGGCTTCCATCACTAATGATTTATGCATTTTCATTTGGAGTAATATGTCAGGGTTTTTTACAATCTCTGAAATAAAAGCACTATGAGCATGTGGGTTGTCAAGACTTGGTTGTTGTGATTACATGAGGGAGATATCAATCTACATATGACTAAGTTATTAAGAATTATAGCAAGTCAAGGCACTAATTGTTCAGAATCCAAAGTGGCATAACTAGATGTAGGTTGTGCAAATGGAAAAATATAAACACGCGAGAGAAAATTTTGCAAGTGCATGAAGGAGAGATAAAATACTTATATGACTAAGTTGTTGCATATTAAAGAGAATTCGAGGTTCCAACCTATAATATTCATTTTTATTAATTTCTAAAATTTCTGATAAATCTTCTCTTTAGAATTCTTCGAAAATTTTACATGGATACTTTTATCACAAATTTAAATAACACGAGGGTATTTTTGCAAAAACTTAGCAAGAAAAACACAAGCAATATTTATTAGAAACTCGACCTTATTTTACTAACGGGAATAGGATATTACATGCCAAATATGGATCATAACTTCTTACAAAACCAACAAGGTATCAGAATGGTTGATAATAGCTCCTGCAATGTTATGCCCTACGAGAGATTTTATTGACCTCTCCTCATGATCTCAAAATTAATCCCAATGGGTGGATCTGATTTGGTCCCTCATGTTTGAGTGGCTAGGGTATATCTCTCAATATCAAAATTCATCTTCACTAGATCAACTAAGGTAGAACATTAACCATCGAAACTAACCCTCTGCATAATGTGGGTTCTCACCCATATAAGCTCCAAGAGCTCAACTCAACAACAACAAAACAACAATCCCAAATGCATGCCTAAAGATTGAGCTCTCATATCCTTTAAAAGTGATGGACTATCAGAATACCATGGGAAAATACTATGGGTCATATGAAAACCATGGGTTTTTTCTTCTTTCATTAAAGTGACTTGTAATATTTCTTTTTCTTTAGTCACTTTTAATTAATTATTCTTTCCATAGCATATAATCAATTTCAATTTGTGACCTAAGCTAATGAGATACTCAGATTTCCTAGTGTCCGAAGAAAGGGACATTACAACCCTCCCTTCCTAGAATTGCTCATCCTCAAGCAATTCATACACCTATACCAAGGTCCCAAACAAGTCTGAAGAACCCTTGTTGTATTATTGAGATGGATTCTAGAACCTGTATGCTAAGACCACTTCTTGGATCCCAAAAGAATCTGAAGGAGGCTTCGCTATAATCCTATTATATTAATAGGATATTATCAATCCTTATAACACACGCCTTCCAGTTGTGCTCCCCTACTTGGTCAAGCCTTGTAATACGAGAGGATAATCCACCTAAATACCACTGTCAAATAGGGAATCTAACATCCCTAATTCCCGAGCACTCCAACTATGTTATACCCCTAACCAAAAGTAATATCTCATAAATTTATCATTTGGTAGGGTTCCAACTCATAAACTGTTGAAAATGCAGCAAGATGATGGAGCTTAGTGAAATGAAGTCGCCTTCACTAAGTGGGCCTGCAGGCAAATTCTGGCGCAAAATCTATTTTTAGACTATGTCTATTTTTAGACATATGGAGCATGGTTCGGGGATTCCAGTTTGAGATTCTTGAAGTATGTGTCATGTTGGTAAAAATATATGAGACTCTATTTTTGAGGTCAAAGAGGTCGAAGTCTATTTTTAGACCGCCTCTCCTTAAAACAGGGAAGTCAAATATTATTTACCCTTAATAATATTTAGACTATAAACAGCAGTTTACTCTCTTGGAGCACTTCAGTTCGAGCTACAGAAGTGGCTCATGCATCTGAAAGAGGAATCACGTGGTTCCCAAGGGTTTGATGGCATCATGCATGGTTGACTTCAGTTGGACTTCAGTGGCAGAAGTTTGGAGGAGTTAATGAGACAGATAGTGGAGTTGTGTTCTGTTTATTTTAGTTGAACTAGTTGAGATTAGTTTAACTAGCTAATCAATTAGTTATGAGGGAGTGAATTAAATATTATTTAATTAATTAATTAGTAACTCATTATTCAACTCAAGAACACATCAGTTCACTACAGTGCATGATCAGTTCAGTGGAGACCAGTGAAAGAGGTAGATGAAAGGGTGGAGTTAGCTATCAATGGCGACATCAGTTGTGCATGAGATTTGCACCACACTTGGAGGAATTGCCCATGATGATTGCGCTGTCAAGCCAAGGAGATTCGAACCTTGGATCTCTATATAGACAGGCCATGATTGCGCAATAGAGGCAAGGCAATTATTGGTGAGTTTTGAACCAGTAACCTGTTCAAAACCAAGCTAGTTTGTGTGTAACTTTATGAGAAAGTACTGAGTACTTGTGAGGAGTATTGTACTGAGTTTGTTACATGATTTCTCCATTATAATATACACAATAGCTGCGGGGTTTTCAGCTATAAGCTTTCCCCATACATACCGTGTTAATGTGTATGATGATTTGATGTGTTATCGCTTGATTTTATTTCCGCATGTGTGATGATCTGAGTTGATCTGAGTGGAAGAGATTATGTGTTGCATATAAATTCGAATTGTATGTGATCAGGATAGTCTCTGTGGATAATTAATCATTATTCAGCAAATTTCTACATGGTATCGGAGCTATTGAAGTTCAGATTGATCATCACAGTGATTACAAACTTATTTCGGTAGACAGAGTCTGCATGCGGGCCAGGTAGCCTCAATGGTTCAATTTTTTTCTGTGGAAAAAAAAATAAACTCAACCTTATTTTATTAACTGGAATATGATATTACATGCCAAATTTGGATCAGTACATGTTAAAACACCAACAAGAACTTTGAATGACTAACAATAGCTCCTCCAACATTATGCCCTTGAGAGAAATTTGATTGACCTCTTCTCATGGTCTCCATCTTAGCCCCATTGCGTAACCACCCCTCCCACATTTACCCAATTTCACTATCCCGTCAGGGTAAGCATGAGAGGAAGAAATACTATGACCTGACCCAACCTTCTAGATCCAATTAAGGAAGCAGGGTCGACTACTGATGACAAACTGACAACTCATCACATCCCATAGGAGCTACAGGTCACTTAGACGCTGACTAACCACCCCAAGTGGCCAAACCCTGAGTTGGACCTCTATTTCTCTGCCCTGAGCCCACAACCGCTCCCACAGTAAGGCCTCAATGTGTTTGGAAGCCTTCAACCACGTGTACAACACTGCTCCATGTGGTTGCAACCCAATTTCTCGAGTTCAAAGGGTGCAATCCGGGATTCTGAGCCACCATTTCAAGCTAGCCTCCAGACCACTGCCCATAACTCAGTGAGACTTTCCAGAATCAATAATGACAATAATACAAAGCCATTCATAAACTTGATCAAAGACTTGACCTATATAGGCCTAACTATGACAGTCACTTTGTCAAACATATGGTGAACATGTTGTCTACAAGTTATGATTGCATATATGAACATAGGGGTCTGAAACTTATTTGAGAATCACCAAGAAGGTCTAATTCCCTCTCATAATAGCTTCCATAACATTTTTTATCTCATTCATTCATTAACCATTCATCAACTAATCAAAAGATATCGAGTGTCATAGCTAGAACCTGTTGTGGAACCATACTTATAACGAACATATAACCAAAATAATAACCATGATAGAACAACCATCAAAGCCACATAATATCAAGTACAAGTACTCATAAAATAAAATATTAAAATAGCTCTTTCATGTGCAAAATCCAACCAAGTCAGGGAATTCCACATACCACCCGACCATAGATTGGGCTAAACCAAATCTCTCTTTTAGCTAATCACCCTCGCGCCATATTCCAAGCATGAATGCGGGATCTCATGGAATAAACCAAGAAAAACCAAACTAGGGATTCCAGAAGGCAAACCACCTCAACCTTCAACTAGTGATTCCACCTCACGGTCAGACACCACTAACACCGACCAGATCGGTCTCTACCCAAGTTATCCAGGGCCATAGGAACTAGTAACTCAACCCACAACCTTCTAGGGCTCCAGAGATTTTGTCCAACCTGACTCCAGGACTAGTAAATCAATCCACCAATTGCTCCATAGTGTTTTTCCAACCAGGGCTCCAAGACTAGGAACTCAACCCAAGTTGTTTCAGGGTTTCAAAGCATTTTTTCCAACCCACAACCATAAGGAATTATGAGCACCAATAAGAAAAAATAAAGTGGGAAAACCCACAACACCATGGCTATCCAGGAAATGGAAAGGTAAGGCTAAAACAATTATCAATCCAAGAAATCCTCCATGCCAATGACAAAACATAACCAGATAATCACATGCATATATCATGCATCCATAAATCAACAAGGAAATCACACAAGCAACATGTTACCTGCAAAGAAATCCAGTTGTCGCTGTTGATCCACCTGTTCCCTTGCGCTTTCCTTTTTTCCTTTTCCTTCTCTCTCCAAATCTAATGTATGCCAAAGTGCTCCAAGAATGCTCCAAGAAAACTCAGTGTGCAAGAGTATGAGAGAATAGAGTGAATAGAGAGAGAGAGCTCCAAAACTGCACTGACAAAAGCTTAAACTGACAAATGTTGCGAATTGATCCTCAGATGCCTTTTTATCATTGAGGCCTCTATTTTCTTCATTTCCTTCTATTTTTCCTTCAATTTCCACCTCATGCAATTTTGTGACCTTTCACTTTACTTTTCTCCTATTCTCCATTATTTCATAAATAAAATGCCAATTAATGCCACTTTTCCTTTGCCAATTTCCATAGCCATTAATTAATTACTAGTGATACACCATCACTATGTTTTTCCCAACATTAAGCTTGGAACATGTGTCCCATGACCTTGGTCTTATTTTTCCTTTATTAACTTTATTACATGAAATTTTAACCTAGGGTTGTTACATACCCCTCCCCCTCGGTGTTCTATGACACCTATGACCCGCGAGACCGCTGCAAACCAAAACATACTGCCCATGGACCTTTATAACATAGCTTGATGCAGTATTTACAATGAACATCCTACTAAAAAACCAACATAACAAACATGACAACATGATAACCATACCGCTTAGTTGAGCTTTATAACACAACTCATTGCAGTATTTACAATAACAACCATACATAAATATATATACATATACCAAAAATCCTTTGCCTCAACCGACAAACAATGAAGGATACATAGTCTGCATCTGATCAACCATCTTGCATGTAGCTTCATTGGGCCCAAAGTGCTTCCACTACACTTTAACTTGCTCGATTTCTCTATTCGAGAGCATAAGCCTCTTTTGCTACAAAATGCACTTAAGTTCCGGCTATAATTATCCTTTTGGTTCCACCTGCAATACAAACCAATCAATGACATGATCAACATATTTCACATACTCCTTCAGTAATGACATATGGAAAACATCATGGAATTTCACTATCGGAGGCAGTGCAACTAAGTAGGCCACTAGTCCAATCCTCTCAAGGATCTCGAAAGGGCCACAATACCAAGGTGCCAGCTTAGCATATGATCCAATCATCAAGGAGCTCTTCTTGGGCTTGATGCACAAGTACACATGTTACCCAACTTGAAACTCCTCAAATACCCTGTGTTTATCTATGTTGAGCTGCCTTTTTTGTCCAAATTTTTATGGTTTTTATCAAACAATTATATGATTGTACCTGGTGTTTTTGTCCTTTTAAGTTGATGATTAGGGGAATTTAGAGACAATAATGATTTAGATTATGAATTCTTCTTAATCGGTAATTTGATGAGTGTTTTGCGTAAATTTCATTAGAAACGTGCTTTCTTGGTGGCAGGTGAATAAGTCTAGTGCAGAAACAAAGTTGAATACAGAATGAGATTGTTGTAGGTGAAATTATGAAGTTTGTGATCAAATGATGAGGAATCTCAACATTCCGAGACTTGCATCACGCTCAGAATACCATGTTTCATATAACCCAGAAACCGTTCGGAAAAATTCATCACCAAAAGGAAGTGAAGGTTAAAGCAATTCTTAAGTGCGGTTTTAAGTACAGAAATGGGCTGAACGTGAATGGTTTAGCAAACTTGACCACGGTTTTGGGTCAGAGATCCATATTGCTCAAATATTTCATATCTATGGGCCACAAATGAACATTGATAATGGCAGTGTTATCAGCAATTTTATTGCTCAGACCCTTAGAGGTGAACCAATGACAATCCAAGCTCGAGGATCATATCCTTTCTACGACAATTCCTCCAAAGCTGCCAGCACACGAATAATTTTTGGCATTTGGAGGAAAATAATAACTTTTACATGAGACAATATCATTCAACCATAATGTAATTCCAATATCCAAAATCTGCCACCGAGCAATGTAGTTCATGTCAATACAAACTGGATTGGAGTTTTATTATGGATAAAATTTGTTGCATAAGAACCCACGATTTTTTCCAAAAGCATTAGATGGGAATTTGGAAAAAAATAATGAAGGAGGAAAACATGGAATTTGTGGAGTTTTTTTTGTTTTTTTGTTTTTTTTTTTAAATAATGCATACGTGCCTGTATTTCTTTGGAGGTGTGGAAATTAAATCCGACAGCGGACATTCTACCCTGATTTGAAGCGAATCCAAATAGAAGGATATGGTTTTCCGGTCTCATTCGCTGGAATGCGTAGATTACATAGATTGTCGGCTTTTTGGTTCAACAACAAAAATATTTCTCACGCAAACCACCGAAGCTTGCCAACTATGCATTTCCTTTGCCAGCAATATGATGGAGTCATAATTATTTCCAGAAGCTGAATTTTCTGGGAAATAAATCTTCTCGTTGTGATCTGAACCAATTTGTGGGTGATTGAATTTGGCATGAGATTTACAAAGGCAAATTAGAGTTCAAGCTCCCAATGTGGCATTGCTCTAACTTCACGGCTACAATTCAATCAAGAAATTGTAATTAATTGACAAATTTCCAATAACAGTTATGAATTAGATTGTGTGAAGCTGAGGGAACAGAAGGCAATTCCTCATTGCACCAAAGAAGCATAATCCCTCAATTTTATAAATCAGTTAATGAAATAACGGAGATCAAGCATGAACTTGCCATGTTTAATCAATTTCTTCCAACAAGTTCGATAAAAATCGATTACATGAGTTGTAAAGGCTGAAAGGAAGAAATGTAAGGAGTCATCAACACATAGGGGAAGCATGTTAAAAAACTATTTAAGATCAGTTTTTGTCATATGATAGGAGAGCTGGGAGATAGTAGTATGGTAAAATGGATCCATCATAGTGTAGGAGAGAGGATTGCGTAGAGGTAGATTGAGGTTGGGAGCGTAGAAGATAGGAGATGCTGGAGCTTGCTGGAGAACGTTGGATTATGAACAACCATCATTGTAACTTTATGTTATTTAATTGAATGTTTCTTTGTAATTCAATTCCCATAGTAATACCAATTTGCATTTAAATTATGTTTGTGAGCTCTTTAATTTCTGAGTTAATGCATTAATGTAGTTCTTTTTTGCAGAAAGATCGAGTTGGATGATTGGGCCCATCAATTAGCTCATTGCTTGGATTGCTAAAGATTTGTTTAGTTTAGTTAATTTCATTTCCTGTTAAGAATGGTTTATTCAGCTACTTGATGGTGTTTGATTGCATTTTCTGAGTTGTGTGTTTCATTTCCTGAATGGTGTGGTGTGCATCAATTTCATGTTTTCCATTTCCTTTACATTATTTAAATGCATAGGTTTGAGTCATAGATTCAATTTATTTGGTTTGAAATTAATTTATGTCGAGCAATTCAATTACAAATATAATACATTATCTAGCGAAATATATTCTTAATTGCAGAGATTTATAATGGAGATGATATTATGATTGAAAACTTTGATTTAATTGATCCAATGTTATTTGGGCATTCCCTGAAATTTTAAATACTTGTCATTATAATTGCGAGAAATAGCATGAGGATACTTTTAGCAAAAACTACTTGATAATATCTCCAAAAATAAATTAATTTGAACACTGCAATTCCATTTCATAATTTCTTTTACATTTACTTGCACAGGCTAGATAAATTTTATGCAGGAGTTAATTTAGAGTTTATTTTTGTTCTAGCGATTAAATAGATTATCAATTAGTAAGTGCTTCTTTTTCTCAATTTCATTCTTTCCCTGTTCAAGTTATTTTATAAATATATATTAAGTAGCAGGGATTTAAGTGGAGGATAAGATCAACAAGGTTTTCATCTAATTCATTATATTATTGGGCATTTATAAATAATTTAAATTATTATATGAATTTGTCTTGGGATTGTAACGAGATCACGTTTATTTAAATACCAATATTAGTTTAAATATATTTTTAACATAATTAAAGTATCCAAGAGTTCTCTTGAAGATATCCTCGCTCAGTTTGAATTGAATATTTTCATACACCTATGATTTCCTTCCATCAATAGTATTTGCAAGCAACATTTTAAGTACCGATTTTAAAGTGGCATTTTAAGTACAAATCTTGAAGACGCATTTTAAGTATAGATTTTAAATAGTTATTTATTTCATGCTTTGATATTCGCAAGTATAGTTGTAGTTGATTAAGAATTCTTGCATCCTTTTCCTGCATAGATTATTAATTTGCAGTGTGTTCTCTTGAAATGTCTTATTTCTTTTCCCACATGATTTCCTTTCTGCATTAGATCAGGGTTTTGATTGGAAAAATCCCCGAGGCCGTATTCTGGCATATATTGTGCTACGTATCTAAGTCTTACGTCCCCCCGCGATGACAATTTAAATGTGGGTGTAAATCTAGCATTTATACCTCCCAACATTTTGGCGCCTTTGCCGGGGAGGCGTTGTAGGATAAGGCCTCGTGATTTGTTATGATTTTTCCCTTTCTTTTGCAATCAAGTTTTAGATTAATGAGGTTCCCCTTGCTTGCTGAAGCATACTAGACGGTATTGCCATAAATCTCACAAGCCAGGTTTTCCTTTCTACAAATGAGTGATTTTATTGCAAGTGGGTTTTGTTTCTTTTACTGCAATTGAGTTTTTAAGGAGTCATTTATTTCATTAGGTAACTTTCTTTTCCACAATCTAGATTATTCAATTTATGCAATGTGTGATTTTCTTTTCTGCAAAGTGTGGATTGCTTTCTTTACTCCAATTGAAGTTGATTAATTTTTTTCTTTTACCTCCGTAGGGAAACTAGAGGGCGGAGATGACGGTAAGACGTGAGTGAAGAGCCATGCATCCGCTTTTGCTTGGCGTCACTCCAAAGTTTGGTTGCCCGTAAACGAAGATTTCAAGTTTGGTGCTAATAAGACTTTCCAGCTAGCAATAAAATGTCAAGAAGTGTGATGTTGTTCCAAGATTTATTTCAAATCCTAGCAGAACCTGGGGTCTCTACTTCACAGAAAGATCATATTTTGGAATCAATCAGGGAAAGGTCTATTCCTCTGGAAGAGAAGACTCACGAAGATATGGAATATCTTCCTAAGGAGACCGAGAAGCTGTGGATCATGCATGATCAGGAGGAGCCATTAGAAGCAGAACATCTATCTGATCCAACCTTCAATTTAGAGGATAAACAAAGAAATGTGGAGGATTTGCATGATGGACTGTATGTTACTTGTGAATCAAGTGACAAAGAGTATATGAATCCCATAGAATCTTGGTTCCAAATGACTGTCAGTATCCACTCCTCATTTATCATTCAACAATTTGTAGCACCACATGAGTTAGTGGGGCTGGTACCTCATGTTCTGGTATTTTCTTGCATATACTTTTCAAATTTGAACATGAGCATAATTATCCTTCTGTTGCGCACCTGGATGCATTGGAAGTACTCCTATACTTAAACTTAGGAGTCTTCTGCTTCTTAGGGTAGGGTAGGGTAGGAGAAGAAATGAATAAAGCTGTTATAATGCTATTAGGGTTTTGATTTTTAAAGTATGGCTGTTAAAACTACTTTTGATCCACAGTAGATGTTAACATGCACATTTTTGAAAAATCTTGTTGAGTGCAATTCACTCTAATACCTCATGATTTTGCAAAAGTAACCATGATTAATCACTTTAATAAGTTGTCGTCTAGGATATATATTTTCAGTTTCCCTTAGAAGTTACTATTGGAGAGCCCCCTATGGTGGACCACTCTAGTAAAGATCATAATGAGCTCTCATTCGAACGCTAGCATTATTGACTCAAAGAATCTTTCAGTCATTATCTGGGATATTTTTAATAAGTTTTTAAGGTAGAGGAACTAGCCAGTAATGATTAGTCATTAAAAAAATTTCATGCCATCCCGTACTCTTAAGGAGTAGATCTGTCTCCCCACTTATTAAGTAACCTTTAAGGTTAATCATAATCAGAGCTTACAAAATATTTAGGGGAGGATAGGAGGTCTCGTGATGAGCTGACCTACCATGATCATGATACCTAACGTGCATGGCATTGCTGTTGCTGGTCACCAAGCCAGAGTAATGGATTTCAACCAAAAAGCTGGAAGACAAGAGGTCTCATCACGAGCCGACCTGTTCATCCATGTTACTTCTTATGAGTGGCACTGCCATCAGCTGGTTACCAAGCAAGGAGTGGCCTTCATCTAGTAAGTCAAATAAGCTAACTCTGAATCCATATCTAGTAAGTGGGACACAGACATTTCGCTGGGTCAAAAGACATCCCTGTCGAGGTTATGGACACCTGCGGGCAGCAGGGCCATGTCTGTGGTATTAAAGTTAATTGCATACTATGACTTGCTTGGTTATCCTTCTCTTTCCCTAAAACTCATCCTTTTTCTTGGACAATGGTTTTAAGATGATTTGAACACAGTGCCTTGAGTTCTACTCTTAAAAAATCAAGAATATTTACTAATGTGGTACCCTTAGTGAAGGTTATTCTTTGTACTTGATAAAGAGGAAATGCAGTTTTGAATCCGGATGACAATGACATTTAGAGTGTTCAATAAAGAGGTTTTTGAGTGGTCCAGGAAATTGTTATATTAATTTACTTTTATTTCCCTTCTCTGGCACTATAACTCATTTTGATTAGAGTGAAGAATTACTCAATGATGACTACTCACAAGATGTTGGTTGAAAACAATGTGTATTGATTGTAGTTGCCCCTAAATATGAGGTGCATGACCTAGGTACAATATTTTTATAGTAGGTGCAGGAATCTTGTGGTAGTCTTTTCGAAATTGCACCTTTTCAAAAAAAAAAGATTTTTATCATAAGACTCTGGGCATAAACAATATAGGGAATTCATTTGAGACAAGACAACAGGTATGTGTAATTTTATCCGTAATGTCTACTTTCGGTACCTGATACTTTCATTAGAATTGTAACATGGTTTTCGTTGGCATTGTAATAAGTTGTGTTGCAGGCTAATGAATCTTTTAAAATATCAGGCATCTTCATCGTTACTTGCTGAAATATTTGTTGTCACTTCCTCTGCATTCTGTCATAGTTTTATAGGTTTTTCTTGCACAAGGACGTGCAAGAAGTTCAACGTGGGGGGATGTTGAGCCGCCTTTTTGTCCAAATTTTTATGGTTTTTATCAAATAATTATATGATTGTACCTGGTGTTTTTGTCCTTTTAAGTTGATGATTAGGGGCATTTAGAGACAATAATGATTTACATTATTAATTCTTCTTAATCGGTAATTCGATGAGTGTTTTTTGTAAATTTCATTCGTAACGTGCTTTCTTGGTGGCAGGTGAATAAGTCTAGTACAAAAACAAAGTTGAGTACGGAATGAGATTGTTGTAGGTGAAATTATGAAGTTTGTGATCAAATGATGAGGAATCTCAACATTATGAGACTTGCATCACGCTCATAATAGCATGTTTCATATAACTCAGAAACCGTTCGGCAAAATTCATCACCAAAAGGGAGTGAAGGCTAAAGCAATTCTTAAGTGCGATTTTAAGTACAGAAACAGACTGAACATGAATGGTTTTGCAAACTTGGCCACGGTTTTAGGTCAGATATCCATATTGGTAAAATATTTAATACCTATGGGCCACAAATGAATATTTATAATGGTTGTGTTATCAGCAATTTTATTGCTCAAACCCTTAGAGGTGAACAAATGACAGTCCAAGCCCGAGGATCAAATCCTTTCTACGACAATTCCTCCAAAGCTGCCAGCACACAAATAATTTTTGAGATTTGGAGGAAAAGAACAGATTTTACATGAGACAATATCGTTCAACCATAATGCAATTCCAATATCCGGAATCCGCCACCGAGCATTGTAGTTCATGTCAATATAAACTGGATTGGAGTTTTATTATGGATAAAATTTGTTGCATAAGAACCCACGATTTTTTCTAAAAGCATCAGATGGGAATTTGGATAACATGAATTTTGTGGAAATTAAATCCGGCAGCGGACATTCTTCCCTGATTTGCAGTGAATCCAAACAGAAGGATATGGTTTGCCGACCTCATTAGCTGGAATGCGTAGATTGCGTAGCTTGCCAGCTTTTTGGTCCAACAACAAAAATCTTTCTCACGCAAACCACTGGAGCTTTCCAAATGTGCGTTTCCTCTGCCAGCAATATGATGGAGTCAGAATTATTTCCAGAAGCCGGATTTGCAGGGAAATAAATCTTCTCATTGTGATCTGAACCAATTTGTGGGTGATTGAATTTGGCATGAGATTTACGAAGGCAAATTAGAGTTCAAGCTCCCAATTTCGCACTGCTCTAACTTCACAACAAAAAATCAATCAAGAAATTGTAATTAATTGACAAATTTCCAATAACAGTTATGAATCAGATTGTGTGAAGCTGAGGGAACAGAAGGCAATTCCTCATTGCACCAAAGAAGCATAATCCCTCAATTTTATAAATCAGTTAATGAAATAACGGAGATCAAGCATGAACTTGCCATGTTTAATCAATTTCTTCCAACAAGTTCGATAAAAATTGATTACATGAGTTGTAAAGGCTGAAAGGCAGAAATGTAAGGAGTCATCAACACATAGGGGAAGCATGTTAAAAAACTATTTAAGATCGATTTTTGTAATATGATAGGAGAGCTGGGAGATATTAGTATGGTAAGATGGATCCATCATAGTCTAGGAGAGAGGATTGTGTAGAGGTAGATTGAGGTTGGGAGCGTAGAAGATAGGAGATGCTAGAGCTTGCTGGAGAACGTTGGATTATGAACAGCCAACATTGTAACTTTATGTTATTTAAATGAATGTTTCTTTGTAATTCAATTCCCACAGTAATGCCAATTTGCATTTAAATTATGTTTGTGAGCTCTTTAATTTTTTATTTAATGCATTAATGTAGTTCTTTTCTGCAGAAAGATTGAGCTAGATGATTGGGCCCATCAATTAGCTCATTGCTTGGATTACTGAAGATTTGTTTAGTTTAGTTAATTTCATTTCTGGTTAAGAATGGTTTATTCAGCTGCTTTATGGTGTTTGATTGCATTTTATGAGTTGTGTGTTTCATTTCCTGAATGGCATGGTGTGCATCAATTTCATTTTTTCCATTTCCTTTACATTATTTAAACGCATAGGTTTGAGTCATAGATTCAATTTAATTGGTTTGAAATTAATTTTTGTCAAGCAATTCAATTACAAATAGAATACAAATTAGCAAACATTGTTGTTTTCCCTTCTCACTATTTGCCATGTTCATCTATTATCTAGCGAAATATATCCTCAATTGCAGAGATTTATAATGGAGATGATATTATGATTGGAAAATTTGATTTAATTGATCCAATGTTATTTGGGCATTCCCTGAAATTTTAAATACTTGTCATTATAATTGCGAGAAATAGCATGAGGATACTTTCAACAAAAACTACTTGATAATATCTCCAATCAATAAATTAATTTGAACACTGCAATTCCATTTCATAATTTCTTTTTCATTTAATTGCATAGGCTAGATCAATTTTATGCAGGTGTTAATTTAGAGTTTATTTTTATTCTAGCGATTAAATAGATTATCAATTAGTAAGTGCTTATTTTTCTCAATTTCATTCTTTCCATGTTCGAGTTATTTTATAAATATATGTTAAGTAGCAGGGATTTAAGAGGAGGATAAGAACAACAAGGTTTTCATCTAATCCATTATATTATTGGGCATTTATAAATAATTTAAATTATTATATGAATTGGTCTTGGGATTGTAACGAGATCACGTTTATTTAAATACCAAGATTATTTTAAATATATTTTTAACATAATTAAAGTGTCCAAGAGTCCTTTTGAAGATATCCTCGCTCAGTTTGAATTGAATATTTTCATACACCTATGATTTCCTTCCATCAATAGTATTTGCAAGCAACATTTTAAGTACCGATTTTAAAGCGACATTTTAAGTACAAATCTTGAAGAAGCATTTTAAGTATAGATTTTAAATAGCTATTTATTTCATGCTTTCATATTCGCAAGTGTAGTTGTAGTTGATTAAGAAGTTTTGCACCCTTTTCCTGCATAGATTATTAGTTTGCAGTGTGTTCTCTTGAATTGTCTTATTTATTTTCCCGCATGATTTCCTTTCTGCATTAGATCTAGGGTTATGATTGGACAAATCCCCGAGGCCGTATTCTGGCATATATTGTGCTACGTCTCTAAGTCTTACGTCTCCCCGGGTTGACAATTTAAATGTGGGTGTAAATCTAGCATTTATACCTCCCAACAATCTACATAAATCTTCTACCTATCATGTGTTGCCTTTAGATTCTTCTTGATAACCTGCATTTCATGTTCCATCTCTGCCAACATATCTAGTCCAATCAATACCCTATTCACTATATCACTCTAACTGATCGGAGTATTACAACTCCACCCATAAAGTGCCTCAAACGTACTCATCCTTAGTGACTCCTGATACCCATTGTTATAAGCAAACTCAACCAATGGAAGATACTCTTCCCACTTCTGTTGTTGATGCATGGTGTACATCCTCAACATGTCCTCCAAAATCCTATTAACCCTCTCTGTTTGTCCATCTATTTGCATATGATAAGTTGTACTAAAGGCTAACTTTGTACCCAAAATTGTAAATAATTATTTCCAAAACCTGGAAGTGAAATTGGCATCTATGTTAGATACATTCTTCTTAGGAATACCATGCAATCTCACTATCTCCCTGATGAAGACTTGTGCTACCTCACTAGCTGAATTAGTAGACTTCATTGGAATGAAGTGAGCTACCTTAGTCATACTTTCAACCACAACCATGATGGAATCATGTTTTCTAGATGTCCTCGACAAACCTATAATGAAGTCCATGGAAAAGAACTCCCATTTCCACTCTGGAATCAGAATCAAGTGGAATAAACCACCTGGATGCTTACACTATGCTTTTACTTGTTGAAAATACAAACATCTAGGCACAAACCCAACCACATTCTTCTTCAAATTTTGGCCAATGGTAGTACGTCTTAACCATTTTTAATGTCTTTTGATATCCTGGGTGACCTGAATACAACTTAACATGAAATTCCAGCAAGATAAGCTTCTTTGGCTCACTATTGTTCGACACATAGATCCGGTCCCTAAATCGGACCAAACTATTTTTTGTGAGATGAAAATATGCATCCTTTTCACTTGTACCCTGATGTTGTAACCTATGCTTGAGTTGCTGGTACCTGTCATCCTATTATCCTGCTTGAAAGATCCACTCCTGTAAGTCTGTCCCATTTAACTCATAACTGCAATGTGATTTAGCTGCACTCTCCTTCCAAGAGCATCTGCGACCTTGTTCTCCTTAAACATAATGTACCTGATCTCAAAGTCAAACTCACTGAATGTAGCTAAACACCTATATTTCATGGCATTCATATTAAGTTGTTCAAATAAGTATCTCAACCCACTATGATCACTCATTAAAATGAACCTCCTACCAATGAGATAGTGCCTCTACATCTTCAATGCATGAATAACCGTTGCCAACTCAAGATCGTGAGTCACATTATTATGCTCGTGCTCATTCAATTTCCTTGAATCTTAGCATACTACCTTCCCTTACTGCATCATGACTCCACAAAGTCCTCTCTTACAAGCATCTATACATACCACCAAATCTTTATCTAGATCTGCAATCTTTAGAACTAGAGAATTTGTACGCAATTGCTTCAACTGCTCAAATCTCGTTTCACATTCATACATGTTGACAATCCAAACATCTAGCCATAAACTTAGCCACATTGTTCTTCAAATTTAGGCTAATGGAAGTACGTCTTAACCACTTTTAATGTCTTCTTATATCTCGGGTGACTTGAATACGACTTAACATGAAATTCCCACAATATAAGCTTCTTGAGCTCACTGTTGCCTAACACATAGATCCTACCCCTAAATATGACCAAACCATTTGTCGTGAGATGATAATCCACATCCTATTCACTTGTGCCATGATGTTGTAACATGTGCTTGATTTGCTAGTACTTGTCATCCTATTATCCTGGTTTAAAGATCCACTCCTGTAAGTCTGTCCCATATGTGAGTTAGTTGCACTCTCCTTCAAAGAGCATCTGCAACCTTGTTCTCCTTACACTTAATGTACCTGATCTCAAATTTAAACTCACTAAGTGTAGCTAACCACTTAGATTTCATGGCATTCATATTAGGTTTGTCAAATAAGTATCTCAACCCACTATGATCACTCATTAAAATGAACCTCTTGCCAAGAAGATAATGCATCCACATCTTCAGTGCATGAATAATTGTTGCCAACTCAAGATCGAGTCACATAATTTTTCTCGTGCTCATTCAATTTACTTGACTCGTAGCAAACAACCTTCCCTTCCTGCATCATGAATCCACCAAGTCTTGTCTTGCAAGCATCTATACATACCACAAACTCTTTATCTAGATCTGCAATATTTATAATTGGAGAATTTGTAAGCAATTGCTTCAACTGCTCAAA
Source organism: Pinus albicaulis (assembly GCA_034641835.2). Taxonomy (NCBI): domain Eukaryota; kingdom Viridiplantae; phylum Streptophyta; class Pinopsida; order Pinales; family Pinaceae; genus Pinus; species Pinus albicaulis. The sequence goes on from CM076582.1 coordinate 407,990,139, forward strand.
ATTCGTTGCACATTCCTCTTTCCATTCAAATATATTTACTTTCCTTTGCAATGATGTAATAGGATAGGAAATCCATGAGAGGTTCTTGATGAACCTCTTGTAATAACTTGCTAGTCCCATGAATGATCTAACCTCATCCACATTCTTAGAAGTTTCCCACTCCATGATAGCTCTGATCTTTTCCAAGTCCACTGGTATATACCTTCCTTGTAAACCACATTACCCAAGTAATGAAATTTTGTGTAAAAGAAATTGAACTTACTGAGCTTTGCATACAACTAATGCTCTCTTAGCAGTCTTAACATTGTTGCTAGATGTTCCACATGCTCTTCCACATTCTTATAATATTTAAACATGTCATCAATGAATACTATCACAAATTTTTCCAAGTAAGAACACAACACACTATTCATCAAACACATGAAAGTAATTGGAGCATTAGTCAAACCGAAAGGAACCACAACATACTCATAATGTCCATGCATGGTCTAGAAATCAGTCTTGTAGATTTCCTCTTCTTTGATGTGTACTTGATGATATCCTAATCTCAATTCAATCTTTGAGAACACTACTACTCCCTTTAACTGATCAACAAATCATCAATCCACGGAAAAAGGTACATATTCGTAATCATCACCTTTTTCAATGCTTGTATTCAATAGACAACCTAAGAGTTCCATCCTTATTTTTCACAAACAACACTAGTGCACCCAAAGGCGACAAACTTGGCCTAATGTATCCCTTGTCAAGCATTTCCTTCAACTTCAACTCCAGTTCCACTAACTCTGGAGTGCTCATCATGTATGGTGCCTTCGATGTTAGTGTTGCTCCAGACATCAACTCAATAGAATAGTCCACTTCCCTATGAGGTGGTAACTTTGAGATCTTTGTTGGAAATATATCCTGAAACTGCTGCAAAACTATATACCTCTTCAAGACTTCAACATCATCAATATTCTTCCCTTTATCACTAAAAATATGAACTGCAAACAACACATGATTTCTTGCTATTGCGCTTTTCCTGCATAGTTGTAACCATTCTCACTGATGGAGGCTTCCTCCTACCTTGCATGATTCTCCACTCTCCATCATCATCCAAGCACTCAATAGCCTTGTCATAACAATCCCCCTTAGTACTAGGAATGTAAAACCAAACCATGCCTAACAAGATATTGTTTGATCCCAACAAAAGCACATTTAGTTGCATTGATGTAGGCATACCATTCAGTTAAAATGCACAAGTTCTTACCCAATGATGAACTATTTTCTTAGTACATGTAGACAACTGCACCAACCAAGACTCTACATGCACTTATTTATTCAAACCACACTTAACCAATAGGTCAGGATTAATATAGCTATAGTTAGATCCATGGTAAATCAAAATAGAAACATCTTGATCACAAAGCTTACCTTCCATATCGATAATAAATGCATGATGACCAGCCTGCCTATTATCCAAAGTTGCATAAATCTAAGGAAACTCTACCCAAAATACCCCATTGTTTGTGCCTCCAAAGCACTACAAATCTGCTTTTTTCCACAGTAATGTTGTGGACAATCTCTCGTGCAATGATCCTGGCCACAAGTCCAACACTGTAAAGGCTTCTTGCCACCACCCATGTTTTGTTTCTCAGACTGAAGTCCCTGTCCTCTATTAGTTGTATTGACCTTCTTGTGCGGTACTGAATTCTCCATGTCATCTATATCATGTGGTTTTACTCTCTTCTTAACCTACTTTCCTTTATTCTTATCACTGCCTTTCCAATCCTGCTTAGACTTAGTCTTCTGTTTCGATTGCTCATAACAATGCTTCAAATTTATGATGGCTTCCTCCAGCGATCTAGGCTCATCAAACTCAATCCTATCTTTGAATGACACCAGAAACCCACAGATGAATCTCTGAATATTTTCTTCCTTCTCCTTAAGGTAAAGCACATATCTCAAAAAATCCAAGAATCTGGTAGTATACTCCTCATCGGTCAAAAATTCCATCTTTAGCTCATAGAATACCATCTTTCAGATAGATAATTTTCCCAAAAATTCTCTCAAACTCACTCCAAGTTAGCTCCTCTTCTTGAATGCCTTTGACATTCCTCACATCTTCCCACCAAATGTCTGTTTTTCCTTTAAGGCTGAAAGTAGCCATCTTGAATTTCATATTTTCTAAGTAGTCATGCAATCTGAAAAACTTATTCATCCCAAGAAACCAAGCTTCTGCATCTTGTGACTTATTCATTTCTCCATAAAATGTAGGAGCCTTTTCTTTCTTGAACTCCTCGGGAAAATATTGTTTCTCACTCCTCCTATACGGATGGTGACAATGATGACAATGTTGTCTCTCTAAACCAGAACTAGAATAGAACCCATGGTCAGTACCCCTCTTATCTGGTGTATCCAATAACCTGCCATCTGTAACTATATAATCCCTGTCAAACATGTATCTTGATTTATACCTACATCCATATGCCCCATTATTCCTTTCCTCCTATCCATGACTGATCCTAAGTGGTCCCTATCTTTGCAAACATGATAGAATCTGAAGGATGATTGCATTAAACTTTGCTTGCTTTTCCTGTGCCCTATAAAGGCTTTCTTGTGACTGAATGATCATGTCATTATCCACCCTACAAATCCTTATCCACGCTTTCAAAACTCTTAATGTATATTTTATGTCAGGGAGTACTCATCACCATGTTGTTCATCTAATATGTAGGGAGAATATCGTGAACTATAGTCCACCATTTTGCTTTTCATCTTTGATCTTGTACTTCCTTCAAGCATATCATGTCAGATAAACAACATATAATCATAATCAACATACCTCAGTGAAGTTCAGAGGAGGCCATCTCATCTGCACAGTCAATCCAGATTAGCACAACACATGTATATATAACAAAATCAACATATCAATCACCTAGACATCAACATCACCAACTTTTACATGATAACACAACTGCAACAATGATTATCACAATGCATACATAATAATACATATACAACTAACATGCATGCTTGAAAAACACATTTTTCCCATCCAGTCCAAGTGTTAAACCAAATGAGAACTATGATACCAATCTGTAACCACCCCTCCCAAATTTACCCAATTTAACCAACCTACCGAGGTAAACTTGAGAGGAATAGCTATTATTACTTGACCCAGCCTCATATATCCAATTAAGGAAGTGGGGCCGACAACTAGCAACAAACTGAAAACTCACACATCCCACAGGACCTACAAGTCACTCAAATACTGACCAACCACCCCGGGTGGCCAAACCCTGAGTTGGACCTCTATTTATCTACCCTGGGTCCACAACCGCTCCCATAGCAAGGCCTCCATGTGGTTGGAAGCCTCCAACCCTATGCACAACACTGCGTCCATGCGTTTGCAACCCAAATTATCCATCCTAGAGGGTGCAGTCTCAGATTCTAATCCACCATTTCAGGCTAGCCTCCATACCACTGCCCAAAACTCAATGAGACTTTCCAGAATCAATAATGACATCAAGACAAATCCATTCATACAAAAATTGATCAAAGACATGACCTATCTAGGCATAACCATGGCAATCATTTCATCAAACATATGGTGAATATGTAATCTATAGGTCATGAATGCATAACTAAACATAGGGGTTTGAAACTTATATCAGAATCACCAAGAAGGTCTAATTCCCTCTCATAATAGTTTCCATAACATTTTTTAGCTCATGCATTCATTAATGATTCATCAACTTATCAAAACATATTAAGTGTCTTAGCTAGAACCTGTTATGGAAACATGCTTATAACCAACATATAACTAGAATAATAACCATGATAGAATATCCATCAAAGCCACATAATATCAAGTACAATTAATCATAAAATACAATAGGAAAATATATCTTATTATCATGTACAAAATCTAAACAAGTCAAGGACTTCCATGTACCACCCGACCATATATTAGGCTGAACCAAATATCTCTTTCAACCAATCACCCCTGCACCATATTCCAAGCATGAATGTGAGATCTCATGGAATAAACCAAGACAAATTAGGGCTTCCAGAGGCAAAACCACCTCAACCATCAACCAGTGATTCCACCACATGGTTTAACATTACTAACACTAACCAGGTCAATCTCTACCCAATTTGTCTAAGGCTTTAGGAACTAGTAACTCAACCCATAGCCTTCCATAGCTCCAGAGCATTTGTCCAAGCTAGCTCTAGGACTAGTAACACAACCCACCAAGAGATCTAGAGCATTTGTCCAACCTTAGCTCTGGGACTAGTAACTCGACCCAAGATTTTCCAGGGCCTTAGAGTGTTTGTTCCAACCCAAAACCATAAGGAATTATGAGCATCAATCATAAAACAATCAAGTGGGAAAACCCACAACACCATGGATATCTAAGAAATGGCAAGGAAAGGCTGAAAACACTTTCAATCTAGGCAATCCTCCATGCCAATGACAAAACATAACCAAATAATCACATGCATATACCAAGCATCCATAAATTAGCAAGGAAATCACACATGAAACCCGTTACCTGCAAAGAAATCCAGTTGTAGTTGTTGATCCACCTGTTCCCTTGCAGTTTCCTACTTAACTTTGCCTTCTTTCTCCAAATCCAATATATGCCAGTGTTGCAATACTGCTCTAAGAAAACTCTAAGTGTGCAAGAGTATGAGAGAATAGAGAGATAGCTCCAAAAATGAACTGAAAAAAGTTATGAATTGATCCTCATAAGACTCTTTATCATCGAGGCCTATATTTTCTTCAATTTCCTCCTCAAGAAATTCTATGGCCTTTCACCTTCCTTTTCTCCTATTCTCCATTATTTCATAAATAAAATGCCAATTAATGCCATTTTGCCTTTTCCAATTCCTTTGCCAATTTCCATAGCCATTAATTAATCACCAATGGTATCCCATCACTATGTTTTTCTCGACAATCAGCTTGGAATACGTGTCCCATGACCTTGGTCTTATTTTTCCTTTATTAACTTTATTGCACGAAATTTTAACCCGGTGTTGTTACCCAATGAGTGGATCTTATTCAATCCACCCTCTTTGAGTTGTCAGGGTATATCTCTCAATACTGAAACCCCTCCTCAACTAGGGTGGAACATTGACCATCGAAACTAACCGTCTACATAATGTGGTCTCTCACCCTGACAAGCATCAAGAACTAAAAAAAATAAAATAACAAAACAATAATCTCAAATGCGTGCCTAAAGAGTGAGCTCTCATCTCATTGAACAATGATGGATTGTCGGAATACCATGGGTAAATATTATGGGTCACTCCAATACCATGGGAATTTTTCTTCTTTTATTAAAGTGACCTATAATGTCTATTTTTCTTTAGTCACTTTTAATTAATTAATTATCCCATAGCCCATAGTTAATTTTATTTGGTAACCCATGCTAATGAGATACTCTCCTTTCCCAATGTTTGGAAAAGAGGAAATTATGCAAACATTCAAAACAAAAGTGGTGCAACTACTTGACAACTCAAAGGGAAAAGTGTCAACATGCAAAAGAGCACAGATAAAGGAATGTGACACTATTGCTTGAGCATATTTTCATGGTGACACTTCATTTATTGTTTTTATGTCTTTTGTTTTAACTGGTTGTCACTGATCTTGTTGGGCATTTGGCTAGTTTGGTTGATCCATGCCTAGTTCAAATCTTTGTGGTTTACATGTCCTAATCTACACCAAGATATTTACTAGGGATGCCATCCACAAATGTGAGGAAGCATCAATTAGCTTCCCCGAGGAGATTATTTCTCAATTATAATAAGAATGATAGCATATAAGATTATTTTGATATGCGAGGTTGTGATTTCATGTTTGGGATGGGATATCATCATACAAACAAGCCAATTTCAAACTTCACTATATATATATTGTAACTAGGAGAATCAACAACTGCAGCAGTATCGTACTCGTGTGACACGGGGTCAAATCTTGCTGCCTACCCCTATAAACCTAGGAGGAACTGCCACGCCCACCATAACGGCCCTCGGGCTATATGAGACTCGAACTCATGACCTGCACAGTGGCACGAACACCTTAGCAAGCGTCCATTGGCCACGAGCCCAAACCCCGACAGGCTCAAACCTCACTATATACAAATCTCTTCTATGTATGTAAAGATATGTAAAAGTATAGTTATTTAAAAGTTAACACAATTAAAAAAAATGAAAAATAATGTAACAAAATCATGTTATTGCAATGTTTCACCATTTCAAAAGACTCACTCTCTCACTAAGGGAGATGTTTACCAAAAGAAACATTTAAAGGTCAATAAATCAACTAAAACTAGTAAATATTCCAATATCCAACTTAACCTTTCACTGTGATTGACCTATGCTATATATTATTAAGTCATGCATTTTATTGGGTTTATAACATATTTTTTATAAATGATTAACAACAAATCGGTTGTTTATAGTTGCTTAAACATATGGGTGAATGTAAGATAAGGAAGTTTTAAAGTGACATGGTAAACTTGTATTTTAATTTTTATTTAATAACTTTGGATAATGTAGGTCATTGTTAATTACAACTTGTAAGCTAATGCAAGTTCAAGAAAGCAATGAAAGTAGTATTGTGTATTTAGATATTTACATTTTCATTTAATAAGTACAAATAATATGAAGGTTTTTGATAAAATTCGTTCATATTTTGTTTAAAAATGATTAACAAAGTTGAATCTTAATTGTGAATGTTAATGCTATCATATCGATTTTAGCTTCTTGACTACTCTTTGTGTTGACATTGACAAAAAATAACATAGGTGATGGTGTGGTACTTCTACAAAACCTATGTTATATTGTGTGCATAACATATCTTGTGTGTATCTTATTGTGACAAAAGAAAAAGCGTCTGTATTTTTTCCTCATTTTATTGATCTGAAAGAAAACAAACAAAAATAGAATTGGATTTCTCCCCAAAGTGTTAATCGGGATATTCTCCAATCTCTTGGGCAAAAGAATTATTTATAAAGATCAAAGATATATAGAAGAGAATTCATTTCCTTTGGAAAGGAAAAGATTCATTGGAAATTTTACAAAATCAATTTGTTATTTTTTTTTACATATTACCAATAGATGAACCATGTGTGGGTGGTCTTAGTGCTACTAATAATCCCATTGAATATTTCAACTTATCCAAAAGATGATTGAAAATACAACAAAATGATTCTTACCAAGATTTGAAGGATTCAAATTCCTATTAATTAATGAATAAGACAATTATTCTATCAACAAATAAAGATGATGATGTTTTAGATTTTCATGACGTGTTAGATTATTTTAGATTACTTTCAAATGAACACTTTTGTGAGAATATTTTAGGTCACTATTTTGGATCTACGATACACAATCCATCTTCAAGATGAAAGAGAGAAAGATAAAAAAATGGAAATTAAAAAACTAGAGATACCATCAATTTTAATGGATGGCATCTATCATTTGTGTGTCTATGATGTCTCTCTCTCTCTCTCTCTCTCTCTCTCTCTCCCTCTCTTGTCTTGAAGATAAACCATGTATCACAAGTCTAAGATGTCAACCAAAACTATTCTCATACAGTAAATCCAAAAACCATATATCGTAAATAAATAAATAACATGTTTTCCTATTCCATTGTATTATGCAACTAAAGACTTGGTTATAATGAGAACCCATGGATTTAGCAATCAAAATATTGTAGAATCAATAGTTGGAGTTCAAGTAGGTTTTCAATTGTGTCTTGTTGTAAAAGCTAGTAATTCTTGGATTTACAGATTATACAAAATTTATGTTGTCTTAAAATACATGTATATAAAAAACCCATTGCGCCTAAAGTTAAAAGTTTGAAAATTTTGATAAACATGGATGGATGCATAACACCATGGATTAATAACAACAAAAATACCTTCATGAGCTTAAAAATGACCTAATATACCTCCAGTTACAAACACATTTATTCTTATTGTGACTGAGGGATTGATATGCCTAGTACACATAGTTAAACAATACATGATCTTTAACATCCTTGGTTAATACCATGCAAACTATCATTGGATCAAATAGCTAGACATAATGTCAATTGTATGATTTGGCTACACATAGGGAGGATAATCATATATAGTAATCCCAAGGTATTTTTGATAAACATATCAAATATCTCAAGATTCTCCAAATCTACCTGATTGATGATTTTCAAGAACCCTATAATTCACTAACATTTCCTAGAGGATAAATGTCACATTATATTTGTCAATGCACCATTATTTTATTTTTTTCCAAATAGAAGGGCATATCTTGTGTGGTTTTTTACCACACCCTCCACTATAACGAGGAGGTTTCTATTATACTCCCCTAGGAAGTTATATATAGAGTTTGTGTTGCGACATTATGTGAAATATTTTGATTTCCTAGAGTTTCAACCACTTATTCTTTCACCCCATAAAATAAAGCCATTAACAATGTTGTTTTGATGTTTTTGTTGGAAACATCAATTCATTCACCACCAATATACTACAAATGTAATTTTCATTTGGCAACCCTGAGATAAATATAATTTTTTGTGCTTAGATGTATAAAGTGTTATAACATCAATTCTTGGAAAACTATTTCAATAATGGAATTGAGATTTCAACATTTAGTAGACTAAACTCTCAAAAATAAAAATAACACCCTCATTTAATTATTTCATTCTTGAAATTTACAAACTACTAATTTAGGGTGTAATTTTCATCAATTGATTAAAGTCCTTGAAGATCTGTCATGGAGATTTAATTGTTAAGAAGGACCTAATCATTTAGGGCATTGGCATATTAGAATGGTCAAACAAAATCAACGATGGTATAATTTGCAAAGATGAAAAATATAACTACAACAACATTTTGCATATTACATAACATGAGTCAACAACAAAAGCTTCTACAAAATTTCATAGATATGTGGGTAAAAATGTTTCGACACAGTTGTAACAATACGTTAGTCACCTAATCATTACACTGCAAACCATTCATGTTAAAATCAATAAGTCTTTGTAGAAATACTATGAGATAGTTGCACTAGCAACTCAATCAAACAATCATTGCATTGTGACCCAATGACACTAACATTCAATATCACAATGATGCATACCATAACACAGATTTTGAATATTGAGTCATAGTTGGATAATACAACTTTGTAAAATAAGATGAGACAATATAGAAAGTTGGTGTAGTTTAGTCAACAAACTGTCTTCATATTCTTCTTCTCTTCCTCCACCTCCTCTTGCATAATTATAAGAGAGGAAATTTTTTTATGCATGGGAATTCAAACTAATTTATTTTCCTTGAACTTAATACTAATCATATTCATGTAATTGCATAATGGTTTACTTCTTTTGATTTCTAATAATGTATAATTGCTTTTGTAATTGAATTAACAATTTTTTAGTGCTAAATCATTGTGCCATTGTGCTTTTGTGATATGTACATGAATGCGTTCAATTGTCAATGTGAATGTGCAAGTATAATTTATTTTTTTCAATCTTTATTACTAGGTTTTCTTTAATGCATATTATTGATAATCCCTCATATGGACCAAAATAATGCAAGAGCATCAATTCAAATGTGGTTTGATCAACATTTTTTATGCAACAAAAAAACATTTTTAGTATAAAAAATGGGCCAACTGGACCGAAGTTTGGAGAAGAAATTGCACTTTGAGAATTAAAGAATAAGATTTAATTTCCCTGGAATTAATGGTTGTGGTTCACGCATCTAGAAAACCATTTTGAATCAATATAAAGGTATAGTTTATGGGATGCATGGGACGGGAAATCAACAAAATCATGGGAAGGATCTTGACATCGAATGCTTCCATTAGAGACAGAGGGGGAAATCCAAGGAAACTTGATCTCTAAATTGACATCAATATTTCATTATAAAAAATAATCGTTATATATTTCACAAGTTTTATGATAAATTTTTACTGATGTTATACTTGTAGAAATTGTACAACAAGCATGTATATCTTGGATTCACCCAATCTAACGATGTGCTAAAGTCAAATATTGAATCGCTTCTACAAATCTTTTGCGGAATTAAAAACAAAATCACTAATCACATAATCATGAAGAAGAATTAAATCACACACAACACAGATAATTTCTCGGGGAAAGCTTACAACTAAAAATCCCACTATCTTCTATTGTATATTAAGCATGGATCACGAAACAAATACAATGTATTTCTCTTCTCATAAGAACCTCCAACATTCAGCTATCTGTCTCACATTGTCCTCACAGAAAATTGACCAATACTTAGTCAATTTCCAGCCTCTTGAAAGCTTGCCTTGCTTTCACAATCCCTGATGGTCAAGATCCCTAAAAGATAGGAATTATTTCCTACTTTGACTGCGTAAGTATCATGAGAACTCCAATGGATGGTTGGTTTCATGTGTGCAAGCCAATAATGTCACAACTGTTGGTCAACTTCCCTTTCACCTAGAACTCAACTGGGTCTCCACTAGATCTGACATGCATGCAACTAATAATAGTAAATCTTCAGTTGCATGTGAGATCTACATGTGAATTAATTAATATTTAATTCACTTGATCTCTCACTACTTGTATCTTCAGTCACAACTAGCACAACTAAGTTCAACTCACTTAACTGAGTTAAACTATTTACAACTTGCATTATCTAATGCACCACTGCACTTCAAACTCTGTTACAACTAGAATTACTCTGCATGTCCCACCAACTAACCTCTAACTCGAAATCCACTAGCTAACTGAGTTTTCCACTTTTAGTTAACTCATTCAAGTCCACATTGAGAATATATTACAATTTAATGTCCATCTAAATTAAGGGATAATAAAACTAGACATGCACCCAAAAATAGTATTGTGGGCCCCACCCTAGTTTGGGTGCTTAATGCACTAGGCGTGGGTGTTGAATATTATTTTTGAATCTCCACACTCCCTCTCAACAAGAAAGGGATTATCCTTCACCCCGATCCTATCTCTATGGTATTCGAATTTGCTCCTGGTGAGCGCTTTCGTCAGAATATCTGCATCCTGATCTTTCGTGGGAATTTACTGTAGCAACATGATTATTCTCTGCACACAAACTCTGATATGATGGTACCAGATATCTATATGTTCGGACCTATCATGTAACACAATATTAATCGAGAGTTTAATGCAACTCTGATTATCAAAATGAATCATTGTCAGATCCATCTAAGAACCAAACAAACCAGCCAAGATCTTTCTCATCCAGATAGCCTCACATGCAGCTTGACTTGCTACCATGTATTCCGCTTCTACTGAACTAAGTGCCATGGATCGTTGCTTCTTGGTGTACCAGGAAACTGTTGTTGACCCAATGATAAATATCTTTCCTGATGTTCTCTTTCTGTCCGATGGACTGCTAGCCTAATCTGCATCCGTGAAGCCATGCAACTTCACTCCATCCGTCTGTTTGTACCATAGACCATACTCTGATGTGCCCCTCAGGTATCTTAGGGCATGCTTCCTCGCCTTCCAAAAGAGCTTGGTAGGCTTATCCATAGCTTGACTCGGCTGGTTAACTGTGTAACAAATGTCCGTTCTCATGTTCATTGGATACATTAGTGAACCCACTAACTGTCGGTAGACAATAGCATCCACTACCTCTCCAAAAGTAGCATCCTCTTTCCTCCAATTCCTTGGAAAAGGAGTATCCATGGGTTTTCAGCTCTCCATGTTAAACTTACCTAGTATATCCTTTGCATACTTGCCTTGAAACACAAAAATTTCACCATCCCGCTGCCATATTTCCAATCCAAGGAAATAATGAAGGAGTCCCATGTCCTTCATTTCGAACTCCCTTGCAAGATCCTCCTTGCATGAGTGTATCAAATGCTCATCACCAGTCAAAATTAAAGCATCAACATAAAGAAAAATGATCAATATCTTAGCCTCAACCACAATCTGTTATAGGTTTACATCTACTTCACTTTTGGTGAATCCCAGTCCGGTGAAATAGCTATCTATCCGACTGTACCAAGCACGAGGTGCTTGCTTCAGCCCATACATTGTTGTTTTGAGTCGGCACACATGCGACTCACTGTTGAATATTTCGAAACCTTCAGGCTTCTCTATGTACACCTCTTCCTCAATGATCCCATTGAGAAACACAATTTTCACATCCATCTGATGAATGCGCCAACCCATCTGCGCTGAGAGTGAAAGGATGGATCTTATGGAAGAGTATCTTGCGACAGGTGCAAAGGTCTCATCATAATCTATCCCCTTGATCTGTGAGAATCCTTGGGCCATAAATATGGCCTTGTATTTCTCCACACTCCCATCAACAACTTGCTTTACCTTGTAGATCCATCTCGATCCAACCACTGATTTTTCAACTGGTCTTGGGACTATCTCCCATGCACTTTTCTTGACAATGGAGTCATACTCCTCCACCATTGCATCGACCCAAGTTGGATACTGCACTGCTTCCTGAAAGGAAGATGGTTCAGTCACAATACATTTCTCATGAGAGCCATGTATCTAGTAAATCGGTCAGGAGACTGTCTTTGTCTGCGCTGTGAAGTAGGGGCTCCTACATTCTGTGCAACATCAAGTCTTAGCCTATCAGCTTTCATGGTGTGCCTTCTTCCATTTATGATGGATGGCTTCCTTTACTCCATGATCCTCCGCATGTGGGTTATCCACATCTTGAGTCTCATCCTTGGGAACCAACAGTTCCTCCCCTACATGGAAGTCCAGCTCCCTCTCAAGGGACAACCGCATGGCTTTCCCCTCATCAAATTTTATATATCGTCCCACAATAGTCATTTTTTTGTTTGGAAAATACACACGATAATTATGGGGTGTTTCTATGTACCCCACAAAAATCCTGATCTCAGTTGTTGGTTCTAGCTTCTTCTTGGCATCCTTGGTCACATGCACATAAACAGATGAGCCAAAAATCTTTAAGTGTGAAACATTATGTTTTTTACCAGTGAAAGCCTCTTTAGGTGTACTCATGCCAAGTACTCTATGAGGACAACGGTTCTGGACATAAACCGCAGTGTTGCATGCTTCCACCCACAAATGCATTGTAGGCCCTGATCATGCAACATCACTTGTGCTGCACCCACGATCGTTCTTTTCTTCCTCTCCGCGACCCCATTATGTTGTGAGTTATAAGGCGCTATGAGCTCTCTTCGAATTCCTTCTTTCCTGCAGAATTTCTTGAATTCGTTAGAGATGTATTCTCCACCTTTATCGCTCCTAAGAGCCTTCACTTACTTCCCCAACTCTTTCTCCACTAGTGCCTTAAACTCACATAACTTAGAGAATGTTTGATCTTTCTTCTGTATGAAGAAGATCCAACACTTACGAGAAATGTCATAAAAAAATATTACATAGTACTTATCTTTTGCTGTTGAAGCAATCGAGAATGGTCCACACACGTCTGTGTGAACTCTCTCAAGGATCCTCGAAGCTCGATTCTCCTTCTCATGAAAGGTGGACTTTACATACTTCCCCATGGTTCATCCCTTGCATGGATCTAACTGAGCAAGTGCTCCCATTGGAAGTCCAGTAGACATTTTCTGCATGATTTTTAAGGCTCCATGATGAAGATGGCCCAATCGCCTGTGCCATAATTCACCCTCATCCCGACTCACCACTTTGTCTGACTTGCCCATCATGGTAGCGCAATCATCTACCTCTAGCTTGTAAATATTCGTAAATCTAATCCCTATACTCTTGGATTGACCCGTTTTTTTATGTTGCAGGAAGGCTTTTACATCAATAAAAAAAATGTCATAGCCTCTATCCTCCAACATTGCGACTGAGACCAAATTTTTCTTCACACTTGGTACATGCATTACATATTTTAATTGAAATGGTTTACCTGACTCCCTCTAAAAGGTAATGGTACCAATCCCGAGAGCACTTTACTGTCCATCGTCACGCATTTCAATATTCATTTGGAGATCTTTCTCGTCGAAGTCACTGAAAATTTCCTTATCACCCGTCATGTGAAAGGAAGCGCCACTATCCAAATACCACACAGATCCCAATGCACTTGACACCATGCATGTGATCAATGAGAAGTCAAGCTAAAATTGTGAGGCAAGGGCCTCACCATATGCAGATCCAACAACCTTCTTGTTCTTCTTCTTTTATGGACAGAATGTAGCAAAATGCTCTTGTTCGTGACAGTGAAAACACTTCACCTTGGACATGTCCTGGTTCTTTCCTTTGGACTTAGATTTGGAATGGAATTTCTTGTAGAAATTTGAACAAATGATATATTATTCACCGAGATTCTCCTGATCACACACTATTTTAGCTTCATGCATAACACAAAATCTCTTCTACCATTGATAATTAATTGTGGAAATAAAATCAATTGCATGCACACATTAAAACCATGAACAATCATACATATGAACACAGTATTTAATGGGAAAGTTTAAAGCTGAAAACCCCAACTATCTGTATATTATATGTCATGGAGATCATGTAACAATCATAGTACAAAACTCCTCACAAACTCTCAGCACTACCTCCAATTGCTACACACTATCAAGCTAGATCTAGCAAAACACATGCTCCAATCTTTTGCCACTTGATAGCCAGCCTCTATTGCATAATTAATGCTATGGGATGGCTTCATTAAATATATAAACCACCTGGCTTGTACTGCGTAATCCTCATGGACTTCTCCACCTATCTGTGTGTTGCAAATAGCAACAGTATAGTCACAACTGATAGTTAACCTGCTCTTTCACCTATTTCTGCACTGGTCTCCACTGAAACTGTCCATGCACTGAAGTTAACTGATGCACTCTTTAGTTGATTAATGAGTTTAAAATTAGTGAATTAATTAATAATTAATTCACACCACTCTCACCACCTACCACTAGTTTCAACTATGATTATTAAACTGAACACAACTCCACCAACTACCTCAATAACTCCACCAAACTCTGTCACATGAGTTCTAACCGAAGTATCCATGCAATAGCTCCACTTAACCCTTAGGAATAGCTAATTCCTTCTATCAGCTCTTGTGCCACATCTGTGCACTTAACTGAAGTGCTCCAAGAGAATACGATAATGTTTATAGTCCAAATATTATTAAGAGCTAATAATATTCGACATATCTATTTTTAGACTGGAAATCTAAAAATAGATTCCGCCCAATATGTCTAAAAATAGAAATCCATCTATTTTTCCAACTGGACCAACCATCCACAAATAGCATCCTGCAACTCATAGAACATGATCCATATGTCTAAAAATAGACTTTGCGCAAAAAATAGCCTACGGGCCCACTTAGTGAAGGCGACTCCTTTCCACTAAGCTCATCATCTTGTTGCAATCTCAACACTCCCTCTCAACAAGATAAGGATTATCTGCAACCCCTATCCTGCCCCTGTGGTATTCGAATTTTCTCCTGGTGAGTGCCTTCGTCAAGATATCAACGTCCTGATCCTCCATGGGAATGTATGAAAGTAACATGACCTTCCGCTACACACAATCTATGATATGATGATACCAGATGTCAATGTGTTTAGATCTATCATGAAATACTGGATTAATCGAGAGTTTGATGCAACTCTGATTATCACAATAAATCACAGTAGGCTATAAGTGTGAACCAAACAACCGGACCAGGATCTTCCTCATCCATATAGCCTCGCATGCAGCCAAACTTGCTGCCATATACTTGGCCTCTGCTGAATTGAGTGCCACGGACCTCTGCTTCCTGCTGTACCAAGAAACTGCTGTCGACCCGACATCGAAAATCCTCCCGCATGTGCTCTTTCCGTCCGTTGGGCCCCCCGCCCCACCGCATCCGCAGCTACGCTCACCTCATCCGGGATCGGTTCTGCACTATAATCCATATCCCGTGCTCGAGATATCTCAATACATGCTCGCTTGCGCTTCCGTAAGAATTTGCTGGCTTAACCATAGCTTGTGAAAGTCGGTTAAACAAGATAGCATATGTCGGGTCGTGTATTGACCAGATACATAAGCGACCCCACCAACTGTCGATAAACAGTGGCATCCACTACCTCTTCCGAAGTAGCATCCTCCTTCCTCCAACCACCAGGAAGAGGAGTATCAACAGGCTTGCAGCCATGCATGTTAAACTTCTCCAGTATCTCCCGGGCATACTTACCCCGAGAAACAAACATTCCAACACTGCGCTGCAAAATTTCCAATCCCAGGAAATAATGAAGGAGGCCCAAGTCCTTCATCTCAAACTCCTTTGCAAGATCATCCTTGCATGAGTGTATCAACAGTTCATCACCTGTCAAAATCAAATCATCTACATAAAGTACAATGATCAGCAACTTACCCTCCACCACAATCTGGTATAGGTTAGGATCCGCCTCACTTTTGGAGAATCCAAGTCCGGTGAAATAACTGTCTATCCGCGTGTACCAAGCATGAGGTGCTTGTTTCAACCCATACAATGCTCTCTTGAGACTGCACACATGTGACTCGCTACTGAAGATATTGAAACCTTCGGGTTGTTCTATGTACACCTCCTCCTCAATGACTCCGTTGAGGAATGTAGTCTTCACATCCATCTGATGAATGTGCCACCCCATCTGCGCTGAGAGAGCAAGAATCGTCCGTATGGAAGAATACCTTGCGACAGGTGCAAAGGTCTCCTCATAATCGATCCCCTCTATCTGTGAGAAGCCTCGGGCAACAAATCTTGCTTTGTACTTCTCCACACTCACGTCAGCCGCCTGCTTCACTTTGTAGATCCATCGCGAACCCACCACTGATTTCCCTTCTGGTCTTGGGACAATCTCCCATGCACTGTTTCTGATGATCGAATCATATTCTTTGATCATGGAATCTACCCATGCGGGTTCCTCCACAGCTTCCTCAAAAGAGGATGGTTCCGTCACGATACACTTGCTCATAAGAGCTATGTATCCAATATACCGTCGTGTGACTGCCTCTCACTGCGCTGTGATGTAGGTGCTCCTACAACCTTCTCTCGCATTTTGAGTTAGTCGCTCGCCTCTCGTAGTGCGCGTTCACCCTCCGATGGTTGAGGACTGCCCGAGTGGTCTCTTCCACTCCATGAACCTCCTCTTGTGGCTGATCCACATCCTGAGGCTCATCCTTAGGAACTAATAGCTCCTCATCTACATGCAAGTGTGGCTCCCTCTCAAGCAAACACTTCATGGCTTTCTCCTCCTGAAATTTGATATCCCGTTGCACAACAGTCTTGCGACTGTTTGGAAAATACACACGATATTTTTGGGGCGTATCATTGTACCCCACAAATATCCCAACCTCTGCAGTCGGATCTAGCTTCTTCCTGGCATCCTTCGTCACATGAATGTAAACAGGTGAACCAAAAATCCTCAAATGGGAAATATCAGGCTTCTTACCAGAAAACGCCTCCTCGGGTGTACTCATGCCAAGTATCCTGTGAGGACAACGGTTCCGCACATATACTGCAGTATTGCATGCCTCCACCCACAAGTGAATGGGTAGGCCCTAATCATGCAACATCGCTTGTGTAGCACCCACGATCGTTATGTTCTTCCGCTCAGCAACCCCGTTCTGCTATTGGTTATGAGGTGCTATGAGCTCTCTTCGAATTCCTTCGCACCGCAAAAGTCTGAATTCGCCGCAGATGAATTCACCACATTGTCGCTCCTAAGAGCCTTAGCCTCGGCTTCGATTCTTTCGGGTCCTCTAACTTATGCTAGCCTTAAGGAAATTGAGTATGTCTTGCTCTTCTTCTGCATGAAGAAGATCCAACACTTCCGAGAATAATCATCAACAAAGATCACATAGTACCTGTGCTTTGCTGTCGAAGCTACTGAGAAAGGTCCACACACATCTATGTGAATTCTCTCAAGGATCGTCGTGGCGCGACTATCCTTCTCGTGAAAGGTGGCTTTCACAAATTTTCCCAAGGTACACCCCTTGCACTGATCTGACTGCGCAAGAGTGCCTTTAGGAAGCCCAATAGAAATCTACTGTAGTATCTTCAAAGCTCCATGGTGAAGGTGGCCCAATCTCCAGTGCCACAACTCGCCATCATGCCGACTCACCACTCCTTCTGCCTTGCCTACCATTTCTGCGCAGCCATCTACCTACAATTGATAAAGGTTCTTAACTCAAAACCCTATCCTCTGGGTCTCACCAGTTGCCTTACTATGCAGGAAATCCTTTCCCTCACTAAAGACAACATCATATCCCTCGTCTTCTAACATCGCCACAGAGATAAGATTCTTCTTCAATCCTGGAACATGCATCACTTCCTTCAATACGAAGGGTTTACCAAACTCCCTCTCAAAGGAAATGGTACTGATACCGGTCGCACTGTATCTACCATCATCGCCCATCTCGATGTGCACTCCAAGATCTTTCTCATCCAGATCAGTAAACAAATCTCGATCTCCTGTCATGTGAAAAGATGCACCACTGTCAAGAAACCACACTGAACCCATCACACTTGAGACCAAGCATGCGATTAGCGAAAAATCTAGCTCAAACTGTGAGGCTAAGGCCTCTCCAGCTGCAGATCCAGCAGCCTGCTTATTTTTCTTCTTCTGTGGACAATTAGTGGCGTAATGTCCGTGTTGGTGACAGTGAAAGCACTTCACCTTGGACATGTCCTGCTTCTTTCCTTTCGCACCGGATTGAGAAGCTTTCTTGCTCTTCCCCTTCTTTGCTTTGGCAGCCAAAGCGCAATTCTCTTCATCATAATTCTTTGATGAAGATCCGTCCCTGGTACTTTTCCTTATCTCCTCTTGCACAATATCCGACTAAAGTCGCTCCCATCCTGGCAATTTTTCCCGACCATTGACAGAGTCCTGATAGGAATGCCAACTCTTCGGAAGCCCAAGGAGAGCCAAGCTCACCAAGTCCTCATCATCAATAGTAACCCCCACACTTCCCAGCTCATCCCTACATTGGATGAACTTCGTGAGGTACTTGGTCATACTGTCGCCTTTCTCCATTTTTATGTTCCTGAGTTTATCCTTGAGCGCCAACTTCCTCTGGTCGCTCTTGCTTTGAAATAAATATGTCAAAGCTTTCCACATCAAGAATGGAGAAGCTTTACCATGAAGGCTGGACACTATGTGATCCTTCACACCTTCCAACAGAATCCTTCGACACTTTGCTGTCTTCTTTTGCCATGCGTCAAGTACGGCAACATCACTAGAAGTAGGTTTTGGAATTTCTACATCTATGAACTCCTTCAACCCATTGTCATCCAGCACCGCCTCCATCCTGTCCTTCCATGCAATATAATTCAAGCCGCCCTCAAGGGAATACTCCAATCGCAATCTGTTGAAAGACATCTCAACTTCGACACCAAGAAAACACTGCTGCAAATTCGAATTCCACCAGCACAAAACTCAACCGCTTCAATGTTTTGCAATTGCTCCAATGATCAATATTGCTCCGATACCATGTAGAAATTTGAATAACTGATATATTATTCACCGAGATTCTCCTGATCACACACTATTTTAGCTTCATGCATAATACAAAATCTCTTCTACCATTGATCATTAATTGTGGAAATAAAATCAATTGCATGCACACATTAAAACCACGAACAATCACACATATGAACACAATATTTAATGGGAAAGCTTAAAGCTGAAAACAACAACTATCTATATATTATATGTCATGGAGATCATGTAACAATCATAGTACAAAGCTCCTCACAAGCTCTCAGCACTACCTCTAATTACTACACACTATCAAGCTAGATCTAGCAAAACACATGCTCCAATATTTTGCCACTTGATAGCCAGCCTCTATTGCGTAATCAATGCTATGGGTTGGCTTCATTAAATAGATAAATCACCTGGCTTGTACTGCGCAATCCTCATGGAATTCTCCACCTATCTGTGTGTTGCAAATAGCAACAGTATAGTCACAACTGATAGTTAACCTGCTCTTTCACCTATTTCTCCACTGGTCTCCACTGAAACTGTCCATGCACTGAAGTTAAATGATGCATTCTTTAGTTGATTAATGAGTTTATAATTAGTGAATTAATTAATAATTAATTCACACCACTCTCACTAATTGTATCAATTAGTTAAACTGAATACAAATAGCTCAATTATGTTTAGATTAGTTAAACTGAATACAACTCCACTAACTTCCTCAATCAACTCCACCAAACTCTGTCACATGAGTTCTAACTTAAGTATCCATGCAATAGCTCCACTTAACCCTCAGGAATAGCGTAATTCCTTCTGTCAGCTCCTGTGCCACATCTGTGCACTTAACTGAAGTGCTCCAAGAGAATAAGATAATGTTTATAGTCCAAATATTATTAAGAGCTAATAATATTCGACATATCTATTTTTAGACAGGCAATCTAAAAATAGATTCTGCCTAGTATGTCTAAAAATAGAATTCCATCTATTTTTTCCAACTTGACCAACCATCCATAAATAGCATCCTGCAACTCATAGAACATGATCCATATGTCTAAAAATAGACTTTGCGCCAAAAATAGCCCGCGGGCCTACTTAGTGAAGGCGACTCCTTTCCACTAAGCTCATCATCTTGTTGCAATCTCAACATTTCTTCCCCTTCCCCTTCTTTGCCTTGGAAGCCAAAGAAAATTCCTCTTCATCCTCATGCTTAGATGAAGATCCATCTCTGTTGTTCCGTCTGAACTCCTCCTGCACCAAATCCGACCACAGTCATTCCCAATTTGGCAATTTATTCCGTTCGTTGACAGATTCTTCATAACTGTGCCATATCTTAGGAAGTCATCGGATAACCAAACTCACTAAATCATCATCAACGACTGTTATTTCCACACTCCCTAGTTCATCCCGACATAGGACAAAATTTGTGAGATATTTTGGAATGGTTTCGCCCTTTTCCATCTTGATCTTCCTAAGTTTATCTTTGAGCGCCAATTTCCTATGGTCGTTGTTGCTTTGGAATAGATTCGTCAAATCCTTCCACATTGCATATGGTGTGGCTTTCCCATGGAGGCTTGAGAAAATTTATTCTCGTACTCCCTCCAATAGGACCCTTCTCGCCTTTGCCATTTTCTTTTGCCATGCATCAAAATTTGCAGCATTTGTCACAACGGGTTTAGAAATTTCCTTGTCAATGAATTCCTTCAGGACATTGTCTTCAAGTACTGCCTCTATCCTGTCCTTCCAAGAAATATAGTTTGAGCTGCCCTCGAGCGCATACTCTAACCTCAAGCCATTGAAATCCATTTCGATCTTGAATCAGTTGTAGCACCAAGAAAGTATTTATGCAAATTCAAATTCTATCCAATCACAAACTCAGCTCCTGCTTCACTTCTGCAATTTCTTGTATAAAAATTATACAACAAGCATGTATATCTTGGATTCACCCAATCTAAAAATGTGTTAAAGTTAAATACTGAATCACTACTACAAATCTTTTGCGGAATTAAAAACACAATCGCTAATCACATAATCATGAAGAAGAATCAAAACACACACAACACAGTTAATTTCCCAGGGAAAGATTACAGCTAAAAACCCCACTATCTTGTATTGTATATTAAGCATGGATCATGAAACAAATACAATGTGTTTCTCTTCTCACAAGAGCCTCCAACATTCAGCTATCTGTCTTACACTGTCCTCACAGAAAACTGACCAATACTTAGTCAATTTCCAGCCTCCTAACAGCATGCCTTGCTTGCGCAATCCTTGATGTTCAAGATCCCTAAAAGATAGGAATTATTTCCTGCCTTGAATGCACAAGTATCATGGGTACTCAAATGGGTGTTTGGTTGCATGTGTGCAAACCAATAATGTCACAACTGATAGTCAACTTCCCTTTCACCTAGAACTCAATTGGGTCTCCACTGGATCTGACATGCATGCAGCTAATAATAGTAAATCTTCAGTTGCACGTGAGATCAATGCATGTGAATTAATTAATATTTAATTCATTTGATCTCTCACTACTTGTATCTTCAGTTACAACTAGCACAACTAAGTTTAACACACTTAACTGAGTTAAAATATTTACAACTTGCATTAACTAATGCACCACTGCACTTCGAACTCTGTTACAACTTGAATTACTCTGCATGTCCCACCAACTAACCTCTAACTCGAAATCCACTAGCTAACTGAGTTTTCCACTTTGAGTTAACTCATTCAAGTCCATATTGAGAATATATTACAGTTTAATGTCCATCTAAATTAAGGGATGATAAAAAATAGACATGCACCCGAACATAGTAATGTGGGCCCCACCCTAGTTTGGGTGCTTAATGCACTAGGAATGGGTGTTGAATCTAAAAAATACTTGAGATTTAAATTTAATCTTAAGTGCTCAAAGCATTAAAATGCTAAAAATAACTGGAAATGAGATGAAAGAAACTAAGTAAATGACACACCATCCACATAATGAACACAAGATGCGTCCTTGGAAAATACATTATAGGAAAAACCCCACTAGAAGGTGAGGCATATGCTCTACTATTTTCATGAAAATTTTGAAACGAAAATACAAAGAAACAAGCACTCACCATGGTATTGTCATGGAAATTGTGGTTAGTAGGGTCTCTAATGTTCTTTTACTTCCTTCTCCTAGATACTCTAATCAGCTGCAAAATAATAACAATATAATAAAAATGGAATCCATTATTTTCGTAGTGGCACAATTTATAACATAGCCTACTAGCCATTTAAGAACAAGGTTGTGATTCTTTCATACCCCAAATACCAATTAATGTCAGGGTTTTGGAACTTTTAGAATCTTCTTGAAATTCCACATGACTAGCTCCACATCTGTGAGTAATGTGAGTTTATCTGGCATGCATTCAAGATCATGGTGGTCAACACGATAGTATAACTTGCAAGAGGCATACTTATGCATACAAACATGGATTAATTTGATATTTGCATCATCATAAATCTCTTAGTGTTTAAAATAACATCAAAAGGCTAATAAACTTGTCTACGATGATTTATAATTTAAGGCTTCAAACAAGCTCCATAAGTTTATGGAACCCAAATCACCAAAGTGGGACCTGCCCCTAAAATGGATCCTGCAACCAATAACTCCAAATTTTCCAACCAAGAAGGACAAAAATAAATGAAAAATTATATAATGATCCATTACGAATCACAAAATTAAAGAGCCCTTTGTGTATGAATGAAGAGACCTATATTCAATGTTGGATTACTAAGGAAGAGGATGGTGATAGCCATCATCAGCTTCCTCTTTACCTCCCTCTTTTGCTTCCATTAACTATTTTAGTGTATTTTTCTCCACCCTTTTGAAAAAATTGGCGCTATTTATCAGGATGTGTTGGTCGCAGCCCAACTGTTGGAAATAATGAGAGGGGGGTGAATCAATATTCCTTTCAATTAGAGAATTAGTTAATCTTCAATTATTATTAGTGTTTTTACAATGATAGCAGTAAAGAAAAGGAAAACAAATGCACACAGTTTTTAAGGTGGAAACCCCCTCTGGGACAAAAACCACTTGAATTCTTTTCTAGTAATTCTTTAATATTCAACTCCAATTGAAAATAAAGCTCCAAATTCCTAGAATCTAGAAAATAATTCTTCTCCAACTCCCACTAGATGGACGCTCCAACGCCTGAGATCCTTCAGTATTCAACTGAACGGATGCCCCAAAACCCAATGAGCTACAACTCACCCTATCACCACCCTATCACCCTAAAGTTTTCACAGGCTTGAACCTGTAGGTGACTTCATGCACCAACCTAACACCACTCTACCACCCTATAGAAGAATAGAACAAGAATGGACTCTCGTATCAGAGAAAATGGTCCATTTTACAATGATATAGAATGATGTAGAAGAAGAAGACACTATACCATAACCCCAACTATGAAATAACCACCTAATGATGATCCTAGACCTCCCGACACCACCTCTTCAACTCTTGGTAGATAGGCACATGTACAATTTTTACAATGATGCATTTACAATGACTTAGTACAATGATACCTTTACGATGATTGTATGTAGTGCTGCCCACTTGAAGACTTCATGTGGAAAAATTCCTGCTGCTATTATGCACCTTGACTATTTCTCTTTTCATGCTACCCTTTGTTGCACCTTGATTTGCTTTGCTGCCCTAGAAAGTCTGGTCCTTTGCAGCCCTTGACAACACATGGTCTAGCTTTTTCTTGCCTTCTAGGATCTCGATATTGAATCTGGTGTATCTCTTATATTTCAGCTCCCCAATATGTGATTTTCAGTTCTATAGTAGTACTCTGAGTCTTCTTTCTAATGCCATAGGTCTAATCCAATTTGGATTCTTCAATATAAAGTTATGCCCAATCTCTCACAATGACCAAATTATGGACTGTTTCAGTAGAGCGAAATTGTACGACGTGCCACGTGTCACTGTTTCTTCATTCGGCTATGAAATTTACACCTTGAAAACTACAGTCCATGCACTATCTTCCACTTTTTACATAATTCCAATCTGATACTCAGAGAGAGAGTTATGACACTTTTCCCAAGGTCACTTCTTTGAGATGAAGTTCAAGAGCCTACAAAAACATTGACTTCCACAGATCATATCTCCGAAAATATTGCACACCCTGATCTAAAATTTTTACAGGAGCTTCCTCAGGATTTCGGCTTAGCCTCATAAAAATTTAAGCTTCTGAACCTTTGTAGAAAAAAAATTTAGAGCGCAAATACCACGATGACCTGTTTTAGGTAGCGAAATCCCTGCATGAGGAGGATATGAGGATCACAATTTATATAAATGCTTAGGTTTAGAGGGTCTTCAACAAGTGAACGTGGGAGGGATTTTAGGAGCTTAAAAATGATTAATTGTTGATTTTTCAATGACCCATGCCACAATCCCATGGGGTTTTAGTCCACTAACTGGGGTTACAAACTTCAAACATGAATATCTCTCAAACCGTGAAGAATTACGTGGCGTGCCATATATCAACGGAAACATATCGATAAGTAGAAACCATCAAAAGCATTGTTGACCCATAATATAGTAATTCGGTAGGTCAAAATTCCCATGCAATATTGGGGTAGCCTCTGACTACTGCCCAGGTTGATGTAGCCATGAATTGATCAACAATCTCCCCCTTTGGCATTGATGGCAACACAAGTACTCCCCCTGCGATATTGACACCTCTTCCTACAACATTCTCTCCCCCTTTGACATCAATGGCAAAGGGTAACTCCCCGTGACACACAACCATCTTGTGAACCTATAAACACTTCCACTCCCCCTGATACACAACCATCTTGCGGACCTGTACACACTTCCACTCCCCCTGACACACAACCATCCTCCAGACCTGTACACACTTCCACTCCCCCTTTATATTATGAATAAGGAAAATATAATGAGAACTTGGGAGAATCCCAAGATTTTGGCGAAGATATTCAAATGATTCACAAGTACTCCTATGATAATCAATGCTTCCTGCCCAATATGCATCTGTAAAGGCTTGAATAATGAGATTGTTACCCTTGGGATACCACAAGCCATATTTTGTTGTTCCCTTTAGATATCGAAGAATTATTTTGACGGAAATAATATGTGATTCTTTTGGTGCTGCTTGGAATATTGCTACTTGTCCAACTACTTGCATAACATCTGGTTGTGAGGCTGTTACATATAGAAGACTATCAATCATAGATATGTACAACCTTTGATCCACATCCTTAGATGAGTCGTCTATGCTCAATTTGCAACCTATTACCATCAGAGTAAGGATGGGTTTGCAATCTTCCATTTTGAATTTCTTTAGCATTTCCTTGATGTACTTGGCTTGACATATAAATATTCCTTTCTCTTGATGAGATATTTGAAGCCCTAAGAAGTATGTCAGCTCACCAAGTAAAGAAATATCGAACTCACTTTGCATATTTGTAGCAAATTTCTTACTTAGTCGATCATCATTGCTACCCAATATTATATCATCCTCTTTAGCTAGTAGACGTGCTTTAGTTGCTTCATCGAGAACATATATGTCATTTGGAGCTCGACTTGTTGTAGCCACAATTTCACCATACCTGCCTTTCCTGATTTCATATTTTATGGAGTTGAATAGTATTGTGTGTCCTTGATCACACATTTTTCCAACACTTAGCAGATTGTGATTCATGTTTTCAACCAATAGAACATTCTTGGCTAGAGCATCTTTGCTTCCGAGAGTGACGGTACCTGATCCTATAACATTTGAAGATCCGTCATTTCCAAAGGACATGGTTCCATCCTTCTTCTCTTTCAAAGATAAAAATTTCTTTCTATCTACAGTCATATGCGTTGAGCAACCACTATCAACATACCACACATGTTTTTTGTTTTGAGCCTTGAGAGTGAGAGCACACTTATCAGTCTTCTTCTTCTTCCATGTTCGTTCGTTCTATGGCTTCGAAGATTCTTCGAGAGGATTTTCAAGTCTGCAGTCTCTGGCTATTTGTCCAAAGTTTCGAAATTTGTAACATTCAATATTATTTCTTAAATGTTTAAATCTATTAATGTTTCACTTAGCCCTGGGAGGTTCATATTTGACAAATCTCCTGGAATTGTATTGGTTCCTAGGGTACATGCAACATTCTACAGCTTTATGACCAAATTTTCCACATGAATAACAATAGCCATAAAAAATATGTTGGTACCTGGATGGAAATATTTGTCAAGGAATTTTCTTCCAAGGTTGTTCTTGCGAATCTTGTCCAATGAAGTCTACATGCATGTTAGATCTCATAGGTTCATTGTATTTTGTTGTTGAAGGTCCTGCTTCTTCTTCTTTGTAACTGAGGCTAGTTCTGTCATTGTAAGATCGTTTATTGTTGATGATTTCTTCCAATGCCCTTGAGTTGTTGGCATAGTTTTGGCTAGTTTTTCCCTTCTTCACTTCCTTACGCAACGAGACTACTTCAACTTCTAATTCTTCCCTTTCTTGGTTGCTTTCTTCCAACTTCTTTTGAAGTGACTCTTCAATGCATTTGTGTTCTTCAACTTCAATTTTTAGACGTTGAACTTGTTCTTCAAGTGTATTGGAACGAATCTTCTTAGCCTTGAGCTCTTTTATAAGCTTGATTGCTTCCTTAGAAAATTATTCTGTGGTCAACCCTTATTCTTCGTTGTTTGATACCTCTTGTTTATTGTGCTTTGCCATAACAATACTCTCTCATTGTCTTCTTCTTTGCTGTCATTGTCTTCATCGGATGATGAGCTATCTTCTTTAGAGAGAAAGTTCCTTGGATCCTTGCTTGTTGAATTTCTTAAAGCCTTTCTTTCCTTTTGAGTTGCCGTCACTTCTGTTCGGACATTTTGCTTCTTCATCATCTCCCTTTTCTTCACACTTGCAGGTGCATGTCTTTTCAATTGAAGGTTGTTTGTCCTTATTAATTTTCTTAGATGCAACGAACGCAATTTCTAGATGCGAAGTACCCTCTTCTTCATCTAGTCTCATTTCATATGCTATGAGAACTCCATGTAATTCCTCTTTGTTGAGTTTGTCCAGATTTGCACTTTATTCTAAGACCGATACCTTTGGGTTGAATCTCCTTGGTAACATTCTAAGAATCTTTCATATAATAGTCTTCTCGTTAACTGGCTCTCCCAATCCTTCTAGAGTGTTGGTTATTTCATCAACATATTGGAAGTATGTTGCAATGTTTCCATCTTCTTTCATTCCGTGTTGCTCAAATTTTGCTCTATAGATTTGAAGCTTTGCTTCTTTGACATTTGAGTCACCTGCATATATATTCTCAAGCTTGTCCCATACATTTTTTTTGGTGGTTTTACAACCCAACACCTTATGATAAGCGAGATTCAATAAGTCCACTTGGTAATAATATTCTTTTCTTTTGCATCATTTACCAAATTCTTCTTACCTTGTTCATTCGTGGTTGGTGTAAATCCATTTTAAACGATGTCCCATACTTCGTAACCTTGTGCCAAGAGATAAGAAGCCTCCATTCTTCCTTTCGAGTGTGTAATTATTTTCATTGAACAAAGGTACACCATTATTGATATGCTCCATGACCTCCTTCGGTACATTGGCTAGCATTGGAAGGAACCAAGCTCTGATACCAATTGTTGGAAATACTGAGAGGTGGGGGGGGGGGGGGGTGAATCAATATTCCTTTCAATTAGAGCACTAGTTAATCTTCAATTATTATCATTTTTTGTACAATGATAGCGGTAAACAAAAGGAACACAATGGCACACAGTTTTTAAGGTGGAAGCCCTCTCTGGGACAAAAACCATATGAATGATTTTCTAATAATTCTTTAATATTCAACTCCAATTGAAAATAAAACTCCAACTTCTTAGAATCTATAAAAGCATTCTTCTCCAGCTCCCATTGGATGGACGCTCCAACAC
The DNA here is from genome assembly GCA_034641835.2 of Pinus albicaulis. Classification (NCBI taxonomy): domain Eukaryota; kingdom Viridiplantae; phylum Streptophyta; class Pinopsida; order Pinales; family Pinaceae; genus Pinus; species Pinus albicaulis. The sequence continues at coordinate 408,018,502 of CM076582.1, forward strand.
TCGAGATTCTTCAGTAGTCAACTGAACGGATGCCCCAACACCCAATGAGCTACAACTCACTCTAGCGCCACCCTACCACCCTAAATTTTTCACAGGCTTGAACCTGTTGGTGACTTCATGCACCAGCCTAGCACTACCCTACCACCCTATAGAATAATAAAACAAGAATGCACTCCCGTACCAGGGAAAATAGTCCACTTTACAATGATATAGAATGATGTAGAAGAAGAAGACACACTAGACCATAACCCCAACTATGAAACAACCACCTAATGATGATCCTAAACCTCTCAACACCACCTCTTCAACTCTTGGCAAATAGACACTTGTACAATTTTTACAATGACTTAGTATAATGATACCTTTACAATGACTGTAAGCAGTGCTTCCCACTTGAAGACTTCATGTGGTGAACTTATTGCTGTTGTTATGCACCTTGATTGTTGATATTTTCATGCTACCCTCTGTTGCACCTTGCTTTGCTCTGCTGCCCTAGAAATTCTGGTCCTTTACAACCCTTAACAACACATGATCTAGCTTTTTCTTGCCTTCTGGGATCTCGATATTGAATGTGGTATCTCTGTTATTTCAACTCCCCAATATGTGATTTTCGGTTCTGTAGTAGTACTTTGAGTTTTCTTTCCAATGCCACAGGTCTGATCCAATTTGGATTCTTCAAGGGATAGTTATGCCCAATCTATCACAATGACCTAATTATGTAATGTTTTAGTAGAGCGAACTTGTACACCCCGATCTAAAATTTTTACAGGAGCTTCCTCAGGATTTCGGCTTCACCTCATAAAAATTTCAGCTTTTTAACGTTTGTAGAAAAAAATTTAGAGCGCAAATTCCACGATGACCTGTTTCAGGTAGCGAAATCCCTACATGAGGAGGATATGAGGATCACAATTTATATAAATGCTTAGGTTGAGAGGGTATTCAACAAGTGAACGTGGGAGGGATTTTAGGAGCTTAAACATTATTAATTATTGACTTTTCAATGACCCATGCCACAACCCCATGGGGTTTTAGCCCACTAACTGGGGTTACAAACTTCAAACATGAATATCTCTCAAACCGTGAAGAATTACATGGTGTGCCATATATCAACAGAAACATCTCGACAAGTAGAGACCATCAAAAGCATTCTTGACCTAGAATATAGTAATTTGGTAGGTCAAAATTTCCATGCAATATTGGGGTAGCCCCTGGTGCTGCTTGGGTTGACATCAATGACAATCGTTGATCAACACCAATTTGGTCCAATTTTGGTCAAACAATCCGCATTTTGAGGAGCAGAGTGCGCGGTACCACGAATTCATATCGTTCGCACAGAGTTATAGGGGCTTCGAGGTGGGTTGAAGCCCCTCATTTTGTAATGAGTATTTGGGTTTTAGTTGATTGTTTTTTCAATCCCATGGTATGTGGACCAGCATCTTGTAACGATGTAATGTTATATAAATAGATGCAATGCTTTTTCGAAGATATATCATCATATCATCGTAGACATTGAGCACAAGTTATTGTATCTTTTGTTCTATGTTTTGGGCCTTAAGGAAAGGCTCCACAGCTAAGTGCACAGAGACCTTGGAAGATTCTGCAGCTTAGTGCGCAAACCACATGCAGCAGTGTGTGTAGGTTGAGAAGTTAAATGCATTGAAAAGATTCATCTTAATAAAGAAGAAGAAAAGTTTGGGCAATATTCTGTGTTTCTGTGTATTATTATGTTTTTTTTATATCTGTGGATGTGAAGTATTGATTATCTTATGATAGTGGAGTTTATATTGTTATGTAATATGCTTATGTTAAATTGAGTACGATGAAGTAAATAGTTAAGTTATACAACACATTGATGATATGCATGCTAGAAGAATAAATAAAATACAAAAAAATCAAAGTAAAATCCACCTCATGGAGTCCCTCAAGGCTTCAGAAACTTGGTTCTACATCCCCCCATATCCACTTCAGGTGAGACTGCATTATGCTTGTAGGTCGTTGCTGAAAGGGCTAGTGTCTGAGGGTTTTGCTGGTGAAAAGTACAAGCCGATCTTGGGTGAAGCCCAAAAAAGTCAACAAATGGTTCCGTTTTCGGGACCAGGATCTATTTGAAGGACATGTGGATGTGGCATCTGTCAAAGAAGGAAATACAAGCTTGGGTACATTAGAAGGAAAGAGAGTTTGCAACTCAGGAAAATAGAAATCTGCGGTTGACAACTGAAGCATGGTTGTAGAGGTATCTTTTCACAAAACAAATGAGATTTTATTTGCATCATTTGCTAATGAATTATATGAATGAATATTAAGGTTTACAGAGAACAAGACTAGTTTTGAAAACAACGAGCCTACTATGTGGAGCCCTAAATTGATACAACGACTCAAGGATACTAGCAACAACATCTCAAGAACTATTGATTTTTGGATTGGCAGTATCTTGGGAGGATTTATCACTAAATTCTCCATAGACACAACTGTATCTGACATCGAAGTTGAGTGAAGATTCTTCAAGGGACCGCGAGATAAGTATCTAAATTATTTGAAGCTGTGGATTGAAATGCTTTTATATGAAAAAGGTGTGCTACGAATGCAGTCAGATTAATGTCTGGACGAAGTGGGAATAAGTCTAAACCAAGAACCGGGTCTAGGCGAAGTGGAAAGAGATATAGAGTAGATCGTGAATCAAAGAAATTTATTGAGACTGGTTGTAGTCCCTTTTTAGGTGAATCTAAGAGTGAAGAAGAAAGAAGTAACCTCGCAACTCCATGATATTGCCAACCCCAACCTGAAGGTGCATCGAAGTTAGAAGCTGAGAATAATCATGGCATCTTTGGGATTCCCAATCCCTCTATTCCCCTTACACCCCATCCCCCTCCCCCTAATTCCCCTACCCCTCTCCCTAACCCCCCGCTAAGAAACATGGCTGATGACATTAAGTTACCTGTTTTTAGAGGACTCAGATTAGAGGATCTTGAGCAGTTTTGGTTTGTAGCTCGATGTAGTATGGAAATCAAGACATGTTACTAACAAAGATGTAAAGAAGGTACAACTCATCATGATGCTGCGAGAAAGAGAGATGACATAGTACATGAAGTATTCTTTGATTAATCAGGCTACTTCATTGGATGATATTAAGAAAGCGATGGTATCAAAATTCAAGAAGCCGAAGTTTGAGTTGTACTGCATTACTGAGCTGAAGTAGATCAAACAGATGACTAATGAATCTGTTTGGCAGTTGGATCAAAGATTCAAGGTGTTAATGAGACAAGTAAGCTTTAACATTCCCCCAGCATGGCAAAAGGAATGGTATATAGCTGCAATGTTCCCTCATATCAGGTTACCCTTGACACAACAGAAAATAGCAACTCAAAGCGAAGCTCTGGATATTGCAATGAAGTTAGAAGCTTCGTCGGTGGGAGATACTCATGCAAGAGTACAATAGATTAAGAGTGAGCAAGAAAATTTGACCTTGGAACTGCAATATCTCAAGAAGGGAAAGGAAGATAGACACGAAGTGTGGTGTATAAAGTGCAAAGTAGAGGGCCATTCTAAGGAACCGCTCTGTTTAGGGATTTATTGGCTAGTGGAGCACCTAATCCATTAAATCGATTATCAAACCTGTGGTGTGAGATATGCAGAACCATAAGCTAACATCGTCCAAAAAAATGTTATCTATTACAAAAGTATGTACAGAACCCAAGGCTATTGTTTTGAAACTTTTGTAAATAAGTAGGAAATTATGAGAAAAATTGTCAAAGTTATGACTTGATGATGGAACACACTGTTGATGCTTATAGAATGCAAGTTGAAGGATATGCACACAAGGATAAAGGACAACATGTTGAACGAGGAGGTTTCCAAGGAATAGGAGGAGGATTTGGTTGAGGACGCAACCATAATATCTGTTACAACTGCGGATAGATAGGACGCTATGCAAAGGATTGTGAGGATCCTACTACAACATGTAAGTACTGCAAATATTTTTAACATGTTATAGAGGAATGTTCGGTCCGTATGAAAAATATGTAGGAGAAAAGGAACCAACAACCCACACAAAATATGCAAATGATGATCGCTAAACCAAGAGAGGATGAACCATGCATCAACATTGTAACAAGGAGTGGAGCTGCGATGGGAAATGGAGGATGCATGGGTAATAAAGACCACAAAAAAATCCCCTGGGATCTGTATTCAGAAGGAAAAAGAGACGTTCATGGAGGCGAAGCAAAGCTTCATGGATCCTGGAGCTTCAACATCTAAAGCGCAAGCAATGCTGAAGTTAATACCAAAGAAGGACATCGCTAAAGTAACTACTCAGACGTAAGAAATAGATCTGAGTATTTTAATATCATTCTTACAGACTTGCATGAAGTTATTGAGGAATTAGAGGTTTTTCGAAGGACCCCAAGAATTTATATACTCCTGCACTGACAAAGAAGTACCACGAAACAATCTGCGTGGAGTGAACAATTGACATCGACATAAGAAGAGAACGAGGAAGGAAATGAGACTAAATACGCATATCGGGGAGCATGTTATGGATGAGGTAATTCGAGATTTAGGATCTGATGCCAACGTGTTACCTAAGCAGACTTGGGATTTAATGGGAAGAAGAAAGTTTCAATGCTCGCCGATCCAGTTGAGGATGGCCAACCAACAGAAGATCCTTCCTATGGGAAGGTTACTTGGTGTTGTAGTAGATATTGAAGGAGTGCGTGTTGTTGCAAAATTAAAGGTGATTGAAATCGTAGATGATAGAAAATCCTATTTGACGTTGCTTGGATTGGATTGGGATTTTGATACTGTGGTGATAATCAATTTTAAGAAGAGACAAATGGTGTTTGAAAAAGAAAATATGTGGGTCATTATTCTTTTATACCCATCAAAAGGAGTGCGCTACGCAGAGCCTATTCAGTACGAGTACTGCAACACAGATCTTGATAAAATTTATCAGATAACAGCTGAGGAGGAGGATTAGATTAATCCCACTATGGAAGGTAAACTAAGCTAGGAAAAAGAGAATTCCTGCACTTCATATTCTAAGGAAGAAGTGGAAAATTGGCAGAACAGGTTACATGAAGTATCTCCAAGACGATGTGCCATAATCAAAAGATCACTTCGCTGCATAACTTCGAAGTTATGTAGTCTACCTTATTGTGATGAGATAGGAGATGTAAGCCCTTTTATTGATGAATATGAAAGAAATTTACCAGAAGAACAGAGAGAAAGCTTTGGATGTAGCCCTGAGATCTACACCTGTTAGACGGTGGGGTACTCATAAAAGGAATATAGGAAGTTGGGAAGAGTATCGAATATTGATGTGGGTTAGATTTGGGCAATTAGATATAGAAGTCGAAGTAAAGTATGATGGCATATTCACCGCTACACATCAACTTGGAAAGAAGTTATAGAACAAGAGTGGGTACATGGGTTTATCCACACACTAGAAATGATTCCTATGAATTGGTATCTTGAGAGAGAATTGTGATATGGAATTGCAAAGTGGACAGATTTGGTTGAAGGATTCATAATAACTTTTAGTTTTGAATACGACTGTCCATGCATAGATTCAACCCTTTTGAAAGTTAGAGAAAAGGTTTCTAACAATGAAAATTTGCTAACATGTGTTGAAGATTGCAACAAGAAACAGTGAAGGAGGCATCCTAAAACATCATTCCTGATCCTAGTTGGAAAATGATCACCTAAACGAGGTGGGGCCCACACAGGTGATTTTTGGCGCAAGTCTATTTTTAGACATGTAGATAATATTCTATGAGTTGAAGGATGATATTTGTGGATGGTTGGTCAAGTTGGAAAAATAGATGGACTTCTATTTTTAGACATATTGGGCGGAATCTATTTTTAGATTGCCAGTCTAAAAATAGATATGTCGAATATTATTAGCTCTTAATAATATTTGGACTATAAACATTATCTTATTTTCGTACACTTCAAAGCAAGATACGTATGTGGTACAACAACCTACGTAAGGAATTACGTTGTCTTGGCAGAGCCATCGAGCTAATGGCCATGAATTCAGCGTAAACTTTTGTGACATGCTCAGTGGAGTTGTAGAAGTAGTTGCATTCGCTTAACTCGCTAGACTCAGTTTAGCTAGTTGTATCTAGTCTAACTGATTGATACACTAGTGAGAGTGGTGTGAATTAATTAGTTAATTAATTCACTAAATAATAACTCATTAATCAACTGAAGAATACATCAGTTAACTACAGTGCATGGCAGTTTCAGTGGAGCCCAGTGGAGAGATAGGTGAAAGAGAAAGTGTGATTATCACTTTGTGACTATAGTGTTGTATTGTTTGCACCAAAATTTAGTAGGAGACTTTTAAGGATTGCGTGAGAAAGGTCGAGTGAAATTTGAGGTTCATCCAGTAGCTATCTTTCACAGGATTGCTGCAGAGAGGTAAAGAAGTACGTAAAGACTCATATGATTCTTTTCAAGATCCGGCCCTATTAGTGGTAGCGATTGATTGTACCGAGAGCTTTCAGGGATAGATTTATGAGGATTGTTGGTATGATCTCTGGTGAAATATATTATATACATATAGTTGGGGTTTTTAGCTTCAAGATTTCCCATTAAAACACTGTGTTCATATGTGTGAATTTTTATGGTTTCAATGTGTACGCAATTGACGTAATTTCCTCCGATTGTAGATGATCATGGTAAGAGACTCGTATTGTGCATAAGTTAAAATAGTGTGTGATCAGGAGAATATTGGACATATTCATGCATAGTGCATATAATTTCTACATGGTATTAGAGCAGTTGATCATTGGAGCAGATTGCAATTATTGAAGCGGTTGAGTTTTGTGCTGGTGGAATTTGAATTTGTTGTAGTGTTTTTTTTCTTACTGTCGAAGTTGAGCATTCATTGAAATGTATTTCAAAGGATTGCGATTGGAGTATTCCCTTGATGGGAGCTCGAATTATATTGCATGGAAGGACAGTATGGAGGCAGTGCTGGAGGATAATGGGTTGAAGGAGTTCATAGATGCTAATATTCCTAAACCGGGTTCTAGCGATGCAGCCACACTTGACACATGGCAAAAGAAGGTAGCAAGGTTTCGAAGGATTCTATTGGAAGGTGTGAAGGATCACATTGTGTCCAGCCTTCACAGTAAAGCCACTCCATTCTTGATGTGGAAGGCTTTGATAGAATTGTTCCAAAGCAGAAGTGACTAGAGGAAGTTGGTGCTTAAAGACAAGCTCGGGAAAATAAAAATGGAGAAGAATAACACTATTCCGGTATACTTGACAAAGTTTTTCCACTGTAGGGATGAACTTGGAACTGTAGGAGTTAGTGTGGATGAAGAAGACTTGGTGAGGTTGGCTCCTTTGTATTCTCGAAGAGTTGGCATAGCCATGCGACTCCACAATGGCTGAGAAACTCGCTGTGACGTATTTACCTTGTCGGATTCAGTGGAGTAGATAAGGTGGGGTACTGTGGATGGATCTTCATCAAAGAATGATGATGAAGATGATTTTTCTTTGCTTCCAAAGCAAGGAAAGTGGAACAAGAAAATCCTTCGAACTGGGCATGATGGTGCAAAGAGGCATGACATGTCCAAAGAAGTGTTTTCACCACCAATATTTTATGGGTACTACCACACATTTGCCTTACAAGAAGAAGAACAAGCAAAGGTCAGTCAGATGGGAAGACTTCCTGGTGAGGCTCTTGCCTCGCAATTTGAGCTGGACTTCTCATTGATCGCATGCATGGTGTCTAGTGTATTGGGATCGGGGTGGTATTTTGATAGTGGCGCTTCCTTTCACATGACGGGAGATGTGAATCTTTTCAGTGACTTGGTGGAGAAAGATCTCCAGTTGCATAACTTAGTTGAAGCATACGAAAGAGAAAGGCGAACGTACTGGGTACCTTATTACCTTTCAGAGGGAGTCATGTAAACTCATTCTTTTACAAGATGTAGTGCATGTTCCAGGTTTAAAGAAGAATTTAATCTCAGTCGCAATGTTAGAGGATAAAGGCTATGATGTTGTATTTAGTGAAGGAAAAGTTTTCCTTTGACACAAAGCAACAGGAAAAGTCAAGAAGGTTGGGATTCGAGCGAAGAATCTCTACAGACTTGAAGTAGATGGGATTTCTATGGAGCTTCCTATTGTTGGGAAGTGCAAGAAAGCCGTGCAATTGAAGCTTGAGAGGGAGCTGGATTTGCATGGAGGTAAGAGTGAACCTCGGAATCTGGAGCATCCACAAGATGAGGATCATGGAGTGGGAGCAACCACTCATGTAGAGAAATTTCGTGCCAGATGGGCAGAGGGACTGCATGCAGCTATACCACCAGGTGAGAGGTGGGGCAACATACATGAGTAATTCCAAGAGGATATTTTTGGGCAAGATTCATTGAGATGGTGTGGATCTCATGAATTGAACCTGGCTACGAGGTGCCCACAGAGCAGCAGTAGTATGATCAGTTGGATTGATGCAGGCAGATCAAAGTGACAGTGTCGGATACTGGAGCGCAGTTTAGAGTTGACAACAAGTGCATAGTGCATGGGCGCAGAGTTCAACAATGCAGTGGTTTTTGAAGACATGTGCAGTAGCTAAGAAGAAGTCGAAGACTTTGATGATAGATGCATCAGATTGATTGAGTTGTTTGGAGCCTATTTATTTTCAGAAGAGTTGTAGAGCAGATGCATGGAGTTGCATGGCGCTTGCAAAGGTTGCAGGGCGAATGCATGGAGTTGCATGTTGCATGCAAAGACAGTCCTTTCTCATGAGAGTGTTAAGATTGCAACAAAGAAACAGCGGAAGAAGTGTATCCCGAAACATCATTCCCGATCCGTTGGAAAATGATCACATAAACTATGGGCTCATTAATAGTGATTTTTAAGTAATATTTTTAGACTATGTCTATTTTTAGAAATATGGATCATGTTTTATGAGTTACAGGATGCTATTTATGGATGTTTGGTCAAGTCATAAAAAATATATGGACTTCTATTTTTAGACATATTGGGCGGAATCTATTTTTAGATTTCCAGTCTAAAAATAGATATGTCGAATATTATTAGCTCTTAACAATATTTGGACTCTAAACATTATCTTATTCTCTTGGAGCACTTCAGTTAAGTGCACAGATGTGGCACAACAGCTGACAGAAGGAATCACGCTATTCCTGAGGGTTTACTGGAGCTAATGCATGGAGGACATCAGTTAGAACTCATGTGACAGAGTTTGGTGGAGTTGTAGAAGTATGTGTATTCAGTTTAACTCAGTTAGACTCAGTTGAGCTAGTTGTATCTAGTCTAACTGATTGATACACTAGTGAGAATGGTGTGAATTAATTAACTAATTAATTCAATAAGTATTAACTCATTAATCAATTGAAGAATACATCAGTTAACTACAGTGCATGGACAGTTTCAGTGGAGTCCAGTGGAGAGGTAGGTGAAAGAGCAAGTGTGACTATCATTTGTGACTATAGTGTTGCATTGTTTGCACCACAAATTTAGTAGATATGCCTTTAAGGATTGCGTGAGCAAGGCTTGAGAAATTCAAGTTCATCCAGAGCCATTCTTCAACAGGGATTGTGTAGTAGAGGCAGGCTAAAGGCTGGCAAAGATTGGTGCATGGATTTGCAAGATCGGGCCTGATTAGTGTGTAGGGATTAGATTGTACTGAGAGCTTGTGATAAGCTTTGTATGAGGATTGTTACATGATGTCTATGAAATATATTATATACAAATAGTTGGGGTTTTTAGCTTCAGCCTTTCCTGTTAAAACACTGTGTTTATATGTGTGAATTTTTATGGTTTCAATGTGTGCATGCAATTGATTTAATTTCCGCATGTGATGATCAATGGTGGAATGAAGTTAAAATAGTGTGTGATCAGGAGAATCTTGGATATATGCATGCATATTGCATATAATTTCTACAACATGGAAGCAGCCAAATTGGACCGTGCAGTTGGAGAAAGCACTGGAATGCTATAATGTGATTGCAGAAGAAGATAATGAGGATCCATGTAATATTAATATTGCAGAAACAGAAGGACACAATGAAATTTTTGGACTAGAACCTGAAATACTTGATATAGCGAAGCCTAAAAAAACGAAGAAGTTGAATATTGAATCAGAAGAAGAACCAAAGTTTGCAATGATTGTAGATTATTGGGATGTAGACACAATTATTAAAATTACAGAGTTTCTACACACTTATCAAGAGCTCTTCCCCACGATTTTTTTTGAATTGAAGGGCATAGTAGGGGAGCTAGGAGTTATGAGGATTCCCCTAAAACCTGAAGCGAAGCTAGTAAACCAAAGACCATATAGGCTAAATTCTAAATACAAGGAAAAAGTGAAGGAGGATGTAAATAAAATGATCAAAGCTGGGATCATCGAACCTATCGACGAATCTGAATGGGTCAGTCCTATGGTGGTGCAGGAAAAGAAGGCAAAGTACGAGATTAGGATATATGTCGATCTAAGAAAATTGAATGATGCATGCTTACATGATCCTTTTCCCACACCCTTTACAGACAAAGTATTGGACAATATAGGAGGACAAGAGGCCTATTATTTCATAAATGGCTTTTTGAGATAACATCAGATCATAATTGCGCCAGAAGATAGCCATAAGACAACTTTTGCTAGAGAGTGGGGCTCTTACCAGTACACGGTGATGCCTTTTTGGCCTGAAGAATGCTCCTGCCATATTTTCTAGAGTTGTAGTTGCATCTTTTAAAGAATATATACACAAATTTTTGGTATTTTATTTCGATGACTGGACAACCTTTCGGTTGTTGAAAACACATGTTGCGAGCTTAAGGCTGATGTTGAATACATGTAGGAAATATCAAATATCATTTAAGAAGTGTATCTTTTGCGTACCATTTGGCATACTATTGGGCCATGTGGTTTGTAAGAAGGGATTAATGGCAGATCTCGTGAAAATAACCGTTATTGTAAACTTGGATCCACCAAATACAGTGAGACCACTGCACATGACACTTGGACACATTGGCTATTACAAAAAGTTTATAAAGGGGTATGTGCAGATAACTGCGCCAATGGAGAAGTTATTGAATAAAGATGTCACTTTTCAATGGGATGAAGAATGCCAGAAGAGCCTTGACATACTAAAAGAGAAAATAGTGACTACGCCTATTCTGGTTTTCCCATACTAGAATACGGAATTTCATGTACATGTTGATGCATCTTATATAGCATTGGGTATAAAATGGCACAACCAGGAGCAAGAGAAATTTTTCACCCCATAGCTTTTGCAAGCAAAAAATTGTCTATTGTGGTGGATTAGTCGCACGGGTGTACGAAATCGCACCAGCTTAAAGAGTGTGGTCTACTCTTTAAAATATTGGTAACAGGCAGAAAGTGGGGGGAGCTCAAAAGCATAAAAATTAGTGGAAATAGTATGCTAAAGTATGCTCTGGTTAAACTAAAACTAAAACACAAATATACAGAAGCTATATAGAGAGTCAAAACGATAATAATGCAAATGATGGCTTGATGGCCTCTTCTTGTTAAACGTTTGAAATGGAGAAGAAATTTTACCCACTTGCCAAAGGGCCCCTAGGCAATGGCTTTAGGTCCTTATGCAAGGATGTTGCCTTCTAGGATCTTCCTCTGGTGCAGTCTCCCTCTCTCTCTCTACTGTGGTGGACTAAGATGTTGGGTGGCCAACTATCGAGTCCTCTTTAGCTCCAGCTCCGGGTCACACAAACTGCTGGTGTTGCTTGGGAAACTTTGGCCAACATAACAATGTAATCACCATTTTTTCATCTCTTGGGGGCTTTATATAGGTGAGTTTCAAATCCTCCTTCCCTCCCTTGGTACATGATGGATAGTGACCCAAGGGAGAGGTGTGATTCCATTGTGTGCTCACATGGTGTCTAAGGAGGCACTGGTGGCTGTCCTTAGGCGACTTTCACATAAGGAGTAACTGTCCTTTGATTGGTGTGGTCCCGGGCTTTTTTCCATTTCGAGGAATGCGCGCTTATCGAGCAAAAAGGCATGCAGAAGGCGCTCTTCTTGAAGGATAAAGCGCACAATTCAGCATTTATGACTAGTTCAAATCTGATTTTATCAAAACCTTAGAGATTTTAAATACTTCTTGATTCCATAATGTGTTCCTGCCCTATAAATCCTTAGGCTCAAAATTAATTGATGTCATCTTCTGCTGTACGATTTTCCAGTGTTAACAGTTTCCCCCTAATGTGTGAGGTCTAGGAAGAACTGTATAGCCGAAATACGTTATCGTTTATTTTTTGTATCGTAAGTAGAGAGAGAGAGAGAGAGGTTTGCGTGAATTTTGGAATTGACAACACCTTGCACCGTTTCCGAGATAACCATGGCCTAAGGGACCCCCTGTAAGAAGAAAAAAATATACAACATATTTACAAAATTCCAATGTGGCGAGCATGTCCCATGCTCATGATGCTATGTCTAGTTAAACAAAATTGACAGATACATGTGCTGTCTGTGCCACTACTATGGTAGTGACGCTGGTGGTCGTTGACGACGATTGCTGACACCCTCAGCGACGTTTTTTTCTTTGACGATAGGTGGAATGTGGTACCCATATGCGTGATCTTGGTATGGCATATCACTGCACAATGTATGCATATGTACTGGTTGGGACCTTCCCGTGTAAGCATTGTTGTCAGAGACGCTTATGGAGGCACGGGTTTTCGACAGATCTTATCAAAGTGCAATGGTTGTAAGGTACGATACCATCGTGACATGAAAGCTTTTGCTGTGGTAAAATGTAAGGAGGATCGATTATATCTGTGGACAATGATGTCTCCCACAGTGCTACCCGAGGATACCCCTTTGCATGGGGAGGGATAATCCAAGGTACCTCTTCCTTTTTGGAAAAGAGGTGTCGAGGTCGACAAAAAGGAAGCCTTAACCTAACCATGGGTCGCTGACCTGAGGGGTCGGGGACCTCAATGTGATGAGTTTAATATAGGCATGTTGGTGAGAGGTGACTGAAAATGGATGATGGGGATTCAGTGGCTCGAGGTCGAAGTATACTTGAGCAGCTTGGTAGCAGTCATAGTTATTTCTGAAGGAAAAATCCTAGGAGTCGGTAGGACTTCCAGGGTAGGTGTGAACTCGCTATGAATGTCGTGATGGTGCGTGCATGGAGGTGAAATACTTCGACCAAGGGAAATGGGGGACTGCTTCCATGGGAGAAAAGGTGAAATATGAGGGCGAAGGGCATCATTTGCAGTATTTGTACACTTACCAAAAGAATAAAATAATGGGGTTTGGTTTGTACAAAACACAGAGACAGGTACCCCAAAATATGAAGAGGGTCGCTCACTGAAGGTGTGAGGACGGTGTTTTGCTGGAGGTAGGGGTCCCATTGGTTGGTCTCATGTGTGGGGTTGATGAAGCGGAGAATGTCACAGATGGGATTATGTTGATGGAGGTATGGTGGGCCAACTGCGATGCGCGGAGGTGCGCTTTCAATCTGCTTGTACAACCCGGTCGTTTGGGAAGGGGGTTTTGAGTTTGAATGGTAAACTTGACCTTATGCATGATATATGGATGGGCATGAGGTTCTTCCCAGACTGAAATGGTATGGCCATGGCATCACTTATGCTGTGATATATGGTCTACTTTGGGTGACGAGCGCCATGGGGGGGAGGCTCTACCAACCAACGCAGACGTTTATCATATGCGGGGTGAGGTGATGATAAACGTTGTCGGGTATGAGGACCCTATGGTTTATTTGTGATGGAGAAATGATGTCAGGATATGCAAAGTTTTATGGGGCTCTATCATGCTGAGGGTAGAATGATACCTGCTCTGGACCTTTCAGTGGACGGTGCTGTGAATGGTTTGTGTGTTCTTCCTGCAAAAAACAACTACCTCAAGTGAAAGCATCTTATTTTCATCAAATATTATTGAAATACATGAAATTTAGAAAGGAAGATGGGAGGATGCATACCTGCCAGCACTGAATTTTTTTTTTTTTTTTTGGAAGGCGAATGTGTGGCATCGCCTTTTTTTGTCATGGCGTACTGATGATGGTGCAACTTACGGTGTGCGGAATGGACCTTCTAATATCCTGTTATGGACTTCTGAAGTTTTGGAAAAGGGCGATAAATATGGGGTTATGGCCCTAATCCCATTCATTTGTACTTGCTGAGTTTTGGGAGATCAGAGGTGATTGCAGAGCCTTTCTTGTTGTTGTGGTCACCCTGTGTACCAGGGATTAGCGATATTATGCTGAGGTAACTTTCATGATGTCTTGTATTTAAATTTTTCTAGTTTGATGGTGCCGGGGGCCGTACAAATTGGGTTTGTACGGCCATAAAAGGACTTTTTTCCCTAGATTACGCGGGCGATCTAAGAAAAGAGGCACCCTTCTTGCACGCATTTATGAGGGATAGACGCGCAAGGGCGCACTGTTTCCTCATTTTTGCAGGCAAGGGTGCGCCTGTGTAGGAAACAAGCGTGCAAGGTCACACCTGTCTGAGAGACAGGTGTGCGAAGGGCAGGGTGACATAAAAACTTGGGTTTTTTTTTGTCTGTTTTGATGTTTTTCTCTGTACTGATGGGTGTCTGTGTTTCTTGGCAGGTTGGTGTGGAGAGAGCGAGATTGGCCGGAGATCTAGGCCACTCTAGCTGCTGATACCAGGGCACGCCATCAGTTGGCCGCTTGGGGCCTTCTGAAATTTGCTGAGAATGAGTTTCTTCAGTCTCAGGACCAGTTGTTACGTTACATAATACAGCATTGGCGCAGGAGGCGCAATATGTTCGTACTGAGGGGGATGAACTTTGTTACACAGTAATTTGTCACCATCCCTACCATTCCCCGTCCCGCACATTGGAGGGCCCATTCTGTGACTTGTGAGCAATGTCATGCCTTGAAACCACTATCATTGCATTCCTCTAAACATGAGCTTTAATTTCCCTGAAGACATCTCCTTGCAAAAAACCATAAAAACACCCCTTTTTGCATTGGCACGGGTATCCAGTTCATCACTCGCGCCAATAGGGAAAATCCTACAAAGAGGCCGCACCAACTGGCGCTCTGTCCCAGAGTCGCAGTTGCGCCAGCCAATTAAGGAGTGTTTTTTAAAATAAAATGGCAGAAGTTTCGTTTCAACAGACTCAGAAACTATTATCTATCTTGAGTTGGGAGGTTTGGCTCCGGGAATTCCATGTAGGGGAAGTGGTTTGCCACCTCTCATGGAAGCTTCCTTGAAGATAGGGCCAATCCAACAATTATAGGGATCCCAACTCCCCTTCCTCCATCTATAAATTCACGATTTCTATTGCAAGCTATTCTTGAAGTGCCTAAGTCTTGAATTCCAAGTCTTCAAGAGCTTTTCAACTTTATGCAATGTAAGCTCTCTCGATTCCCTTAAATATAATCCAATCACGAGAATATTGCCAAGACCGAGAGAGGCTTATCCTATCCTTGGATAAGCCACATTTAGACATAAATTCTTATTTACGACTCCGCTAAAGGAGAATTTTAATGTTTGCTTTTGGTTAATTCTTCTTTTTTGACTCATTAATGATAAGCGACTATTGGTTATGGTTCCACTCTTGTTCTTGATTATGTTCATGAGTTATGTCCTCTTCGACTGACATATAGTTGTATATACTGGATTTTATGCTTGTGTTTGTGTTGTTTCTTGCATGTGCAGGTGTCCGATCACGGAGATCGTGAGGATTGTGATCTGCCAGGGTGAAGGAACGAGAGCACTACCTCTTATATAGACGACAACGTTGGATTCCAGGTAAGCCTTCATCGCAAGTCGGTTTATTTACAATTAGGAACCTGCACTGTAGCATGTTCGATTGTTGCTAGCCCCGATCTGGGCTAGTAGGGATCGCCTCTGTCCGCAGAGGGGATTTACCTCCTCAACAATTTGGCGACTCCGCTGGGGACTCAACTTGTTGTTTGATTTGTAAACTATAGACGGAGCCTGAAGCACAGCCAGATAGCCTTCGAAACACTTTTTCTCTGCAATTGCGAAGTAGATCAAAGCTGCTTCAGTCAATCTCCAGTTTAGTTTGTAAACTGAACACTTGGAGCATCGTCTTGTATTTTCGGTCGATTCTTGATCCTCCTTGCTTGATTGGCTCTTTGGACTGGTTTTTTGGTTTTTTGGACAGCTCGATCATCACCCGTCCGTTGCTGGGATTGTTTCTTTACTTTTTGATCATAAACTCGACACACTAACTTTTCGGGCCTGACAACATATCTATTGGCGCAAAGTTACGAAATACTCCGCGCTAACTTTGCTCGGCGTTTGCTCACCACATAACGTTCAACTCGTAAGGCACTAGGGCTTACTCTGTTTTGAGCCGAGCTGATCCGTGTTCCGTTCGCTTTGAGCCTAGATCACATGGTTCATTTGAGTCTTGGAGATTCTGCTGGAAGTGGTGAGTCTAGTCTTGGTTGGGAGAAATTCTTTGTTTTTTTCATTTTCAGGCGTTGGCGCTTGTTGTCAGTTAGCAACCCACGCCAATTGGCCATTGGCGCTAGTTGTTAGTGAGCAAATCGCGCCAGTTGGCGCTACTTGTCAATGTACAAGTCGAGCCAATTTCAGGGTGTATGAAAATTGAGATTTTTTCCCTAAATCTTTCACCAGTGTGTCTTTCCCTTCCGGTTTTTCACTGTATGAGCATAGATTACATTGCTCATTATTTGGAATGTCTTCTTTCCATGATTGTTTGATGTAAAAGGGAATGAATGCCTTGTTTTGGTCTCTTGCTTTGGAAGTCCTCTTTTTGTTTGACCTCATATGTCTTGTCACTTTTTGAGGGATTTCGTTACAAAGTGTTTGAAACAACGATTACATTCTTAGTGTTTGTTTACATCTCTTTTGCATTCATCCTTCTTTAAGAAGATTTGAGTTTATTTATTTTTTGTCTCAAAGTGTTCTTTTTGTTAAAATGCATTAGATCACATTGCATTAGAGAGTATTTTGAGATTTATCATTGAACTTAGATCACATTGTTTAATGATTGAAAACTTAAAATCACTTTGAGTGCATTCTCTTTCATTGAAAGCATGCATTAAGTAGATTCTCACTTCATCGAAAAATGAATTGAGTGCATTCTTATTATTTGAAAAGGAAAAAGGAAATTGTGCATAGATTACAATTGCATAGTTTTCAAAAAAGAGGGTTTTGCATAGATTACATTGCATTATTCGCATCGTTGAATGTTTGAAAGTACTTTTGGATAGTGAAAGTCATCTAGTTTGGAAAGTTTTCGTTTTCAGTGTTGTTGTTTGTTGCATCATTGTCTGAAGTTCTTCCCTTAACTAGATAGCATTCATCGAATTGAAAAGTTTTTTTTTCTCATATAGCTGCATATAGGAGATTATTTATGACATACGGGTAGGGCCTTGAAACCGAAACATAATTGGCGATCAACCCCAAATTGCATTTCAATTTACTCAAGGAAGCATTGAAACATTAAATAAACTTTAGAGGTTCAGCAGAGACTGGTACTCATGTTTTTAAACCTAGTAGCCAATAAGTCAGCTTTTGGCTTTAGACAGCGCTAGTACGTACCAGCCTCACATTACTCCACAACATATAAAGGAGACCTCACTAGAGCTAACTTTATCCATAGGAAGCTGAGTCTGCCGCCCTATACCCGTGATACACCGGACACAGCATTCGGGGAGATTGCCTGCACGTACGTTAAGTCCTTGGTTGATTTCTCTTTCATTTTGAAACCAAGGTGTATATTACAGTTCACGGTTATTTGGTACACCCTTTGCCTAGTATTCCTGAGTAGTCATTTCGATCTTTTCTGACTCTTTAAATTTGAAAAGGTCATCAAGCGCTTGTCCTTTCACGCTTGTTTCCAATCTGAAAGTGATAGAGTCACCTTTCATCCGTTTCTCGACTCTTAAAAGATGAAACGGTAGAGTTTTGTTTCAATGTTTTAAAAATTAACTGCCCACGAAATATTCCTGGTTAAAGTTAGTTTCCTTAGGGTGTTGTTCTGAAGATCGTTTCTGATGGCAACTTTTTCGAAGTTCACCAACCAAGGAATCCCCTCTGATGGGAATCCTGGTCATTTTCCTCCTTTTGGAAATGTTGGTGCTCCTTATATGGTGACGTTGTCCCTTCCTGGGTTAACTGTTGGGTTGCCTGTTTGGTTGTTTTCAACCTCTATGGTCCCAAATGTCTCGGCTTCTGTTTAACCATCTCCTCCGCCTGAATAACATCATGTTGATTCTAAGGTGGACCTCTCCCCTTCTTCCCCTGTTTCTGCGTCCTCCTCTTCTACTTCTCCTGGTCAAAGTCTGGATTCGAGTAACCAGGTGGCTAAGAAGAAGAAGAAGAAGACAAAGAAGAAGAAGTCTGATAAAGGAGAGACTAGCTCTGCGGCTATTGCGCCTAAGAAGTCTCCTCTTGGTAAACCTTCCAACCCTCCACGGAAAGTCAAGTTCCCTTGCATGTTGTGCACGGTAGACCATCTTCTTCGAGATTGCCCTGGCATTTTCAAGGTTCTTGAAGTATGGTCCAATGGTCGTCCGCTATTGCCTTTGGCTTCTGGGAGTCAGGTTGGGAGCACGTCTTCAACTGGTGCTGGTAAAGCTCCTAAGAAGCAGGGTAAGATTACCAATCCCTGTAAGTTGTGTGAGCGGCACCATGCCGTTCACCTTTGTTCGTATATGGATGAAGCCAAGAGAGTTTTGGACAACTTGACCGGTTCTACACCATGCCTTCCAGCTGGTTATAATCAGCTTTCTTTGAGTCCTCCACCAGCTGATCCCATGATTGGTCAAGAGTCATCCTTGGTCGATCCCGCTCCCCCGGAAATTCAAATTCAAGAATCCGTTCCCGACCAACCATTAGTCGTGGGATCGGTTGAGCTGGCCCCGTCTACGGTGCACCAGGTCTTTTCCGTCGAGAGTGGATCTTATCCCCCTCATGTTCTTCTTGTTTCTTCAGATTATTTGGACTTGGAGAAAGATTCTCCTATCCCTATACCTCAAGAAGCTGCTCCTCCGCCTCCCGTGATGGAGGTTCCGGAGGATACTCCTCCCACCTTCGAGATGGAGTTCGTGGAGGATGCTCCTTCTTCTTCCGTAACACCAGGGGAAGACCATCTCGGTTCGATGGTAGCCCCTCCAAGTATTTTGGTCGCTTCCTTTGATTGGAGTCAATTTGCAGGATACCGCCTTCCGTCTTATGTGCCTTTCGAGATCACAGTACAAGCTTTTGGTCTGGTCGTACCCAACACCATTATAGAGGAAGGTGCGTCTGTTAGTATTTTATCCTCAACTACCTGGCAAGCTTTCGGTTCGCCGCCGCTTGTGCCTGTTACGCAGAATCTATTGGCATTTAACAGAAGAACGAGTCAACCTTTAGGGATCCTCCCAAGGTTACCTGTTACTTTGGGAGGTAAAACCGTCCATATGGACGTGATAGTTGTTCCATGCCCCTTGGATTTCAATCTTCTCTTGGGGCGCAATTATACCTATGCCATGGGAGCGCTTGTCTCCTCCCTTTTCTGTGTGGTCTGTTTTCCGCATGAAGGATGGATCGTGACCATTGATCAGCTTTCGTTCTTTGGTCCTGATATGGCAGCTGGCCCGCCATCATCCCTTCCTGGTTTTTATCCACCCGTTGTATCTGCCCCACCGCATGTCAACTATGTGGCTACCTACCCTGTGCCTGTACCCAGTGATAGTGCCATCGTGCATCAGGTGCTGGGGGCATTGGGTCCTGACTTCCAGGATGTTTTCCTTCCATCGGGAGTGGAAATCTTGGAAGCGATGACTTCTTGTTCATTATGATGAAGTCTGTCGGAGCTGAGTTCCTTGTCTTGTGTCAAGCTCCTTGAAAAATGAAACAAGGTTGTCAGAGCATAGTTCCTTGTCTCGTGTCAAGCTCCTTAAAAAATGAAACAAGGTCGTCAGAGCACAATTCATTGTCTTGTGTCAAGCTCCTTAAAAAATGAAACAAGGGTGTCTAAGGACAGTTATTTTAATGTGTCAACCTCGTTAAAACAATGAAACACGTTCTCGTTCAATTCGAGTCTTTGATAAGATCTCGTAAAATCCCAGTCGAGTCTTTCTCTTGATCTCGTAACTTGAACCTTCACTCCATCTGTCTTTTATATGGGCTAAAGCTTGGGGGGCATGTACCTCGAATTGAGTCACCATGCTGGGGGCATGCTTAATTTTTCAAGCATAGTTTGTTTTCGTTTCAAGCTTGTGTAAAAATGAAACCGGTTTCAAGCATAGTTTATCTTTGTTTCAAGCTTGTGTAAAAATGAAACCAACTTCAAGCAGAGTTTTCTGATTTCAAGCTTGTGTAAAAATGAAACCTTTCCCATTTTACCTCTTGTGATTGCCATTTTATCAGCCTGTTTTTCCGGATGAGCCTTGGTTTTCTCACTCCATCGTCACTATCTTCTTGGCCGATCATATGCCTTCACTTGGTTGTTTTACCCGTTCCTGAGGAACCGTTGTGATGAGTGGTCTTGTTAGCTAGCCTCTTGACCTTTATTTGTTTTGAGCAGTTCCACCATTACCGGAACCAGTTGCTTCCCTTTATACCACTCGTTCCTCCAGGAGGAGTCACCTTTCAGCTATTTTCTGAATCTCTAAAATTGAAAATATTGCCGAGTCCCTTGTCGTTTCTATCTCGTTAAAGTGGACATGAAACGACATCTACCCAGTATACGTTTACCCCTTTTTCGGACTGGGATGGATTACTTACGAAAAAGGAATACCCTAGCCTATCGCGACTAGGAGGTTTTCTCAGACATAGTTTTCTACCTTTTCGGATCTGAGGAACTATTTACGAAAAGGGACCATTGGAGTTTAATTTTCAGCTGTCTTTTCAAACTCTCTAAACATGAAAAGACGCAGAGTTCTTCCTTTGTCAGACTCGTTAAACCCTGATGACATTGGATTCAGTCATGATGACGATATTCGAGTTTCTCCTTCCTAGGGCTCATTAAATGTACTAGGATGGATTCGTCTGAAGGACGGATTTATATGACAAGCATATGGTATCCTCTTCAAGCTTGTGTAAAAATAAAGAGGTACTCGCCGAAATGGTGGGGAAAATGGAACCAGCATCATTGTCGTGTCGGCAGTATGTCGCTCTTGAACATTGCACTTGTCTGCATTCGTGTCGGTTTGGGGATATCTCATCTCGTTCTTTCACTTGCCTCCGTGGGTTTGGATAATCCCTTTTGACCTCTCCTCTGCTCATTGCCTCGTCACCATGACCTCTGATCCGTTGATGTAAAATACTGCCAAAACCACTATTTGTGCCATTATATGTTCAAGAGAAGTTGACCTCTGCAAATATCAACCTTCCTCTGGTTCTCATATGATCCTGATTCACAACAAGAACATCATGTTCCTCTGTCTCGTGTCGATGATGTGGAAAAAATTATAGCCCACCTTCGATCAAGGTCACTTCCTGTCGACTTCAGCTCATTATCCAGGAAGCTGATCTAGAGACTCCCTTACGATACCTTGGAACCTGCATGCCTCAATGCCAGGTTCGTCGCATTCGACATGAGGTTTTCATCATTAGCCTCCGATCGAGTGATTCTACGGGTGTTCGATGCCAGCTCATTGATTCACATGCCGTAGATTGTACCTGTAGTACCTTGAGGGCCATCGTCGTTATTGGTGGTACCTCTCGCGTCTGTTAACAGCTTTCATCACTGGCTGGTAATCAGGCGATGTTCTTGCATGTTCGACTTCAGCCCACTCATTCACATGCTTGAACTTGTACTTTGTTCGGGTCGAGATGGAGCGCAAGACCCTGGATTGTGTCTGTTGTAATCCAGGCTACGATTTTGTGGATTATTATGATTATTTACATGACTTATTCATTGGATGACTGCGACCATACCTGAGTCTATTTATCGATCCTCACTGGATGGCTGCGTCCATACCTTGGATCTGGATTATCGTATACTTTGTTATGGATGGCTGCGCCCATACCACATATACATCATGTACTTGAGATATCAGTTGTATTTCTCCACGCAATTTTTCCGACGACGGAGTTTCAGTAGGACACGTTCTCGTAAAGCATTTCACCCCTCTCTCTCTCTCTCGGGCCTCATGCTTTAGGGGGCATCTGTTACACAATAATTTGTCACCGTCCCTACCATTCCCCGTCCCGCACATTGGAGGGCCCATTCTGTGACCCGTGAGCAATGTCATGCCTTGAAACCACTATCATTGCATTCCTCTAAACATGAGCTTCAATTTCCCTGAAGACATATCCTTGCAAAAAACCATAAAAACACCCCTTTTTGCATTGGCGCGGGTAGCCAGTCCATCACTCGCGCCAATAGGGAAAATCCTACAAAGAGGCCGCACCAACTGGCGCTCTGTCCCAGAGTCGCAGTCGCGCCAACCAATTTAAGGAGTGTTTTTTAAATAAAATGGCAGAAGTTTCGTTTCAACAGACTTAGAAACTGTTATCTATCTTGAGTTGGTAGGTTTGGCTCCGGGAATTCCATGTTAGGGAAGTGGTTTGCCACCTCTCATGGAAGCTTCCTTGAAGATAGGGCCAATCCCACAATTATAGGGATCCCAACTCCCCTTCCTCCATCTATAAAAGCTTGCCCATTTCCATTGCAAGCTAGTATTGAAGTGCCCAAGTCTTGAATCTCCAAGTTCCCAAGAGCTTTCACATCCTTATGCTGCAAGAGCCTTCTTGATTCCCTTAAGGCCAAATCCAATCAAGGAGTCTATTGCCAGGTATCCGGAGAGAGAGGCTTGTCCTATCCTTGACAGGCTTTATCGAGACATGTCTTGCTGACGACCCGCCAAAGGAGAATTCGGCGTCGAAGCTTTGGTTGTATTCTTCTTTTTGACTCATTAATGATAAGCGACTATCGGTTATGGTTCCACTCTTGTTCTTGATTATGTTCATGAGTTATGTCCTCTTCGATTGACATATAGTTGTATATACTGGATTTTATGCTTGCATTTGCGTTGTTTCTTGCATGTGCAGGTGTCCGATCACGGAGATCGTGAGGATTGTGATCTGCCAGGGCGAAGGAACGGGAGCACTACCTCTTCTATAGATGACATCGTTGGATTCCAAGTAAGCCTTCATCGCAAGTCAGTTTATTTACAATTAGGAACCTGCACTGTAGCGTGTTCGATTGTTGCTAGACCCGATCTGGGCTAGTAGGGATCGCCTCTGTCCGCAGAGGGGATTTACCTCCTCAACAAACTTGATTATCCGTCCGGAGACAGATATATACTTCGTGACCGGGTTACTTCCTCAGGGTGAGGCATTGGGGTATCCACTCCCTGTTGGGAGAGTGAACCTAAACAGGTTTCAGAGAAGGCATTACGGCGATGCGCCACTTACTGAGGGGTGCATCAATATTGCATCAGTGATAGATCTAGCCGAGCGGTGTGCTTTGGTCATTATTGTGCGACTGGCGAGGTCATTTGCTCTGCATCGGGCCCACAGGTGGGAGTTCTACTCCAGTTGAGGGTCGGGCATTTTTTCGACTTCGCCCGCTTATGTTTTGATGGTATGGTGTCACAACTGAACAGGGTCCAATGTGGATCCAATTAATTTTCATACGCTAGCATCTTGTGTAGCATTATGTATGAGAGGGTGGTGCTTCTGAGGCCCGTTGTGGCAGTGCCTATTGGGGGGCCGCGAGAGCCACGTATGAGGAGGTGGGCTTCGGTGATTCTGCGCGGTGGTGGTGGCATGGTGGGTCGTTATTGGAACAACACGACAGAGGCCTGGTTTGAGGCCAACCCGTAGATGTTCTTTCCATACTCGTATGCGGGGATGGACTTTCAGGGTGATCCAGATATCGGTCTCCCTTTCGGTTATGTTTGGGGTCCTGCAGGTATGCACTATATTCTTCTGCATTTGTTTGAGTTTTTATGTACTTATGTATTTTGTTATTGACACTGACATTATTTTGGTTAATAGTGCAGATGTTGGCAAGGTGGGACGTCTAGTGGCCCTACTGGTGGGTCACGATCCTTTACCACGACCTCGTGGTCGTCAGGGGGGAGGTGGTGCAGGTGGACCAGGTGGAGGTGCCGGTGGACTTGGCGGGGATGGTGCTGGCCCTTCTGGTGAGGGAAGCAGCTCGGCTGCAGCTGAGGTTGTGGCCGAGCGAGCTCGTGCAGATGAGGCTGAGGTGCGCATTGCAGTTCTTACGGCTCAGGTGGCCGCTCTAGAGGACTTCCAGGCTCGAGTGGACTGCTTGACCCAGGGGATGCCTGCTCGAGGTTTCATGGATGACTTCGAGGAGGTTTGGCTAGAGACGGTGATGGCCCGTGAGAGGGATTATCGGCTCACTCTACGACGGGTAGCTATTGTAGTGGCGACAACAGCTTCGGTGGTGGCACCAGGAGCAGTGGTGGGCCCAGGTGCTCCTCTTGAGGGGGCACCCCCCTAGGGTAGTTTTGTACACAGGGAAAGCACTCGTTATGAGGATGATTTCCTTATTTTTGACGACCTTTGTATCTTCGGGCTAGCTAATGGACCAACGATACTATTTTTGTACTCAGATAGACATACTTTTTGATATATATATGAGATATATTTTTGCGGCTCTACATGGTGTGCTATCTATTTTGGTTTATGTATTTTGTGTTATGCTGATGGATATCTATGTTTTTGGTTTTTTATGTATGATGATTTATTCGCGATGCATTCCAGTCTAGGATATTGTTAGCTATGCGATCAACTGCTTGGTTTTGATTCCTTGATACATGTGAAAATGTAATGTAATCAAATTGTCTGCTTAATCTTTTGGCACGCAAATATTTTCTAAACAGGTTTTCATCTCTGGTTTGAAATGTTTGGTTTAACTGCGATATTACTAACTGGGAATCGAGGTAGACATGCATATGGCGGATGCCCTGATGGAGGGCCTCGAACATAAGTCTGATAACAACATCATATTCTGCCTGATTGTTGGTTGCTGATTCAATGCACATGTCGTTTGAACACAGTGGTGATTGATCGGGGTGGTAGATGACCCAGGCAGCTGTAGCTAAGTTTTGAGACCATAGCGAAGCTCCATCAGCAAATCTGAAATAGGGTTTAAGTTGGTGATCCATGGTGGCACTTTGAGTGCGTTTTTTACATAGGTCTTTGGGTGAAAAATATTTTGGTGTTGGGATTTTTGTGTACTCTAACTCTAGGGGATAAGGGCTGCTGGGGCCCTTATGGGTAGAACTTGAGGTACAGGCCGTTAACAGGGTTAGTGAGGTAGGTCCTGTTCGGTTCCGTCAAAATGTATGCCCCCTGTCGAAGACAATGTTTGATGATATAGGGTCCTTTCCACAAGGTTTCGAATTTGCTTGGCCCTAAGGCCTCTTTTGCGACATCGTAGCGAAGGACTAACTTTCCCTCGGTAAATGAACGAGGGCTGATGTGGCAGTCGAATGATGCTTTCTCCCTTTTCTTATGGGCCTCATTATGTTGCAGCGATTGTCGCCGACTGTCGTCAACTAGCGCTAGTTGTACTAGGTGTTGTTCTAGAGGCTGGGTGTCATTAATGAGTTCTATGGCGGCATGCAAGTTTGGGATTTTCAGAAATCAATGCAAAAGCGCAAGGTATCTTGGTCTTTTGCGACAGGAATAAAGTGGAAATACTGGGACAAGGGGGTGGTTGGAATCCTATCTTGGGCATGCAATGATACAAGTCGTATATGGTGAATTGTGTCACTGGTATGTGGTGGGGGAAGGATCTCGGTAAGGGAGTCCTGTTTGATCATAAAGTTGGGTCTCTTGCCAGGGTAGTCAATTTCCGATAGGTGGAATTTTTTCTTATCATAGGGGTGCCTGAATGCTTTTAGCAGCGGGCATACCTCTGATGCGTGATCTTGACCAGTGAAAATGGTGCACAGTATCACAGTGCTGATAGAGTAGATAATGTGAGATTCTACGCTACTTGTTGTCCCTGACGTGGACGCTTGGAAAGGGTTGGTCGTAGAAGAGGTTTTCTTCTTCTTCCATTTTCGCGTTGTTGGTTTAGACTTGTATTCCTCTTTGGTGGATGATAGGCTTAAAGCTGCTCGAGCTGCTCTCAGCTTGGGGAGATATGCACACTTAAACGTATGATGGAAGTGTGAGAAAATTAGGCAATAAGTGTGTGTGATCCTCTCTTGATTAGAGAGAATTTTTTGAGGGAGAGACGAGACTATGCGGAGACTGTTTGCAAGGGGCTTGAGTTCTCTGCATTGGTTGACTCGGTGATCGTTTAGATCACATAGGCCGCATGTTATCCTAGGGTTTTCTTGGGTTACATGTGGTTGGTGTGTGGTCTTATCAGGCTTGACACACCATTGCGGTGGTGGGGACGTTGAGCCGACGACGTATCTTTTATGCCATTCACGGAGATCGTCCGTTCTCTTTTCTACGGCATTAATCATGTCGATAGTGGGATGGATCCACAAGACATAAGTACAATTTCGATCGTAATGATTACCCTGACATATCAGGAAAAATATCCGTGATATGGGGGTTCCATCGTGCTTGGTTTGAGGACAGGTGGGGAAAAAACATCGCAATGCTGCTAAGTCAGGGCACATGGTCTGTTTGTTTTCATAATGTGCATGCGGGTGTGTTTCGTGAAGTGCCATTAGGGGTAACTAGGGGTTCCCTGCTAGGCCGTTCTTCAGCTGACAAGAACATGATAGACTCGCTCATCTCCTCTTCTTGGGTCATGGAGCTGCCTGTGGACTCGACATCCATATCGTCTTCTTGGGAAAGGCGAACTATGGCTGAGCAGAGGCTAGCCAGGGCTAGCTGGAAGTGAGGTATGTAGTGACAATCCTCCAAGAGGTGATTGTCGGTGCGTAGCGGGAATGTGAACTACGCTGCCCATAGTCCCACATAGTAAACCCTTTTGATTGGATACCATATGTGAATGAGCTCCAATGCGGTGCACTCTTCGAGGTAGTGGCCACGTTCATCGCATAGCGTACAACATATAATGGGCATTACTGGGGGTCTTTCTACGAATCTATGCTCCTCTTGTAAGTATAGGATGGTACACATCTCGTCATTGATAGACTGGATGGAGGGATCCTCTTGATGGGATAGCTCAATTGCGTGTAAGGTGTCCCTATATTGTGGTATTTTTGGAAAATGGTGGGTATAGTGCCCATAGGTGTCACAGAGAGTGCATGCATGATTGTTACGCAGCGGTTTGCCTATATTTTTTGAGGCAGGTTCCTTTTTGCAGGGACGTGGCGTCGAAACGTCTACTACAGAGCCGAGGAGTGGTTTTAACTTGTCCACCTCCTGACATATGTGGGTAGGGCGTCCTATGACATCACATATAGCACAGGCTGATGAATCCCTTTGCATTATGGGGGTCACCATTTTCTTTCCTCTTTTTGCGGTTTTCTTGGCCGTGGTAACTAGTTTCGCAATGGGAACTTCCTTTGTGGGGGTGGTTGTGACCGTTTCTTGGGTAGGTTGGGGCTCCTTTGGATTAAGGGGCTTTAACCCTACCGCTATAATGTTTTTGGCTCTTATTCCAGAAGGGGGAACGAGGTACAAAACTGGAAATTCCAACAATATGTTGGGTAACACCAATGTCGCCAAAACCTGCTGGGAGACGAAGCTAGGAGGATGGTAGAGGAAAGGGGTTTGGGAGGCGGTGTGGGCTAGAGAGGCTGTCGTGGCCAATGCCTCGGTGTCATTACTACTTGAGTCTGTGTCTTGACTTGCCTCGGCGCTTGATGTGGACAACAGGCACACCGGGGCCCCTGTGGAATCGGGTGACACCTCAGGGATAATGGGAGGATCTCTTAGGAATGACCCTAGGACAGACAACAGTTTGAATTGGCCAGGACCATATTCTTGATACCGTGAAAGACCATCTACGGCTGTATCTACGTAGGGTAGAATTACATCCGTGTTGGTTAGGGGACGCTTTTCACTGTGCGTTACCTGGTCTACCGTAATGATTCGATCCTCATGAGGGAACATCATGATGTGGAAGACAGAGGATTCTATGGAAGACATGGCGCACATGTAACTCCACCCAAGGAGTATATTGTAATCCAAGTAAGCATCCAAGACTTTGATTTCTATGTGGACCGTCTTTCCGGCTAAGCAGACCGGTAAATTTTGGAAGAGCCTGACGGGGGTCGAGGGACGACCGTCGTACGCTCTGAGTGTGATGACAGAAGGTTTGAGTTCAGGGGATCGAAACTTCTGCCACACATTCTTTGACATGATGCATGTGGATGCACCCTCGTCAATGACACATTGGTGAATAGTAATATTCTGTACCTATACTGGTATTTGGAGGGCGACCATGGAAGGAAGCCTAGGGGTGGATTTGTCTAAGTCAAAAGCCATCATGCACGTATTGGCGGGGTTGATAGCACCTAAAGCAAAAAGTAGGGCTTTTCGTTGCTTGGGGCATGACTGCAGTACTTCCAACGCAGACATAGCAGCGGGTGATTGAGCTAAATCATCCATGATGCTATAATTATGGGCTGCTTTGGAGTAGTTACCTACTCGCCTATTAGGTCCCTTTGCCATCTTTGGCAACGGTTCTATAGGGATCTTTGGAATGGTCAAAGGTGCAGTCAGCGCGCTTTTACTAGCCCCTAACGTATTGGTGTCTGGTGGGGTGTTGTAGCTACGATTCTGAGTTTGGAAAAACATTTCTTCCCCAGCCTCTCATGGTTGCTTTTCCCATAATCATCTGGGTTTTGCTGCTGAGTGCTGGCCGTCCCTTGATGGGGGAAAGGTTCTTGCATCACCGTAGTTTGCTGGGAAGATCCTCCTTATCCTCGGTTACTCTGTATATTTTTAAGCTCAGGGAGTTTGGGACAGTGGTGAGTATAGTGCCCGTACTCACCACATATTGAACAAGAATGGTTTGTTTGTAGAGGTGGCCTTTTTCCTTGCCTTTGGGCATTGCTTGGGTCCTGGTTCTAATTCTGGTTGGAGTTAACTCTAGTCTGGGATCGCAGTGGGTGTTGTTGGTTGCTGCCCCCCTGTCCAAGGTTCCCTTTGGGCTTTCTTTTTGTCTTTTTCTTAACCATGTCAGGAGGGTATTTATCCTGATTATACTGGTGTGGTTGATTTTGGGACGGCTGCACAAAGTTCACTTGTGCATCGTTTTGCGTAGGTGGGTTGTGTGCACGGGACTGAGCATAATGTTGTCCCGTGTTTTCACGTGGCCATTGGGGGGGGGGCTCTTCCGTCAGTTTTTCTTCCTGCGTATTGGGTCCCCTCAACCGGAGGATAAGGTCCTCCTTAGTGATACGTTTGCGCCCTATTAGTCAAATTTTGCTGAGGCATATGACGACTTTGAAATCGAGGTTGAGACATGTTATGGGTAGAACCATGTGTGTAACCGAGACTTTGACTATTGCTGCCTAGGTACCCTTGGGTCATTGACCCAATTAGTCCATCTGCAGAGTTAGATGCGCCTAGAAATTCTTGATAAGATTGCAGGCGCGAGGCATTAGGCAGGATATTGTAGATGTATCCTGACTGTGTATAGATTAGTTCAAGTTGCAGGGCTTTACTGATTGCGTCCTCTTCGTATGTGGGGTTGCGCTGCACCACGTCCTTTGAAATCTCTGGTGCCAGAGTTTCCAAAAATAAATCTAAAAGGACTGGGTCGTCGAGTTTAGCTTTGCATAAACTGCGACGCCGCCTCCTTTCATGGAGATGCTCTTAGATATGGATGGAGGGGGATTTTCTGAAATGGGTCAGTAATTCCATTCCCGAATCATGGTGAATGGGCAACTGAAAGTATGTGAGGAAAACGGTAGCGAGGGCGCTAAAACATGTGAAGCAGGAGGTTTCTCCACATACCATTTCGCGGCCACTCCCGTAAGAGTGTGTTGAAATAGCCTCAACCGAATAGTATCGTCAATGATGCTATTCGATGAGCACCATAGGTGAAAGGTAATTATATGATTACCTAGGTCTTCCACTTGCTTGCCTTCAAACTTTGGTATGTCCAAAGGGAGTTTCGTGGGCATGGGAGGACAATTGGGGTCGTGTGCGATGGGGTCATTGGTGAGCTTGGTTAAATCGAGTAGATTCAACGCCGCTAAGAAGGGTGACTGGGAGGTTGATGCCATGGAAATGTGTGAAGACACAAAGTTCTGGTTAGAATGAGGGTTATTCTGTGACGTACCCTGTTGTGAATTCAGCTGGCTTCCCATATGGGATGCGCTTCTTTGCCCCCCAGGGGACGAGGGGGGAGTGGTGTGTGGTGTGGTGTTGGGAGACCGACTAAGGTTCCCAACTAAGGTTGCTCCAAGAAAGGATGAAATAACGATTATGGAAATGTTCCGGCTTTGACACCTAAACGGCGAAAGACCTGGAACCCTTCCCGATAATGGGGGGAGGTCCAAAAGACGCCTAGACCGACGAGGTTCTGTTGGAACCGTTTGGGTGTCGACAAATTTATGGCCACAAATGTTGGGATGTTAGGTTTTGGAAAATTTTTGAGGGGATTGAGTTTATGATCACGACAAATTTATGGCCACATACATAAAACAAAGAAAAAATGAAATGAATTTTCCCTTTAACTTAATCTATGTGATCAATCAAGAAAAAAATGATTTTGTTTATTTGCGCGTGATACTCAAAATCCTAGAAGACCTATTACGTCTTCACACACTCAAAAGTAACTGGGCCTTGAGAATATTTATTGCGAGTGCTGGCACAACGTCCCATAAGAGCTAGCGACGCCCCCAGTCAGCCGAAGAGAATCCACCAAGGTAAGGGTAGAGGGTCTGGCGCTTGCCTGCACCGTCACCTATAGGGTAAAGGATGCCCTAGTTTTTGGCCACTAAGAACCACCGTCCCACGTGAGCGTTCGAGTCTTGGGCTTCTTGGTAGTCATCTAATACTACCGAGTATCAGCCGGGTTAGGCAGCCCCAACTGATACTGCACGCACTGTGCCTAAGCCTAACCCCCTCTGAATTAGGTCTCTGCCGCGCTCGGGTTTTCTTTTCCGTGGGCTGATAGGTGGATTTTAAAGCTCCCTAAATACAAAACTTCTATGTTTCAATGTGAAGTGTGATCAAGGCAGCTTATTGGATGCCTACCCCCTTGATCCTAACTTAATCTATAAATTATTTTGTGGCCCCTGTGGGGAGAATTTAGTGAGTTGGTTTAAGTTAGTTTTAGGTGGCTTTCTTTGCTTAGTGGGTGAGCGTGTGTGAGCGTATGGTGAAAAATCTCATAATTTTAACATATGGATATCGGTGATCCTTTACAAAAATCCCCTAGTTAAACTATGTGACGTTGTTCCTTGCTCAAATGGAAAACATTTGCAGATAATGGGCCGCTTCTAAATCTTCCTAGTTAGTATATGTCAGTAACTAAAGGGAGATGGCGAATAAAAAATGTAGAGCGTTCATATGCTTGTCTAGGGTCACCAAATGGTGCAAAGACAACATAGATTACTTGCTCTAATTGGCGATTCAATCCTAGTCCCACAATTTCCTATATGAAAAAATTGAATTTAAACTAATCAATTTCTACACTAGCTTATGCATGTGTGGTCTTGGGCCACTTACTTGGACTAGTTAAACTAAGTGTGCATACCAGAATTTGCAAAAACATAAATTGTTCGGAAAGCAATGGTTAATTCGCCCCCTACTTAAACTATGTGAACACTTTTTGCAAAGACCAACTTAAATGAAAACTAACTCTATGGCTACAGAAAGTAGCAAGAAATGAGTTCTCAGAAGCTGTGGGGTATCAACACAAGTGCTAGCAGATACATTAGGGGTTGCCCAACACACTTGCAAGCCGAAAAATGCAGAATATGGGGAGAAAAAAAAATCACAGTCTGCAATTTGTGCGCAAAAAACCTTGACAGGTACGCCATCCTGTGCGCAGGTCAGTCCTGAATGCGCACAATGCACCTCTATGAGGAAAAACTACGCGCAAAAATCCTGCAAGTAAAAATATGAGGAGATGCCTTCTTCATTCTGTCACCTCAGTGAGTCTAGGGACTGCAAGATGGGTTAAAGGACTGCCAGCTCCACTCCAGCATAGACAAGGGGTCTCCTGTAAAAGATGGCACAATCACATAAACTTGGAACACGTTAGTGGAGTTGCCAATCCTGTTGTGGTGGATTAGTCACATGGGTGTACGAAATCACACCAGCTTAAAGAGTGTGGTCTACTCTTTAAACTATTGGTAACAGGGAGAAAGTGGGGGGAGCTCAAAAGCATAAAACTTAGTGGAAATAGTATGCTAAAGTATGCTCTGGTTAAACTAAAACTAAAACACAAATATACAGAAGCTGTATAGAGAGTCAAAATGATAATAATGAAAATGATGGCTCGATGAGCACACTTCAAGATGTTCACTGATCACTTTGCGCTGAAATATTTGGAGAATAAGTCTGTTTTAGGAGGAATATTTGTCGATGGTTGTTGTTGTTCCAGGATTATGACTTCGAGGTTGTAGTTAAACTAGGAAGATTGAATGTCGGACCTAATCATCTGTCAAGGCTGGAGATAAGGAGAAGAAATCATAAGTATTGAGAATAACCCGCCCGACACACAATTATTTGCGATCAGGGTAGCAGATGATCACTTCGTGGATATTATTCAGTTTATGGCCATAGGAATGGCGCCTGCAGAGTACACTACGCAGGAAAAGGGGGAGTTGGTAGTCAAAACAACATATTTCTCATTGTTTGTAGGACACTTGTACAAAATGGGAACAAATGAAATACCGCATAGATACGTCCCTGAACATGAAAGGAAGAGTATCCTCGCAGAATTTCATGGAGGAGTCACAGGAGGAAATTATGTAGGAAAGGCCACTACACAAAAAATATTGTGAGTTGGGTTATGGTGGCTGACAGTACATAAGGATGCAAAAGAGTTTTGTCGAGCATGTGATGTATGCCAAAGAACAAGAAAGCCATATAGAAGAGACGAAATGCTATTAAATCCACAGATGATGTTGCAAGGATTTTAAAAATTGGCTATTGACTTTGTTAGACCTATTAATCCACCAAGAAGGAAGACCGACAAAAGATATATAATCATTGCAACTGATTATTTGACAAGGTGGGCCGATGCACAACCAGTGAAGGATTGTAGTGTAGTTACTGCTGCGAAGTTCATATTTGAATATATTTTGTCCAAATTTCGGTGTCCAAGGATATTGATGAGTGTCAGGGGTTCACATTTCTTGCATAAAACTATTGAGGCACTGAATGAAGAGTTCCAAGTATACCATCAGAAAAGTACCCCATATCATCCACAAGTGAATGGAATAGTCGAAGCCTTCAATAATATTTTGGAGAATGCGCTCAGAAAAGTGTGCAATGTGAACATAAATTACTAGGATCTAAGTATTCCAGCAGTGTTGTGGGAATACAGGATAAAATGCAAAAAATTGACAGGCTAGACACCTTTTAGGTTGGTAAATGGACAAGAAGCAGTCAAGCCTATGGAGTACACTGTGCTAAGTTAGAGATTTTCAACCTTTACAGATATGGCAGACTTCGATATAATGGAATAAAGGATGGCACAATTGTTTGCTCTAGAAGAAGACAGGTTTATAGCAGGTTGCCATCAACAAGTGAAAAAAGGAAGGGAGAAATCCTGGCATGATAGGCACATCAAACAAAAGACATTACAGGA
Source organism: Pinus albicaulis (assembly GCA_034641835.2). Lineage (NCBI taxonomy): Eukaryota > Viridiplantae > Streptophyta > Pinopsida > Pinales > Pinaceae > Pinus > Pinus albicaulis. The sequence continues at coordinate 408,052,130 of CM076582.1, forward strand.
AGGAGATGTTGTACTTTTGTATGTATAAAATTCACAAAGTTCCCAAAAAAATTCAAAACACATTTTTTAGGACCGTATATCATCAAGCATATTTCTGATGGTGGCGCAGTTCAGCTCACAAAGTTAAATGGTTAGTTGATTCCATGATGAGTGAATTGTAGAAGATTGAAAGTATATAGGATGAATTTATCCTCAGTTGTACTTAAAAACAAAAGTAAAACAATATTAGTGTCACCTACAGTTGAAAGTGGGCATTGGACAATAAACTACTCTGCAGAAGGGACTTCGATAAAGGAAGATTAATGCATGATATTCAAGAGTATGTCGAAGTCTGAAAGAATCGCGACGAAGGAAGGATTGTTGTGATACAGAAAGGGACGCATCGAAGTTCGCCATAAATATGACCGTTGGAAGGAAAATGTTTTCGTTAAAAGAAATTTGTCGTTAAGAGGTGCGGGAGAAACATATTTATGAAGCATAATTGGTCGAATCTAGTGCAATATCTGCATTAAATAACCAAGATCTAAGCTATCAAGGGGTTTGAAATTAAAATTCGCTAAAAAAGCTATGTCCCGCTCCACATTTTACACTTTTTTAGCTAGAGAATCCAATTTGAGAATTTACGACCAAGTGTGAGATAGGAGTGCTGTTGTATGCCTGAGATAAGTTTAGAAGACCTTGCCAGAGAATTTGTAAAGAAAGGATTAGTAAGCATCATGGAAGCCCATGTTGGAAAATCCGCAGTACCAAGTGTACTTGTTTCCCCAAGGTGTGCGAGGTTGTCACGAAAGCAAACAACCCCAAAAGAACAACCGAAGAAAATATAAGAAAAGATACTAGCTGAAGCCTCTAGAGTAAGGACATCCCCGTGGAAGAAGGTACCAAAAGAACAACGGACGAAGAACAAGCAGGATAAAGGACTCGCAGAGAAGGCGAAGAAACCTCGCAGAGAAGGCGAAGAAACCACTAAAGTAGAAAGAACCATAATAAATCCACAACAGTGAGGAGGAAGTTGAGATGCAATAGATGGAGACATAGGGCACATAAATTCCCTCTGTATTGCCACCATATTTCCACCAAGAAAGACAGATGCCAAGCCAGTTAAAGACCCTGAAAACGCGAAGTTTGACATTTTCACACCGCTACTACCAAAAAAAGTGCCATTTGAAGGAGAACCACTGGGGATAGTCCTACAATTGAAGATGCAGGATTGGGACTTCAATGACTGAAACAAGTACCCGCAATTCGAGCCGAGCAGGTACCTACACCAAGTATACTATCTAGAGAGTGAAGTCACCAGGTTAGAGCCACACCAATGGGCTGAAGGATTGCAGAGAGCAGGCATGATGAACATGCTAAATGTGCCACATTTCGGTCAAAGTACCATCAACATGGTCTGAGTTCGACAATTTCTTGTCGTAGTGCATGACAGATGCCTCTTGCAAGGGAAGAGAATCCCTATTGATGAGCTGTTTATAAGGAGGATTACTGGACTACCATACTAAGGAAAGGACCCCTCCAAAGAGATTTTCTGTAAAAATCAAGACAAGGTTGTAGCTTAAGATATGCAGGACAAGTTCAGGCTCATTAAAAAGTCATGAGGTTATGACATTAACTCCATCAGTGGACAAGGGGTGCACTTCACCGCCCATATCTTTTCCAGAAAGATAATGCAGAAGTGTAGGGCAAATGAAGTCCCCATGACCATGGTTTCCTTAGCTGTGCAATGCAAACTCAGGGTTCAGTTCAACTGGGACAAATATTTATGCAGGGAATTTTTGAAGGATTGCTGCGAGGCATAGGAAGAAGGCAAGGCATTTCACTACGCGTGGTTGAACTTGATCATCGCATTGTTAGCATGGAAGGAACCGACGGACTCACAATTTCCCACAGTTGAACCAGATGTATGCGAAACCGCGTGGTATGCCTCACTCTGGCACCCCAAGGAGACAAAACGTGCACAAGAGAACAAGATTTCCTTTGTAATCATGGAAATGGACTTGCCCATGGTGGTGAACTGACATTCACCAAGTTTGTTCGACCAACATCAAAAGATAACAAGTTTCAAGGCAGATTTTCACAGGATATACCTAAAGGCTTAGAAGGACCCGATGGAAACATGGAATCCTTTGCTATATTTGGTCACCTAATATGACCTTCTTGAGATAATACACCATTGGTCGGTAGAGTGGATGAATCCGACCATTGAAGATAGTGAAGCAGAAGACGAAAACACCACGCAACATGTCGGCACAAGTGGAAAGGATAAAGAAAAAGACACAATAGATACAAATATAGAGCATGATCAGGGTACCCAGGACCCTCTCAACAACATAGAACCAATAGTTGACTCACCATTTATCATAAAAAAGAGGACTCCTGCAGTGACTACGGCGAGCGCAAGGAATAAGAAAAAGGTGGATGAATTTAAGGGCACAATACCACTTGTCCTTACTGATTGGGACATCGACGAAATAGGAGAAAATGTACACGAAGTCACAACAGAGACATGGGACAAGGTCGATGAGTGCTACAGAACACTCCTAACAGATGTCCAACAAGGTATTGCAGAATTAAAGGCACTGGTGTAGATAGTCAAACAACCAGCGCATATGGGTCAGCTAGTACAACCAGAGTGATGGACCGAGACAACAATTGGGCTCAAGAATATGCAGATATCAGTTGGATCATTACAGTTTGAATCCCCTGAAGATAGAGAGCGAGAAAAATAGTGGGGTTGTGTCAATATGAATGTCGCTACACTACCAACTCAGATATTGCATGATTTCCATAAAGTTATAACAACTGAGCTGAAGGAGCGAGAAAAATGCACTTCTCTAATAAGAATTTAGGTGGAAAAGGAAAGAGTTTCTTTCAAGAATGAGCTCAAACAACTTATCAAAGAAAGGTATGAAGCACGCCAACAACATAAGCAGCTAGAGGATTCCATCACAAAAACTTGTAGTGAAGTTTCAGATGTAAAGGTTCACAAAGAAGACTCACCAGTGGAGAAGGTTGCAAAGCTCGACCTTGAAATCAAGGATACAAAGAATAAGCTTGAAAAAATGAAGTTCGAGTATGATGTGAAGATTGTTGAGCTGCAAATGAGGCTACAACCAATCACGCCACTGGAAGTATGTGATCGGAGGGAGCTGGACCTAAAATCTATAGTAAAAGGCATTTACGACACAATGGCAGAGTGCGACAAACTACTAGATGACACCATGCAGATTTGGACCGCACTTCAGGAGGATTCAAATATTCAGAGGATTGAAGAGGATATCTAGATGAAACAAAATTAGTTGGAAGAAATCCAGGAAATTGTGAAGACCTTACCAGTCTCACAGAGACTCGACCACATCACTGAGGGGAAGAATCTTCAAAATAAAATTGAAGACCTTCGCAGAAAACAACATATTTTGACAGATAGGACTCAACTGTGGTATGATGAGGCCCTCCATATTTCATAGAAAATCGAGGATAGGCTCAATGAGCTATGACAAAGGTGGAAGGGAGTGATGAAAAAGATAATCAGACCAACAACAGAGGCACTACTAGAAGAAGTATGAAAAGAGGAAAAATAGGTAGCAGAAATACTTCAGCAGTATAATGTCACCTACATGAGCATCTCAGATAAGATTCGGGGCAAAAAAACTGAGTGACTTGGGATGATTCACATGTAACTGTTAGGGGCCCGTTGGGCACAACCCAACTTGGTCCAATTTTGGTCAAACAGTCTACATTTTGAGGAGCAGAGTGCGCGGTACCACGACGTCATATCTACCGCGCAGATTTCTAGGGGCTTAAGGGTGGTTCAAAGCCCCGCATTTTGTAACGGCTATTGGGGTTTTAGTTGATTTATTTTTCGATTCCATGTTATGTGGACCAGGGTTTTGTAGCGATGTAATGTTATATAAAGAGACGTAATGATTTGTCGAATATATATCATCATATCATCGTATACATTGAGTGTGATTTGTTGTATCGTTTTTTCTGGGTTTTGGGCATTAAGGAAAGACTGCATAGCTGAGTGCGTGGAGACCTTGGAAGAGTCTGCAACTTAGTGCGCATACCACCTGTAGTTGTGTGCGCAGGTCAAGAAGCTGAATGTACTAAAAGGATTCATATTAATAAAGAAGAAGAGAATTTTGGGAAATATTCTATGTTTGTGTGTATTATTATGTTTAATTTATATCTATGGATGTGAATTATTGATTATCTTATGATAGCACAGTTTATATTGTTATGTAATATGCTTATGTTAAAATAAATGTGACGAAGTAAATAGTTAAGTTATACAACGTATTCATGATATGTATGCTAGAAAAATAATTAAAATACAAAAAAGTGAAGTAAAATCCACCTCGTGTAGTCCCTCAAGGCTGCAAAAACCTGGCTCTGCAACCACCCATAGCCACCTCGGATGAGACTGCGATCTGCTTGCAGGTCGTTGCCGAAAGGGCTAGTGTCTGAGGGTTTTGTTGGTGTGAAGTACAAGCCGAACCTGGGTCAATCCCAACCAAGCCAGCAACATGACACTAATTTGGATTTTTTTATGTTGATCACATAGAATCAACGCTATTTATTGCCAATTTTAGCGCCGAATGTATCGCCCAATTTGTCCTCATCTTTAGCTCCTGATTTAGCTCTATATATAGCTTCATGTGTAACATCCTTTTTAGCTCGTTATGGAATTATTTTCAACATCCATTTTAGCTTACTTTGTATTTTCCTCAGTAACATTGTATTTTCTCCTCATTATGGTATCATATATGACTTTTTCTGTTACACATACCGAGGACGAATTTTATAATTAATTTGGGGGGAGGAGTGTATGGTAAACTAAATTCGGTAATTACCATCTGGCATATGCACAATACAAGTATCCTAAATCAGTAATTACCCATTTTCTCCCTTACTACTTTTGTCAATGGTGAAAATCAAAGGGATTACTTGGAAGTCATTCCTAGTAGTTTTCATTTATCATTGAAATACTGAATTCATTGAAACATTAACCTTAATTATTCCCTACCCATTGCCAAATTTCATTCGAATGATATTCTCTACCCAAGTGTTTGTATTGACCAAGTGTCACCCTGTATCAGTCTCTGAGCAGTTCTAAGGAGTAACAGTCTCTGAAACAACCATGGGAGGAGTGATATTCTGTCATTAACTGAACTCCATTGATGCATTTCTTGTAACAACCCTCAATTCAAAGTTCTTGTAATAAAGTTAATAAAGGAAAAATAAGATCAATGTCATGGGACATGTATTCGAAGCTAAATGTTGGGAAAAACATCCTAGTGGGTTTTCATGTTGGTTTATTATGGCCAAGGATATTGGAAAAGGAAAAGAAGCATTAATTGGAATTTATTTATGAAAATAAAGGAAAATAGGAGAAAAGGGAGATGAAAGGTCACAGGTTTGCATGAGAGGGAAATTAAAGGAAAATGAAGAAAAATAGAGGCCTCAATGATAAAAAGGATTATGAGGATCAATTCATATTTTTTTGTTAGTTTGGCTTTGGAATTAGTTTTAGAGAGAGAAGAGCACTAAGAGGAGAAAGCAAACAAGCAAGCAAAGGAAGACAAATGAAGGACAAGGAAAGCAAAGGACAAGCAATGAATTTTGGATCAAGAAGCTTCAACAGGAAGACTTACAGGTAATAGGTTGCATGTGTGATTTCCTAGATGGTTTGTGAATTCACGATACATGCATGTGTGTATTTGGTTCTCTTTTTGTCATTGGCATGGGTTTTACTAGGTGTGATCATGGTTTGAGCCTTGGCTTTCCATTTATGGATAACCATGACGTGATGGGGTTCTTTTATTTAGTTGACCTTTGGATTTCCAGAAGTTTTTGGAACTGGGTGACATGGTCTAAGGAAAATTACCAAGGGTTAGGGGTGGAGGTGGTTTAATCTCTGCGAAGCCCTCGATAGACGGGCGGAGATAGGAAAATTCCTCAAGGTAATGGTAAAGAAATTATGAGGCAACCAACTTGTTTTTGGCTTAGCGATCTCTTGACCGTTTTTGGTGGCATCATGGTAGCCTGAGGGTGCAGGTGGTTTAATCTCCAGGAAGCCCTGGTTGTTTATATATCAGTTTTCTTATGTGATCTCTTGACCGGTTTTGGAGAGATCGCGGGAGCATGAGGGTGGAGGTGGTTTAATCTATGGGAAGCCCTAGTTGTGCATGTCTTGAGTCCACATTCATGCTTGGAATATGGCATGGGGGTGATTGGTTGAAAGAGAGATTTGGTTCAGATCAATCTATGGTCGGGTGGTACGTGGAAGTCCCCGACATGGTTGGATTTTGCATATGTTAATAAGAGATTTTTATATTTTATTTCATGAGTACTTGCATTGTTTTTATGTGGCTTTGATGGTTTTTCTATCATGGTTATTATTCTGGTTATATGTTGGTTATAAGCATGGTTCCATAACAGGTTCTAGTTATGGCTCTTGATATGTTTTGATTAGTTGATGAATGGTTAATGAATGCATGAGCTAACAAATATTATTTCAACTATTATGAGAGGGCATCAGACCTTCTTAGTGATTCTTAGATAATTTTTAGACCCCTATGTTCAAAAATGCATTCATGACTTGTATATTACCTGTTCACTATATGTTAGACAAAATGACTGTCGTGGTTAGGCCTGGTTAGGTCAAGTCTTTGATCAAGTTTGTATGGTTGGCATTGTATTTGATTATTTTATCATTCTGGAAAGTTTTAGGAGGTTGTGGGCATCGATTTGGAGGTTGGCATGGAATTATTGCTCAGATCTCGAGACCACAGGCATTGAATTGAGAAATTTAGTCACAACTGCATGGACCTAGGCTTGCGGGTGCGGTTGGAGGCCCAAAATCGCATGGAGCTAGGCTTGTAGGTGCGGTTGGAGGCCCACAACTGCATGGAGTTAGCGGCTTGTGGTTGTGGTTGGAGGCCCAAAACTACATGCATTCTTTGTTGTGGGTGCACCTAGGGTGTTAAGTCATTGAAAAGGTAGTTTAACTAAGGGTTTGGTCACCTAGGGTGGTCCGTTGGCACCTGAGTGTCTTGTAAGCCTCGTAGGATGTCAATTTGTGATCAGTAAAGTTCTAGTTTTTCGACTCCACTTCGTTAACTGTACATGAGGTTGGATCATGTTATAGTAGCCTTAAACTCATGTTTACCCCTTCAACCAGTTAAAGTGGGTAAATGTAAGAGCGCATGTTACAAATTGGTATCAGAGCAAGTTTCGTTCTCTTTGGGTGATGTCTTACACGAAATTAATATTAAGGAATGGTTCAAAAATTGGAATAGATGGGAAGAATACGTTTATGATGCATGTGTGTAAGTGTCTATGTGGTAGTTATGCATGCATTTTCATGCCCATGATTGTCTTGCATGAGGTCATGGTCTACAGTTGGTGTTATCATGCATGATGTCAATATATTGATATGATTATGTACATATATGTATCTTGCTAATTTGGACTAGTTTTGTACATGAGATAGCCTCCCATGAACTTCACTTAGGTATGCTGATTTTGATATTTGACATGGTATGCTTGCAGGAAGAAGAGGATCGAATATGACTAAAAAAATGGTGGATTATAGTTCACGAGAGTCTCCTTATAGATCATATGAGAAAAATAGAGATGAATACTCTCCTAACATAGTAGACAACTAGAGAAGTCTAAAGGTAGAGCTTAGAAGTTGAAAGGTGGATAATGATAGAATCATTCAGTTACAGGAAAGACTTTCCAGGGCATAGGAAAAATAAGCATAGGTTAATGCAATTATCCTTCACTTTTTGTCAGACTTGCTGTTGATCATATCAGCCCCCTAGCAAGTTCTGGCCAACAATCTCGCTTAAACCTTTGAAACCCCCTCTTTCTGCCCTAAGAAATCATTTTTCTGCCTATCGTTGCCATCTCTGACTCCCAAATTACATTATAAAAAGGCCAAAATCACACATTTTAACATATTTAAAAGCCTAGCCCTTTCGGCCCTAGCCCCTGCACTCTTTCCTCCACGTGACTCGGGCGCTAGACCAAGCGATAGCCCGGAGAGCGCTTATCACAATCGGGGTTTTACATGCACCCTTATCCTTTGTAAATGCAAAATATCGATGAGATGGTGAACCTGTCTATCGGCCCTTGAAATAATCTCAGCCGTCGATTTCTGTAAAATATGACAGTTAGCACTGTTTCGCAACGCACCCGTGGCCCAACCCGTTACCTCTCCGATCGCCTGTCCACTGTCCGATCAAACCATAAATCAACATTCCGCAGCCTATCTACCCTTGTGGTCCCCGTGTCCAAAAACACTGTTCAAAACTGGTGGTATCCATCGCACCGCCTTTCGGAGGCGGGTGGTATTTTTTAATTTGGAGCGATTCCATACAATGTTCGCCACGTGTCTCCGCGTATGGTTCGAAAACCACCCTCCATCGCGTGTTATTGTTCAGAAAAATATATGGCGTGATATGCATATCAACCATCCAATCGGGGGTTCTCCATCCAATGACCATCGCTCCTCGAAGCTGCGCGGAAGTTAACAGGGGGAAACCGTACCCCTGGCCCACGGTCCATCACCCTCTGATGCATTTTCTGCCGTCAATCTCCACCGAGGTCGGACGGCCCTAATCAGTCACCTCTCCGCCGGTTGACTCCGTACCTCCATGTCACCCATTCCACGTGTGTGCTGCATGTTTCCTCCTCCCGTTATATATTCCAGTCATAAGTCAACATTTCATTGTTTTACGTTAAAAACCTCCACCCAGTCCATCCGCCATCCTTCCATTGCATTTTTCGTCACCACCCCGCATTCTTCTGCCATTTCATCATGCCGCGTTGCTACACCGTCATCCCCGCGCACGGTTTTCCTAACGAGTTTTTGGGTTTTGCAGGTTTACAGCGGCGAAAAACCGCCATGATTCAGTCTCTGTTACAGTAGCGGAGGACACATCAAAGGACCATTTCCAGGATTTGAAATTATGGAGAAGGACCTGGGAAGGTATGCCGACAAGACTTCCATTAAAAGAGGCAGGGTTAAAATCTGTCAAACCCTCCAGAGTCATTCAAAGCACAGATTGCGCAGATAGAGACATTAATGGAGCGGTAGAGAAAGTCAGTGAATGATCGAGAAATTCAACGCTCAACATTGAAGATTTTTAGCCGTAATTCAGGGTTTAGAAGGCAGAGGGTACCATTCGCAGAAAACAATACCCTCAAGTTTCATTTCAGCAGAATTTTCTCTCCAGGATAGGACAAAATGTCTATTTGATTTTACTTCTTTGCCGTGTCCCTGAAGAGACTTTCACCTAGTGCATTTATTTCAGACAGCAAGCAACAGCGTACACTCAGCACTACAAAGTCATCAAGCAGTATGTCGTGCACGTTCCGCCATTTTGTCTTAATGAGGCAAATTAAATGTTCACCATCCATTTCCTTTACGAGTTTTATTTTTCTCCTATAAAACGCCCTAAGAACAGATTATTGAGGGTTCTAGATTTATCAGAAAATTATGCAGTAAGAGAATTTTGTATACATTTTGTTGAACTCTTGTATGAATGCTCAGAGCCCGTTGGGTCTCAGTGAGTAGGAGTTCTATCTGTTAAAGAGGATTCTGGTCTTTGGTATTTCACAGTTTGTAACTTCTCCTTTTGTGTGTTAGTAAAATTTTTCATCTTGTTTCCATCCATTTTTCTTGTATCATGTTTTGGAATGCGAGTGGCTCACTGGTTTGGTATGGATGTATCCTAGTTGATACCCATGTTTGAATCAGTCAAGCGCTTTAAATATGGCTCATGCATGATATATTGTTCCATCTTCACCTCTACCATACTTCTGCTATATTAGCTTCTATGGAATGTTATTTTTAAAATGCTATTATTATGTATGGATTCTTAAATTGGTAAGCCCATTCATGGTAATATTGTGTATCTAGATATCATCTATATGACAGCTAGTATTCTCTCACTCCTTCTCACATAGTAAACACCTTCAGATTATTTATCTCTGTGAAGTATTTTTGAATCGGCCCGCTTTACAGTAAATTGTCTCTGAATTGTCTGATGCTTTTGTGTTAGAGTTTTACATCTTGCCTCTGCAGTATCTCTTTCCAGTGTTAAGTTTCTGTAAGTTCTGGTCCCATTCAAATTAATTTCCTTATTTACAAGAGATAGTATGAGAGCCTTATGTTGATAACTCCCCTGTTATATCACACGCTCCTTGCTATATATGAGATGTCCTAGGCACTGGTCTATCACAACTCTAGGTTTTCTCTAGGAGTGACAACACTTGCAATGGAAGGGACAACCATAGATCAATTATGTACATGAGAACAATACTAATGGGGCATATGGTAACAAATCTCATGGTGGGAATAGGTCAGGCATGGATGATACAATCAGAGATGGTAGGTTCTTGGATACACTTGATAGGAGAGACAGTTGATATGGGTTCTGCTCTAGTTCTAGTTTGGACAAGTATCATGGTCATTATCGCTATTATCCTTATAGGAGGAGTTATAGGGGATATTTTCCACATGAGTTCAAGAAAACCAAGCCACCCACATTTGATGGAGAGTTGAAGAAGTTGAAAGATGAAGAGGAATGGTTGATTGGGATCAATAATTTCTTTTATCTACACGAATATACAAAGAACATGAAGGCGAGGATATATATTTTTAGTCTCAAAGGGAAAGAAAACATTTGGTGGGAAGATGTGAAACATGTTAGAGACATAAAGACAAAAGAATTGAGCTGGCATGATTCAAGAGACTGTTCAAGAATAAGTACTTGTCAGAGAGATACTATGAAGGTAAGGCAAAGGAGTTCTATGAGGTAAATATGTGATTTATGACATAAGACGAGTACACTACTAAGTTCCTGGAGTTGTTGCGGTATGTGACTTATCTTAAGGATGAGAAGACAAAAGTTCAAAGATTTATTAGTGGACTGCCATTAGCATTTAAGGATCAAATTGACAATGATGAGCCTCGGTCACTGGAAGAAGTAATTGATAAGTTGAAGCATTGTGATGAGAAATCAAAATGTAATATTGAGTCTAGGCAGGGTTGGAAAGGGAATGACAATGTGAAAATTCCTAAACTCGGAATCCCTATTGCAACAAACTGATATTACTTCTCCTACTTGATTAATCATGTAAGTTATTTACTGTGTTCTACAAGTAAATATTGAATAAAATACACTGCAAAGGTTGAAACACATTACACCAACAAACTACAAACACAATACACCATTATTTTTGGACTAAGTCCCTTGAAAAACCCAATATGGATGGCCAGTGGCATCCTAGTTGTGTTAAGAACTTCTCCTTAATAAAATGAAACCCTCATCTGTTGCACCGGTTTTCCCATGTTGGGTTTTTCAGGGGAATTAGTCCAAAAATATTGGTGTAATGTGGGTTTTTTGGATAGAAACATGTTTTTAAAAGTCAACATAAAGGTGGGTAGCTTCATGGAAGGGAGACAACTGCAGGTAGAACCGTGGTATGCACAGTGATCGATCACAGGTTTGGAGGCCCGGAGAGGTGCGCTAGGAATGCAGGGGTGTGTTTAGAGCACAGGAGGTGTGATGGGAGTGTAGTGGTGCACTCAGAGCGCAGAAAGTGTGCTGGAAGTGCAGGGGTAATCTACAGTTGCGCAAACTAGTCGTTGGAACAGTAAAACTGGGTAAAATGAAAATTTTACCATTGAAAGGAGCGGGTGACCATCAATTAATGAGGAAATTTTCGAATATTTTTTACTGTTTACTTGATGGTAAGTTCCTGATAAGTTTCACCCAACCGTTGGTTGATCCCCAAGGCTATAAAAACAGAAGGATAGCTTAGAAGAGGGTTCCGTGTATCTTAAGCAATTTGTGTTTTGTACGAGTCCATGACTATTGCGCCTTGTTCATGTTTGAGTGTGCTTCCCCCTCGGATAGTAGCCACCCTGAGTTCATTTTTCACGCCATAATGACTGCATCTAATCCTGCTGAACCTTCCCTGATCGTGGCCTCGACGGGGAGATAATCTGAGGAAGTACTGGAAGTTCACCCTGAAGTCAAGGAGGTTATGTCCACGCCGAGCAAGGGAAAGAAGAAAGGGAAGGAAAAGGGCCAAGGGTCGGGGAAACCTGCAAAGTTGGCCGGAGGGAAGCCCCGCACCTCCCCTTGGAATGTGAAATCCCCCCAAATAGTGTCCCAGGCACATTCGCCTAACCCTTTGAAGCAACCTCTGTCTGCTCAGGAAGAGGTCTGGATCCTTGAACCAATCCAGTGGCTGCCGCCCTATGTTTGGCCTCACAGGCCCTCGACGCGCACACCTAAGAATCTCGATGGCCTACGCACATACCTGCAAATTCCACTGATTCCGGGAGAGGTCCCCATCATTGGTGATTCCTTTGGAAAACTTCACTCGGTAAAATTCGATGACCACGACATAGCCAATTTGGACGCCATCCCAAAACTAACACCTGAGCTATATCTTGAAAGGGTATTGGAGGATGACATGCTAAAGGTAGTTCCGATGCCATGGGCGAGTGTATTGGTTGGTTCCATACTCTTAAACCTGCTGAGGATGCCTCATTTTGGCCACTATAACGTCAGAAACTGACTTGTGCGCCAGCTGCTTGCCCTGGTCCATGATGGAAGCTTATGGATCCAGGATCGAATGCCCATTGATACCGCACTTATTCACCATATTACTGGTCTCCCCATGGAAAGGCCAGACCCTATGCTGCACGTCGACAAAAAGTATGAGCAACAAATCACTGAGAAGGTGCATGAGGACTACCATGTGGAGCGGAACACTCGGGGATTCATGATCAACACTATTAGCGACCCTGGTGCGCGCATGGGTACCTTATTGTTAGCATGCAAGATGATGCGCAAGTGCCAGGTTGCCATGGTTCATGCATATGTAATTCAGCTGGCAGGCCGCTGCAAAAAAGGGTCTGCTACAATTGGTCCCTGTTGGAGTAGGGTCTCCCAAAGGCTATGAATTTTGTCCATTTTTGTATAATTTTGGATTGTTTAGTCTAATGCAGGGGTTTTGGGGTGGGTCAAAGCCCCTAACACATTGTAAATGAGTCAAGGGTAGACCAAGAGTCTGCAAACCACATTTTGCATACCATTGGATGCGTAGGCTAAATTGCTATAAATAGATGAACCTTTTTGAGTCATAGGCAGGAATAAATAGAGTTTGATGTGAAGTACAAATTTTTAGATCTGTGGTAGGGTTATTTGGGTTAGGAATCCTATTGGCTATGTGTGCGGAGATCCTCTGTCCTGCTATGTGCGGACCCTGCTGGATATTTGCGCAAGAGGTAATTTGGGAATGTAAGAGGATTTTGGGTAATGATATATATGTGCGGAAGTATTGTGGATATCTGATGTTATCTGAATCTGTTCTGTTATGGTTAATGTGAACTTGAGTTATATGATTATGTATCTATTAGTAGTTTCCAACTATCTACGTTGATTGTACATGTATCTATGATCTGTTAATTTGTTGTGATTATGTCGTTCTGTAATTATAGTTGACAATACACACGTGGATGTGAACCTGTTAATTAGATATGATAAACTGTCTTCTGGTTAATTTTTGAGACTCCTGCGAAAAACCTCTTGCTGTATAGATCTAATATTTGCGAACCGGCTTGACTTACTTGCTCTCTCCCAGGGTGCGAAAACTTGGTTCCAGCACCCTCCCATACTGCTTCGGGTGAGACTTTGGCCTCTGCAAGTAGGTCACTATCGAAAGGGCCGATAGTATAGGGGTTTGTTGGTAAACCTTAACCTCTGAACCTGGGTCAGGACCCCTCGAGTCAAAAAATGGTTCCGTTACCTGGATTGGGAGAATTTTGAGAGGGATCGGGTAATGCCAAGGTCGTATTGGAAACGTGAGAGAAAAGAAATCGATGAGTGGTTTGAAAAACAGGTTCAGGAATTCGCGGTAAGAAGTTAACCACAGAGGAGTGGAAGAATAACTACATTTTCACGGATATCTATGAAATTTTATTTGTGAAAATTGCGATCAAGCTCCAGGAGTGGCTCACAAGGCTTGTCGAGTTTCAGAAGTGTTGGAAAGATGAACGAGTCACGCAGTGGCCCCGGAGCGGATCCTGCAGATAGAAAAGAATGATAATACCATCACTCACACGGTAGATCACTGGGTGGACAGTGTGATAGGAGGATTTGTGACAGAATTTGTAGTCAACCAATTCATATCCTATTTAGAAGCAGAGCAGAGGTTCTTCAAGGGTTTCCAGGGTAAGTTTTTGAAAAATTTTCCATTACTGATTAAGATCCTGTTGTGTGAAAAAAGAATTTTGTGTAGCCATACAGAGTGAATGAGCTCCGACTAGAGAGAAGGTACAATGTGCAGTGGTAAGTACTACAGAACTAACCAAGAAGGGGATCGATCTTTCTACAGTCGAGTAAGAAACTTTGTTGCGCATAGCTCTCCATCTACGCCACATTCGAGCCCTCATAGGAAAAAAAAATCACCTCCACCCCCACCAGAAGACGATATGGCCTCACACATGAAGCTACCTACCTTCAAGGGCGTGGGTGATGAAGACATGGATCGAGTCTGGTTTGTCATAGGATCAGTATGGACTGTGCAGAATGTAGCAAGCGATGCGGTGAAATGGGCACAACTATCCCTCGCTTTCGAGGGGAGAGCCTTAACTTGTACATGGGATACATTGACCAACATGCGAATGCAACTATTGAGGAAATCAAGAACGCATTAAAACAACAGTTCAAGAAACCTAAGTCCTACTCTCAGATAGTAAACAACCTAAAAGATTTCAAGAAAGGACCGTCTGAGTCCGTATGGGAAGCATATCAACGATTAAAGAAAGTGATCAGAGAAGGAGGATTCCAGTATGATGACAGGAAACACACGGAGTGGTTTATTGCTATGTTGTTGCCCCACCTGCGCATACCTATGGGTCATCAGGCCATTGAAACATAGGAGAAGGCCTTGAAGGTTTCCATGAAATTGGAAGCTGCACCTAGAGATGACACCCAGTTAGGAGTATAGCAGATACAAGGCCAACTAGAGGAAATGCACAAGCAGATTCAGAATCTGTGCAAGGAGCGAGGGACAGAGGCCAGCCCTGAAAGATGGTGCATAAGATGCAGGGTGAATGGCCACACCAAATATAACTTTCCACTGCTTACAGACTACATTCGGGCCGGGGGACCCAGCCCGCTACGCCCTAGGGAAGCTACGGGACCAAGTGGGCCGGCGCTATGGTGCAATGACTTCCGCATTGTTGGGCTGCATGATACCAACCACTGCCCCCGCCTTGCCACATACATCCCAGAAGTAAAACAACAATGGTGTAGGTTTTGTAGGTCTGTAGGACATGACGAACATAACTGTCAAATGTATGATCTGATGATCGACCGGGGAAACCTATATAGGGTACAGTTGGACCCCTCATCACCTAGATCCGCCGCAGGTATAGGAGGTTCCCTGGCCAGGGGAAGGGGAGTGGGATGAGGGGGAAGCATAGGTAGGGGTAGAGGCCAACTGATCTGCTGTAACTGCGGGGAGGTAGGTCACTTTGAGAGGGACTGCACGAAACCAACTTGGCAATCCTTTAGATATTGCAGACAATTGGACCATGTGATCGAGGACTGCCCGATTCTGATGGCCAAGGTGCAGGAAAAGCAGAATACTCCTACACAAAATATACGAGTTAAGGTGGAACCTCGTGAAGAGGGGTTGAGCATTAATGTGATAATGCACAGTGGTATGGCCACCGGGGGGTCGACGGAAAAAGCTAAAACGGAGTCTCTGATCTGTAAAGCAGCTACTAAGCTAGAAGGCGTGGGCTTATAGAAGGAGAAGGAGACCTCTGTCGCGGCTTGAAAAGACTGTGCTCAAGACAAAACATCAACTCCAAATAGTAGAATTGAAGATGAGGTCAAACCGTTCCTGCAGGAATGCATGAAGCTGCTGCGCAATCATCAGGCTGTAGAAAACCTCAAAGCCCTACTCGACGGTTGCACAGGGAAAGAAGACCCAATCATGGAGATTAAGAATGTGCACAAACTTTATGAGCAAAAGAGATGCACCAGCCGAGAGATGCGATTAACTACGTAGATTGGTGATTATGAAATGGACCAGGTAATTCTAGACCTCGGATCAAATGCAAATGTACTACCTAAACAGACTTGGCAACAAATAGGAGAACCTAAATTGGAATGGTCCACTATTCAGCTGCGTATGGCTAATCAACAGAAGATCATACCATTGGAAAGATTGTCAAATATTGTAGTAGATATCGCCGGGGCTAAGGTACGAGCTGACTTTGAAGTCATTCAGATTGTAGAAGATGCGGACCCTTACCCAACACTCCTGGGATTGGATTGGGCCATTGATATGGGTGGAATTATCAATTTCAAGAAACGAAGCATGATGTTTGAAAGTGAGGCAACACGGGTGATCGTACCACTAGACCCTGCAAAAGGAGAAAGGTATACCGAGCCAGTGTGGGAGGAAGAAGTGATGGATCACATCTATAAGATAACTGCGAAGGACAAAGACTGGATCAACCCTGCAGCCGACGATATGCCTTGCTGGAAGAAGAGCAACGAATGCTTCTTTGACTTTGATGAAGAATTAGAAAATTAACCAAAGAAACCGACTACGATCTCTACATTCTGACACCTCACAATTGAGACTTGGTACCTCTTTACAGTACGAAATTACTTACTGTGGGTAGCTATGGTAACAAAGGCTGAACAGTGAGGACCCAAAGCATTGAGCTCTCAACATACAAATCATCTGTACACTTGTGCAAAATAGTGGACTTACACCATAAAAGTGGTCACGAGAATGGGAGAATGAGATATGATGGTACTATGGTTTGGTTCTCACCGTGTATATTGTGCATCAAGAGTTAAGGACAAAGAAATACTGTATGTTGTTGATAGCTTGGATGGAGCAATGGTGTGATCGTACTACAGAAGAATGGTTTAACATTGTTCTTTGTGCATGGGACCAATTAAGTGCTTTGTGTTCCTAAATGTTGGAGAAGCACATCAACGCACACGGTGGAAAACAGCAAAATATAAATTCTTGGGGACATTTGGGCTAACAAAAGGATTGGAGGTGCTTGAGGAAGCTCTGCAGACTATTGATACCTTTGTGAGTGATGAATCTAGCTCTGACGTAGTAAGAGAAGGACCCATATGGGACACACAGATGCAAGATAATGTCAAGTTCCACAAGGCCACCATGGAAAATTGCGATGCAGATCCGTGCAAGGTCTCGATCATAGAGTCAGGAGGGGAACACATAGTTGCAGGATATCTGGTACATAAGGTGGATGGTATGAAACTGCTAAAACCACGAAGCGCTAACATGAATATGGCAGTACAACTCAAGCTAGCTACAGTTGGGAATTTTTGGGATGATGGGATAGTAGAAAAGATTGCGAAACTTCTCATGGAGTATCAAGACAGATGTCCAACCAAATTTTCAGGGCCTAAGGAGATCACGAGGAATTTGGGCGATAGGCACGTCACTCTCAATTGAGATGTGCAGCCGGTGAAAACGTGACCTTATCATACGCAGAAGGTTAGGGAGGAGATCGACATTATTCTCATCAAACCAGTCACACGGGCGAACTGTGTAAGGCCTACGACTACGAAGCTGCTGCGCTTGATCCTGGGACATATGGGCTACTATAGAAAATTCAATCAGGAATATGCACTGATCACTGCACCTTTGAAAACACTGCTTAAGAAAGATATTTCGCTCAATTGGGATGACGCATGCCAAAAGAGCTTTGAGCTACTCAGGAAAAAGATGGTCTCTATACCTATTCTCACTTACACTGATTGGGCGACGATATTTCATGAGGATACTTTAGGAATTTCCCTGTAAGCGACCCGTACGTAGCTTGGCACCAGAGACATTAATCACCCAATCACATGTGCTCGTCGGGCAATCCCGGGTGCGAAGCGCGATTATTCCACCATGAAGAGGGAAGGGTTGGCCCTAACCTATACGCTACAGGAGTATCAGCACAATCTATTAAGAGATCACTGTAAGATGATTACAGATCATTCGGTTTTAGAGCTCCCGGGGAATAAACCTGTGTTGGGGGGAACATTCTGTAGGTGACTACTGTTTCAAGAATACGGTGTTAAAATCATCGTCAAGCCAGGAAAGTTGAGTACGGAGCAGGAGCACTTGTCCCGAATTGTGATGGGTTACGGGCCCCCTAGCTAGAAGAAAGGATTTCCTGATTCGTAGCTGTTCACCAATAAGGTCGTGGAAGTGCGCTTCACTGAGATCTCTCCATTCTTTACCACAAGCATGGTACCTGCCGAATATTCGGTATGAAAAAAGAAGGAGTTGGTTCACTGAGTGGCATACTTTATCGTTATCGTAGCTCAGGAAGTATTGCACAAAGATGGCCCGGAGCATGCAAACCACACTCTCTTGGTAGAAGCCCACGGAGGCATAACAGGAGGTCACCACGTAGGAAAGACAACGGCATAATATATCTTGAAGGCTGGGCTATGGCACCACAAAATTCCAGTTGGAAGAAATCACATCAGAATGAAGCTGGTGCACTGGGAACGCAGGCAGTTTTCTCAGAGCGCAAGGGTGTGTTGGGATCGCAGGGGTCCGCTGAGCGCAATCCGGGTGCAAAAAATAGCCGTTGAAATAGTCAAATCAGGTAAAAAGAGAAAATTACCGTTCGATGGGGCAGGCAGCTGACATTTAATGCAGCGATTTTGGGAGATTTTTTACCATTTACTTGATGGTAAGTCCCGCGCGAAGTCTACCCTACCGTTGGTCGATCACCAAGGCTATAAAAAAGGTGAGCTAGATCAGACACGTGTTATGTATTGCTTGAATAGATTGTACTTAGCCTGGTTGTCCTAAATGAAGTTGTGATGTAAGAAATTATGTGCCTATAGCATCTATTTCATGTCTGAGCAACTTGTTCCCTCTAACAGTAGCAATCCTGAGTTTATATTTCACACCATAATGATGGACACGAACCCTGCCGAACTCTCAGAGCCAGTGACCTGCCAAACTCTGCACAATGTTTAGATCAGAGCACACAAGGAGAAAGCCTGGACTTCGCTTCCTTATATGGTGATGGACGAATAAATCGACAATGTCATTGCGCTCTGGCCCCCTAATTGGAAAATCAGCTTCAAAACTAGCGCGAAGGGCGTTGGAGGCACCAACACATCCCAAGTCACCCCCCTGTCGTCGTCCCAGATATCAGAGGTATGCCCAAGAGTACCAGACAAGACACCGATGTGGCCACCCAAAAGGAGGCACAACAGAAGAAGGACGTCGAGGCAAAGACCCAGACGGATTTACAAATCGGCTTAGGTACATAAGGTCTGGCTGCAAGCGGACCTGCCTCCCCCCGCAACACGAAGCAAACACGCGAGCCTATCTGAATGCCTCGTAAAAAATAGTAATATCAGCGAGCGGAACGAGACGAAATAGTCACATTGACTGACAGAGACCTGGAACAAATCGTTGATGGAGTCACTCTCACCACAGAGGATAGATGGGCCGCCTTAGAAGAGCAGCATCGGGCCACAATCGACACAATTCAGGCTGAGTTGCGAGCACTATAATTAAAGACAGACACATTGCAGATTAGTGTGATCCCGGTACGACCAACCCCCGCCTCCAACATCGTAGCACTAGTTACAGATGACAACCGCTTCTTTTTTCTCCCTAGCACAGCTCTGGTGCTTAGTCCACCTGACCTAGGACTCCAAGTCTAGGCCAATATAGAAGTCCAGCTGAACTTAGCTAGGCTCCCACACGAGGCCTTGCAGGGTCTCCACACCGTTGTATTTCAGGAAATCCACTATCGATACCAACAAGTGCACCCAAAGCTTGGCATAACGGCACAAACAATTAATGCAAATAATGTTGAGGTGTGCCTCGCCACCGCGAAGCACACAGATCTCGAAGACACGATTCACCGACTGTGCGCAGATTTTCCCGCAGAGATCCCGACGTCCGCCACCCGTCAGGAAAATGTAGAAAGACTGGTTGCAACACTCAAGGCCTCCCGGGATGAAGTTAAGGTTGTCAAGACACGCATGGAGTAGCAGATCGTAGATCTGCAGGCTAAGTTACAGCCCGAAACACCTCCGGAGGTCCGGGCCCAATGAACTACGCTGGTCACCACGGCTACGAATTTCATCATGGGGCAGATCGTACAGGGTTCCAAACTATTGGAGACCGCCATGCAGCTATGGACTAAGGTCCAGCGCGATCCAATCTTGTGAGGGATAAACCAGGACCTGTGCCAAAAAGAAGAAGAGTTCGATACAATCGAAGCCACCTTGCCCACTATGGTCCCTGCCTAGCGCTTGCAACGACTGCACACCAGATAAGCACTCCAAGCGGATATCGATGACCTTCAACAAAAGAAGAAGATCCTTGGCGACTAACTGAAGCCGTGGACTAACGCAACCCTCAAACTTTCACAGGATGCCCATGTTGCTATCAAGCAACCAAACTGAACTTTGGAAAGTGTCACCACCGTGACTAAAGGACCGCTGTCAGAAAAGTTTATCGACATTGCACAGAATGAAACTGTCCAAAGTGAAGGCGTGCTGCCTCCATTAGCTGACGCAATCAGATTATTGCAAGCACAAGTCGAAGCCCCACCGGCACAGTGACTCGGGAAGAGTCACAAGATTGTGTTGGGTGACTGTTGGAGCAGGGTCTCCCAAAGGCTATGAATTTTGTCCATTTTTGTATAATTTTTGATTGTTTAATCTAATGTGGGGGTTTTGGGGTGGGTCAAAGCTCCTAATGCATTGTAAATGGGTCAAGGGTAGACCAAGAGTCCGCAAAATACAGTTGGCGGACCATTAGATGCGTAGGCTAAATCGCTATATATAGATGAACCTTTTTGAGTCATAGGAAAGAATGAATAGAGATTGATGTGAAGTACAAATTGCTAGATCTATGGTAGGGTTGTTTGGATTAGGACTCTTGCTGGCTGTGTGTGTGGAGATCCTCTGTCCTGTTGTGTGTGGACCCTGCTGGCTGTGTGCGCTGAAGGTAATTTGGGAATGTAAGAGGATTTTGGGTAATGATATATATGTGTGGATGTATTATGGATATCTGATGTTATCTGAATCTATTCTGTTATGGTTAATGCAAACTTGAGTTATATGATTATGTATCTATTAGTAGCTGCGAACTATCTGCGTTGATTGTACATGTATCTATGATCTGTTAATTTGCTGCGATTATGCTGTTATGTGATTAATGCTAATAGTACACACGTGGACGCGAACCTATTAATTAGATCTGATAAACTGTCTTCCGGTTATTTATTGAAACTGATGCGAACAACCTCTCGCTGTATAGATATAATAGTTGCGAACTGGCTTGACTTACCTGCTCTCTCCCAGGGTGCGGAAACCTAGTTCCAGCACCCTCCCAAACTGCTTAGGGTGAGACTTTGGTCTGCACAAGCAGGTCACTGCTGAAAGGGCCAGTAGTATAGGGGTTTGTTGGCAAACCTTAACCTTAACCTTAACCTTGGACCCCTCGAGGCAACAGTCCCAGTTTTTTTGCAATGAATTTCTGGAGAATGTGTACGAGGCCCAGGACTAGGGGAAATCATTCTGCTACTCATGGCTACTACTCCTCATCGTGTTGGTTTCATGGGAAGCTCTTGAAGACTCAGTTCTCCCTGAACTCGAGCCAGGTATGTGCGAGGGAGCGCGATACCCGAACTTGTGGGATTCCAAGGATGCACAACGTATTGAGGATAATCAAGTCTTCTGGGTCCTATTTCAGAGTGAGATCGCAGCTGCTATCAGTTCCCGGCCACACTTGCCACCAACCATTTACATTAAGTACAAGAGCATAGCAGTGTTTTAGGTAACGATGCACAATGTACATATCAGGGGCTGCAAGGATCCAACATGGGTATCACTGTCATACATGATCGCGGATGAGGAGATTGACTGCATTATTGCTGGTTGGCCTCCGCATTGGAAGCTCGTCTTCAAGTCAAGAACGAAGGACACTGTAGGTATGAGCACCAACAAGGTCACCCCACCCACCACTACCAAGGAGACCGGAGGACAGGGTAAGAGTACTGGGAAGGAAGTGGACTTGGGAGCACAGAAGGGTTCGCAGAAGGATTCACAAAAGGATTTGCAGAAGGATCTTGACGTAGAGGGTCTAGATGCAGGAGGTGCTGACTCCCCTCGAAGAATGAAATGAACGGGTGACCTTGTTAAGGGACCACGGAAGAAGCAACATCCTCAACGACCGGAATGAGACACAGGAGTTACTCTAACGAAGGAGGACCTGGAGCAGATTGTGGATGCAGTCACCCTTGCTGGAGAAGATAAATGGATGGCTCTAGAAGAGAAATAGAAGAACATGGTCGACACCCTCCAGGCTGAGCTCTGGGCTCTGCAGCTAAAGACTGACACCTTACAAATAAGTATGATCCAGGAAAGGTCGGCCCTAGCAACAAGTAGCGCGTTGATAAGTACAACGGAAAGTCGCCTCTAGCCTCTGCCAAGCGCAACCCTCATGCTGAGTCCACCCGACTTAGGAGCACAAGTCCAGGCCTTCACAGAGGTAAATTAGACCTAGCCCACCTGAAACATGAACCATTATAGGTCCTCCACGCATCACTGTTCGAGAGATTCAACATAGAGACCGCCAAGTAGACCAACAACTCAATACAGTTGAGCAGACGATAGAAGAAAATATCGTAGAAATTTGTGTCGACGCGTTTTGAACCAGCCAGTGTGGTTCATCATCTTGTCCTGATGATGAACCACACTGGCTGGTTCAAAATGCGTCGACAAAAATTTCTACTATGTGATTTTCACCGAAAAATATTTTTACACATACTTTATGGATCACAGAAGCCAAATTCCTCATAGAAGAAAATATCGCTAAAGTATCCCAGGCATAGGCTGCATGTACCCTCGCCACTGCACAACAAATAGAGTTGGAACGCCTAATCAGTAGGCTATGTGTAGATTTCACTAAAGATATCCTGGCTTCTGCCACCCCCCAGGCCAAGATTGAGGGGCTTGTTGCAGCACTCAAGGCTTCAAGGACTGAGGTCTAGGCAGTCAAGATAGAGATGGAACAACAAATTGCGGCCTTGCAGGCCAAATTACAACCGAAAACGCCACCTGAGGTAAGGGCCCAGCGAGCTGCGCTGGTCACAGAGGCCACTAATGTCATCACAAATCATATTTCTCAGGGCGCAAGATTGTTGGAGACATCTATGCAGCTATGGAATAAGGTGCAATGAGATCCTCTCCTGCGAAACCTTACTCAAACACTACGCCAGAAGGAAGAAGAGTTCGAGCAGCTGGAAACCACTATGCCTACTTTTCTCCTCGCTCAATGCTTGGAATGACTGCGTACCAGTCACATGCTGAGAGACAACATTGAAGAGCTTCACCAGAAAAAGAAGGTCCTCAACGACCACCTTAAGCCTTGGGCCGATGAAGCCCTCAAGCTCTCTCAGGACGTCGACATCGTAGTAAAGCAGCTGAACCAAACTTTGGAGAGCGTCACTACTGCTACAGAGGGTCCAACATCGCATAAATTGGTGGAGATTGCTTAGAATTCTGCTGTGCAGAGCGAAGGAGTGCTGCGCCCACTGGTTGAGGAAATCAAGCAGCTACAGGTGAAGATGGAGAACCCACGGCCGTAGTGACTCGGGATGAGTCACAAGACTGTGTTGGGGGCATGTTGGAATGGGGTTCCCTAAGCTGCGTTTTCGGTACAATTTTTTTAAAGTCAGTCCTACATAGGGTTTTTGGGGTGGGTCAAAGCCCCTAATGTTTTGTAATGGGTTAAAGGGTAGCTCTAGGGTTTGCAAACCACAGTTTGCGGACCATAGGATAACGAAGGCTATGATACTATAAATAGATAGTTAATTGGGTTTCGTAGAAAAGAAAGTTGATAGATTGATGCTACGTGCGAATTGTTAGATTGTTTTGGGTTGTGTGGGAAAGGACTTCTGCTGGCTGTGTGCGTGGAGATCCTCAATCCTACTTTGTGCAGACCCCGCTAGGCTGTGTGCATGGGCTGGTTTTGGTTGTAAGTTAATCTCTGATGATAATGAATGCGAATTATTGTTAAAGTATCTGAGTGTTATCTTAATTGGTTATGTTTACTATTGAAGTGCATATATGATGTTTATGTAAGCTGCGAATATATCTGTGTTCTGGAATTAGCCTA
Source organism: Pinus albicaulis (assembly GCA_034641835.2). Taxonomy (NCBI): domain Eukaryota; kingdom Viridiplantae; phylum Streptophyta; class Pinopsida; order Pinales; family Pinaceae; genus Pinus; species Pinus albicaulis. The sequence continues at coordinate 408,076,385 of CM076582.1, forward strand.
AGTATATCTATGATCTGATATTGGCTGCAATTATAGTGTTCTGTGATGATATCTAGTAATACGCATGTGGATGTGAATGTACTGATTAGATCTGATAGCTTTGTTATGGTTATATGCTGATTGCACTGTTAAAAGAGCTGCGAATAGGCTCATTCTATGTGAATCTAGCAAGTTATAACACAGATCTGCCTTGAATTACCTACTCTCTCCCAGGGTGTGGAAACTTGGTTCCAACACCCTCCCATACTACTTCGGGTGAGACGTTGGCCTGCGAAAGTAGGTCATTTCCGAAAGGGCCAGTAGTATAGGGGTTTGTTGGCAAACCTTAACCTCCGAACCTGGGTCAGGACCCCTCAAGCCAACACCAGGTTGTGTCGGAGTGCAGCTTCACATGTGGCTACCAAAGCACAAATGCAGAGTGCATTTGAATGTTCCGGGGTAAAAATTTTCAACTGGAGTTAAGGAGTGTATGCTAACATGAAGGGCCAACTTACGAGAGATAATAATGGGAAGTTGAAAAACTTCGGCTATGGAGCCATTCTTGTGTCTTTAACTTTGGAGAGGATCCCACTCCTCACACCTCAACAGTCTCCGGTGGGTCCCACAGGACCCAGGGAACAACATATGTTGCGATGGGTAGCATTTATGGCTCACCATGGTGGCGATGGTAGTGCACTGGTTCGTTTTACTCCTCAATTCTTTATATGGCTTAGGAATTAGATCTTCATGATTGAAGATTTTCCTTATGCAGGGATGGATTTTAGAGGTGACCTTGACACATCACTTCCACCAGGGGCACAATGGGATGCATCAGGTAAAAAAAATCATTTTGAAGTTTTTTTATTTTATCTAATTTTTGTTTAGTTTTCTATCGTCCAATACTGATATAATTTTTAAATGCAGATGTCGGTCCAACACGACCTACAGTGCTTCATCACTTTGATAGGCGAGAAGCGTAACCTATAGCAAGTCCACCACAGGATGATGTGACAAAGATCCTTACAGAGCTGGAGCACAACCTAGAGAGATTGATGTTCCAGAGATAGGCACAGATGATATACCTCTTAGGCTTCAGAGACATGTGACTAGTGTTCTAGGCCTATTCATGAGATATCTACGCAGGGTGGCACGTGCCATTGTTTGCTATCATGATCATCATCATGGATAGTTGATGGTAGATATAGATTGACATTTTGTTTTTTGTATCCGTATATTTTAGATTTTAAGGTGTTTGAAACCTATGATCATAGACGATGTAATATTTTTCGACACACAACTATTTTAACCTAATAATATTACTACTTCGGATCTCTGAGTATCTTGTTCAATATGGATTAAATATTGTTTTGTTTTAATTTTATTGTTGCCGATGTCTATTTAAAACTTTATTAGCTAATGCATTAGCCAATGTGTTTAAATTTCTTGAAATCTGTTGATATTCAATGTAATCAAACTGTCTTTCCAAGAGAACCCTCAAAAAATTTCTTAACAAAGATGGATTTCTGATAGCGTAAACACCATTTAAATGTAATACAATGAGTTGCGAATCTAACCTAACAATAAAACGTCAAATACCAAACGTGATGGCATTAGATAATAGCTCAATGACTACGCTATATTATGCAATATTGTTCGTTGTTTGACCAAGGCATATCCCATGAATAGAGACCAACTCATCAGTGGGTGAATAGGTAACCCATGTTGCGGAAGAGATATTCCGTGTACTACGACAGGCACCGTCAGCAAAACCAATGTAAGTTTGAAGGAATGTCAACATCTGCATTATCAAGAATAATCAAGATAAGTAATGAAAGTAGCAAAATGTTGTCAAGGAAAAATAACTAATCCTAAGGCACACTTTTCTAATCTAAGGCACACTGTTCTAAATTTGTAACTAATGTACAAAGAAGATCTTCACACGAAGAATCATGCATAATATCTCTTATGATAAAGACTATTTCTGGGTTTATCTAAAGAGACACCGTCATAATCAATTAATTCATAGGCTCCTTTTGCAAGCACACACTTAACAATATAGGGACCATGCCACATCGGTTCAAATTTACCAGCGCCTAGTTTATCGTGAGCTTGATCGTATACTAGAACTAGGTCATCTTATGAATATATGCAAGAGTTAACACTTTGATCATACTGAGATTTAACATGTTTTTTATGAGCCTCGGCAACTAATGCAGCGGTGCGACGAGTTTCATCCAAATGTGAAAGATATAGAAAGCGTTTCTCCTCTTCAGAGGTAGCTGGTAATAATTCAATAGATAAATTGAGTGACGAGATTTCACATTCAATGGGTATCACAACTTCCAAACCACAGATAAACTGAAAATGAGTGAACCTTGTAGTTGTTTTTGCAAATGTATGGTATACCCATAATGCCAAAAAAAACATGGTATGCCAATTAGTTTTATGAGTTTTGACAATCCGTTTAATCATGTTGGTTAAAACCTTGTTGACAACATCAACTTGACCATTAGCTTGTGGGTAATATGGTGTAGAATTATCGGGGCGTAGACCAAGTTGATCAGAAAGCTCAGTCATCATAATGTTTCGAAAATGGCTCCCATAGTCCGTAACGATAGCTTAAGGGACATTGAACCGAGCAATCATGTGATTGAATATGAAAATTGTTGCAGTTTTTCCATCAACCACGAATGTAGGCACTGCCTCAGTCCATTTGGTAAAGTAATCTACGACGAGAATAAAATCCCCATTCCCCCCAGCTGAGTGAGGGTTATATGTGATGAAATCGATGCCACATTTGGAAAAAGGACTGAAAACAATGATTGGGTGAAGAGGAGTTGGAGGTGCACGCATATTTCGATAAAAAATCTAACAATTGTGGCATTTTCTAACCGTAAGAATACAATTTTTGAATAAAGACGACTAGAAATAGATAGAATACAATATCTTTTGGGCTGTGGAAAACCAAGACATATGTCCACCACACGCTCCAGAATGGAAATCATTCAAAACCCTTTCGACTTCTTCATGAGTTATACAACGTCTAAAAACAGAATCGGTACCATTACAATAAAGAGTGTCGCCAACAATATTGTATTGTTGATATTGGTATCGAATTCTCATTCGATTTGATCGTGAAAGCTCTGGTCAAAATGTTTGGGTTTGGAGATATATAATGATATCCCAAAACCAAGGATATAATATACTGATTAGAAACATAGATTCATCAATGAGATGGTTTTTTGCCACCGTTTCAGATTCAGTATTGGGAAAATCACACATAAGTTCCGCAAATACCAGTGATTTCTTAGACTTAGATTTCTCGAATTCCAAATCAAACTCTTGCAGGATAGATCCATTTAAGAGTATTTGCCCCCGAGTAATTTTTTCATCAAAATATACATCATCGTGTTGCAATTAGATATCACTGTGGTTTTACGTAACAATATGTAATGACGAAAACGTTGGACAACTTGAATAGCTGCCAAGGCCAATTTCTCCACATGTGAATACTGATTTTCATCGGGCTAAGATTTTGACTTTGGTAATAAATCACATGTTCATTTTTAGAATCATCCTGTTGAACAAGAACCATTCTAATCGTGGAATCGTATGCAACCAAATACAAAAAGTAATCCTGGTGGTAATTGGATGGATGCAATAACGGTGCATGGGTCAACATGTGTTTAAGTGCATCAAAATATTTATCGGAAATCTCCTCCCAAATGAATGTAACATCTTGTTTCAACAACTGGGTAAAACCTTTCATCAAATCTGTATAGTTCAGGATAAAACGACGTAAAAAATTTGCTTTCCCCTGCAAATTTTGGAGTTGGTGAAGGGTGGAAGGAGGAGGCAGATTAACAATAGCCTCAACCTTCGATGGATTGACATGAATGCCTTCTTTTGAAATAATGAACCCAAGTAAACATCCTGATTGTACACAAAATACACATTTTTGTGGATTCAAACGAATGTTGTAATGCCTACATATCATAAACATAGCACACAAGTGTGTAGGATGATCTTTTTTGCATAAAGAATGAGCATGTAAGTCATCCATGTGGGGCTATACAATATGTTTGATATCGTGAAATTCATAAGACATAGCTCTTTGAAAAGTTGCACCAAATTTTTTTAGTCCAAAAGGTAACTTACAATATGCAAATGAACCCCATGGACATATAAATGCTATTTTAGGCTGATCAATAGGGAGTATGTTGAATTGATTGTAACCTGAAAAACCATCCATAAACGAAAATATTTCATTTTCAGCACAATCATCAATAATTTGGTCAATACAAGGGGTAGGATGTCTTTAGGACAAGCCTTGTTAATATCCCGATAATCGACATATACTCTGATAGTCCCTTGTTTCTTCGTTATGGGAAATCTATTAGATACCCAATCCGTCAAAGGAATAGGATAAATAAATCTTGCACGTAGTAATCTTTCAACTTTAGCTTTCATTGCAGCAACTTTCCACGGATGTATCGGATGTAATCTATGTCTAATAGGCTTAGCATCTGGGCATGTCTTAATTTCATGAATAACAATCTTAGAATCAATACCTGGTATTTCTTCATAAGACCAGGCAAAAATGTCTCGAAATTCTTGAAATAGGGCTTTGTAAATTTTGATCTCTTCAATTAAGCAAGAAGCACCTATATGAATGTTCTCCATTATTCCAGGTTTAATTGATATGTCAATTGGAATTGTGGTAGAAATATTTCCCAATTTTTTCTCAGAATCCGAACGAACAATGGATGTAGGATTTTGAGGTTCCTTGACATAATCAATTGTAAAGATGGATGAAAAATCATTCTCAAGTTTATCAAGGTCAGGTAAAAAATAATATCGATGATGGGGATCGTCCCATGGAAATTTGTCCGATGACAATATTTGTCAGATATTTTCATCAGTTGAAAATAAATGTTGAAAAGGATCCGGAAATGATGTCAAAGTTGAGCTTGATAAAGAAGATGACTCTTCACTGACCACATTCGTTTGATCAATATAAGTTGATGGAGTGTCAGAACATGATTGTACTGCTACATATGCCGATTCAAAAGGAATTAAAGGCATCTCGCCACCATAGGAGTCCAATTATGATTCTAAAGGCACATTCCATGTGTCATCAAATGGAATTGTGCGTGATGTTATCATATTGATATTGGAAATAGTTCGCGGTACGTTGGGAGAAGGCATAGCGAAATTTCCCATGAGAGCAGAATCCTTAACTAATCCTTTTCTGACATGCTGGATACTATCTGTAGAAGTTGGTTCTGAAGTTGGATACTATCGATTTTAACAATCTTTCCTTTATGAGGAAACATTATCATCTGAAAGACTCTGAAACAAAAATATTCATAGCATAAGACCAACTTCGACCCAGAAGAAGGTTGTAATCAAGAGGGGCATCAACAACTTCCACCTCAACTATTACATTTTTTTCCTTCTACTTCTATAGGCAGATCTTGGAGTATTCCGAATGGGCGAAAAACTCTTCCATCAAAGGCTTTAAGGATGGTCGGTGACTGGTTGATTGTCAGATAACCAAGAGTTTTCCAACAAGATAAGGAAATAATGCATGTATATGCTCCCTCATCAATTTCTGTGTGAAAAACTCGCCTTGATTTGAATAATACTAGAATTTGAAAAGCCATTTGATGTGGGAGTTTAGGTAAAAAAAAATCGAGATCAAAGACAATTAGATTCGAGTCTTGAGGATCAATCACTCCTATAGCTGATAATAGTAATTTTCTTTAAGCTGGACAAGATTGCAGCACTTCGAGGGCCGACATTGGTGAAGGGGATATGGCCAAATCTTCAACAATATTGTAATTCTGAGCGGCTCTTGCATGTGGATTGAAAGCCAATTTTTGATGTACACCTTTGGCAGGCGGTTTAATCACTAAATCAGGGTTAGGTTTCTCGATTTGCAGTGGTTCAGAAATCGAAGGAGTTGATATTGGTGGTTGACTGGACGATTCAATTTCTTTACCAGTTACAACAATCTTAGATCCATAGTCTTGAGATCGTGTCGCAACCGTGACCTGGGACATCATGAGGATATCTGCCGATGAATTGGAAGAAGATCCGATCATTTTTCTATCTTGAGATGGAAAAGGATCTTTTAAGACAACAGGTGTGGATGAACCTTTGACAAATTTGGATACCTCGGCCCGATGTGGACACTTTTTCGTGTAGTGATCCTCATCACAGATAAGACAAGGATAACAAGGTTTCCATTTTTCGTCTAATGGTTCGATTTTTTCAGCTTTCTCTTTGGGAGAATTTTTTTGCTTATTTTTACCCTTCCCGTTCTTCTTATTTCTACATTTTGTAGAAATTATATAACATATGCATGTATATATCCAGATTCTCCTGATATAACAATATTTATCTTCTTGCTAAATGCAGAATCCTTCCACTGTCAATCTTTTGCGGAGAATTTAAAACTTAATTGCAAACACATGAAGCAATAAAAACAATCGCACATAAGACAGTTGTTTAACGGGAAAGCCTGAAGCTAAAAACCCCAACTATCATATTATGTATATCATGGAGATCGTGTAACAATCTCATACAAATCTTAATACATCAAGCTCTCAGTACAATCAATCGTCACACACTAACAAGAAGAAATCTACAAATCCATGCACTGATTTTGTTAGTATGAATCTTGATTCGAGGTGTATGAAAAAAGACCACTTTAGCTGCGCATGAAAAAAAGCCCTAACAGCAGAAATGACTACTAATATCTTCAGATCTACAGTTAGATGATCAAGACAAATGCTGCAAAAATCTAGATCTATGCATTAGAAGACATTAAACAGTAGAAAAATAAGATTTACTCCATAGATCCAATAGACAAGACAAGAATATATCCAATGAAATTTTTACTAATGGCACCTGGGAGGAAAACACAAGAGGGTGTTCCTGTTCTCCTCAATGGGATGGGTTCTTGTAAGTCCTCAGCACTTCAGATTTAGAATTCCTCCCTCTTGATGGTGTAGAAAACCCAGAGAAAAATGGAAAAATATGGCTATGATTGTGGATCAATAGCCAGACCAAGAGTTCAGATCCAGAGTGATCTTTAGGCAACAAAAGGTGAAAAATGAATGGGAAAACCCTTCTATTTATAAAAAAATATTGAGTTAGTCTAGATATTGGTGCATAATTAAAATATTCTACACCAAATCAAGATCCAACTTTTATGGAATATTTTATTATATTTGTTGGAGGGAAAAGGAATTTGACTTGGGTCAAATCCCCTCATTTGTAAATAATAAATAAATAAATGATTTATTTATCATTTTAAGGAAGTGGTTAAGTAATAATAAAGAAATAAATCATTTATTTATCATTTTAAGGATGTGGTTGAGTAATAATCAAATAAATAATGATTTATTTAATTATTTATGGGTGATTTAGTTATATTTAACAAATAATATTATTTAAAAAGGTTTAAATAACTAATATTTAGGAAATAATAAGATAAATAATGATTTATCTAATTAATTTCCTTGTTTTGGGTTAAATATAACCAGGAATATTAATCATACTGCTGTTTAATTAATTATTCTATGAGGAAAATCAAACAAATATAGATTTATTTAATATTTCCTCATGGGGTTTCCTGTTTAGACCATAAACAACTTAATAAAGGTGGTTTACTAAGTTGTTTTTCATAGTGAATGCAATTTTACTTGGGGTAAAATCGGTCTTACTTGGTGTACTTGGGTCCATCTAAGGTTCTTACTGACATAATAGATAACATGCTCAATTCCATTGTCATCTTCCTGAATATGGAATCCAGCCACCGAGTGGGTGGAAGCGGAGATATACAGGATGAAATCCCTATCAAAGTCAGGGGGAAAAATCAAGGGAGCGAATGTGAGAGCATGCTTCATGGCATCAAAATATTTTTGAGCATAGGCATCCCATACAAAAGGGATATTGGAGCGGAGAAGTATAAGGAACCCATGCGCGGTGGTGGCGTACTTAGGTACGAACCGACGAAGGAAATTAGCTTTTCCCTGGAGGCTTTGTAACTAGCGTAAGGTGTGGGGGATAGGAAGTTCAAGGATGGCTTGAACTTTTAATGGGTCAAGAGTGATACCATTTTTAGACACAATGAAGCCTAGAAGACGACCGACAGGCACAAAAAAGACACACTTCATCGGGTTAAGGCGGATATTATACTTGCGACATCGGAGAAAGACGGTATGCATATCGTGGAGGTGCTGCGCCCGATGTTTAGAACACGCAGTAAGGTTGTCTAAATAAGCAAGGATAATATGAGCCAGGCCATGAAAAAATTAAGACATAGCCCACTGAAAAGTGGCTCCTACGTTTTTAAGGTCGAATGGCATGACTCGATAGGCAAAGGTTCCCCACGGACTAATGAACGCGGTTTTGAGTTGATCAACACGATGGATAATAATTTGGTTGTACCCAGAGAAACCATCCATAAAATATAGAACCTCATGCCCCACACACTCATCAATGATTTGGTCAATGAATGGTGTGGGGAAGTTTTCTTTGGGACAAGTTTTGTTCAGATTGCGAAAGTCAGTGCAGACACGGATGATGCCTTGTTTCTTGAGAACGGGAACCGAATTGGACACCCACGTGGTGTATTCAATGAGATAGATAAAACTAGCCTACTTGAGCTTATCGATTTTGGCTTTGACAGCTTCTCGTCTGGAAGGATTAATGGGTCTCAAATTTTGATGGACAGGATTGGCATCAGGCCATGTATCGATATGGTGTTCGATAATGGCATGATTAAGTCTGGGAATTTATGAATATGACCAGGCAAAAATATTACAGAATTATTTGAATAGCTTAGTGTAAGCCTCCACCTCTTCCGGGGTGCAATGGGCGCCTAAGGTGATATTTTCTTCTATCCTTGGTTTGTCAGAAATGTTAATTTTAATGGTAGGGGAGATATTGGACATATTTACTTCTTCAAAAGCATCGGGTGCAGGAATGGGATTTTTAAACCAATCGACTTCATTAGGAATGAAGTCTTTAGTTTCCACATCATATTGGTCATGGGACTGTTGTTGGAGGAAGTACACACGGTGGTGCATATCATCCCATGGAAAGTCAGGGTCGGTCAACGCTTCCATAATGTCTTCATCAGAGTGAAAGATGGGGTGACTGGAGAAAGGGGGACTACCTGACGCGGCAGGGCTACCTGACTCATCATCATGGGAAGAAAGGTTCACATGCGCAACATCATGGGGGATAACCGAAGATGAGGTAGATAAAGGACCTACCAATGTTGAGCTTAGGGTGCTTGCCGAAGGGAGGTCAAGTGGATCATTGGGGGCTTCTCCCAAGGGTCTCATGGATGATTATAGGTAGAAACATGTGACTGAAGGCTCCAGCAAGTTGACATCAGGAGGAGGGATGTAAATGGGAGTAGGCAGATCCGAAGGAGTACCCGTGACCAAGGAACTGGGGTAATTTTCCTTTGGTTCCCCCTTGCGAGCTTTTCCCTTCTTACCCGAAATGGTCGCAACGGGAAATGGTTCCGGTTGAGGTGACTGAGGCTCGACAGAGGCTCCTTCTTCTTCGCCATTCCTGAACATGGTCGGATAGGTGGGTCACACATGTTTGATGGAAGGAGGTCAAGAGCTCGGTCCCAGTTTCATAACGAAGGGGAAGCTGGAAATAAGACAAAAAGGCCCGGACAAGAGTCGCAAAGGTGGTATGAGAGGAACGGGCCTGATCAACATACCATTTAGAAGCTTCACCAGTAAGCGTTCGCTGGAACAACTGAAGACAGACAGAGTCATCGATAATGGAATTAGACGAACACCACATGTGGAAAGATCTAACATGATTTGAGGGATCTTGTCCAACAAGACCTTCAAACTTTGGGATGTTTGAAGGGAGAATTTTTTGCATAGTGGGCCAACTAGCATCATGGTGTATAGGGTCGTTTATCAACTGGTCAAAGTCGGGGAGGCTGAGGCCTGCCATGAAAGGGAGCAAGGGTGCAGCCTGGGTAGTGTCCGTTGCAGTCCCACTAGTGGTATTCCTGGCGGGAGGGCCGGGGTTACCACCAGTATTAGGTCCTGCACTAGACATGGTGAAGGTGACAAGGGGAGGACCAAAGGAGAAATGAGAAGGAGAACCCAAAGGACTAGAAGAAGAGTTGGAGTGCGGACTCGGTTGAGGACTAACTCGAATCCTATGCAGAGGAGTAAGTCTCCCTACCGGAAACTGAGGATGAAGTCCAAGAAGTCTCCGGGATGAACGCCTTGGTGGCACAATGGTGACGACACAAACATGACACAAAGGAAAAAGAGACCGACAAGGGTAAGGAGGTGCAGGATCAACTGATTACAATGTTGAAACAAGGGCAGAGAGGTGCAGGATCAATTGATTTCAATGTTTTAGAGTCTTTTCTTGGCAGTGTTAACCAAGCCCTTTTTTTGCTTAGGGTGTGTGTGTAAAAGTGTGTAAATTTTAATTTTTAAACCCAAACATTTGTAGAGAAAAGAAAAAGTGTTGTATAGTTGTAAATAAAACTGCAAATGACAGTATATAGGCCTGCAAAAACAGAAAATAAACAGCTAATAATGCAATAATCTAAACCCAAGGAGGTGGGCCTCTCAACAACTAGTCTATAGGTGAGTGAAAAAACTAATCAAAACACACTAAAATAGGCAATAGATCTAAGGTTAGGAGGGACAGGGATCTAAAGGACCAAATCTGCTAGAAAGTGGTGCAGAAAACAACAACAAATCAGAGGAAAAGTTGTTGTAAAAAAGGTGGCGAAAGGCTATCTCTAGGAGGGAAGCGGAGTGCGCACTAAAGGAAAACCCAAACAAAACTAAATGAGGAGATTTGGATGGATAACAAGTTGATATGAAGTGGATCTGAAGGTGAGGTATCAGATCTGAAAAAATGGCTGAAGACTCTGAAATTTCAGACAACCTGCAACAACAAAAACTTTTCCAAAAAAAGTGGAGGGTACTGAAGCCCTAGGGGGCTAGGTTCCAACTTAGTTGAGCAGAATAGAACAAGTACAGGTCCAAAGCGGGCGGAGATGGAGGTCAGAAAACCCTGGACAGAGGCTCAGAAAAACCTAGAAAACTTTCAGAAAAATCCCTACAAAAAGTACAGGTTGCAGTTTTTGACTTGTTTTCAGCAGAGGTTGCACTTTTCGGGTTGTAAAGTGCGTCCTGGAGGTCCAAGTTGCAGGTTTTGGGCTAAAAAGTGTGACCTACACTTCCAACACTCTCGGTAGTAGATTTAAGAAAAAGTTGCCATCTCAGCTGCGGCTGATGTCTGTCACCTACGCAATAGGTCAGAAAACACACAGAAGTCAGAATTTTTAATCGTTTTAGGGTTTTATGGATTAAAAACAACATTAAGAAAAGAAAACAAGGGGATGAAGAGAAATCCTAGGGTTTGAAGCAGCTGGATATGCAAGGATCAAGAAAATGACAGCGGTCGTAATCTTAAACCCGTGTGGAGTCCCCAGTTGTTAGTATGAATCTTGATTCGAGGTGTATGAAAAAAGACCACTTTAGCTGCGCATAACAAACATACTTAACAATAGAAATGACTGCTAACATCTTCAAATCTGCAGTTAGATGATCAAGAAAAATGCTGCAAAAATCTATATCTATGCATTAGAAGACATTAACAGTAGAAAAATAAGATTTACTCCATAGATCCAATAGACAAGACAATAATATATCCAATGAAATTTTTATTAATGGCACCTGGGAGGAAAATACAAGAGGGTGTTCCCTGTTCTCCTCAATGGGATGGGTTCTTGTAAGTCCTCAACACTTCAGATTTAGAATTCCTCTCTCTTGATGGTGTAGAAAACCCAGACAAAAATGGAAAAATATGGCTATGATAGTGGATCAATAGCCAGACCAAGAGTTCAGATCCAGAGTGATCTTTAGGCAACAAAAGGTGACAAATGAATGGGAAAACCATTCTATTTATAAAAAAATATTGAGTTAGTCTAGATATTGGTGCATAATTAAAATATTCTACACCAAATCAAGATCCAACTTTTATGGAATATTTTATTATATTTGTTGGAGGGAAAAGGAATTGACTTGGGTCAAATCCCCTTATTTGTAAATAATAAATAAATAAATGATTTATTTATCATTTTAAGGAAGTGGTTAAGTAACAATATATAAATAAATTATTTATTTATCATTTTAAGGATGTGGTTGAGTAATAATCAAATAAATAATGATTTATTTAATTATTTATGGGTGATTTAGTTATATTTAACAAAGAATATTATTTAATAAGGTTTAAATAACTAATCTTTCATAAATAATAAGATAAATAATGATTTATATAATTAATTTCCTTGTTTTGGGTTAAATATAACCAGAAATATTAATCAAACTGCTGTTTAATTAATTATTCTATGAGGAAAATCAAACAAATATAGATTTATTTAATATTTCCTCATGGAGTTTCCTGTTTAGACCATAAAAAACTTAATAAAGGTGGTTTACTAAGTTATTTTTCATAGTGAATGCGATTTTACTTGGGGTAAAATCGGTCTTACTTGGTGTACTTGGGTCCATCTAATAGAAATGGATTAGATGACCAAAAAATGGTGTAACAGATTTCTTGCCTCCTGATAGCCTGCGTCCACCACACAATCCCTACTGAGGAACACCCCTGAATGAATTCAAATCTACCTTGCCTTGACTGCGCAATCCTCATTGGAAAATCCAATGTGTGTGTGATGCAATCAATGCATCACTATAGTCACAACTGATAATCCATCTCACCCTTTCACCTATATCTCCACTGGGTCTCCACTGGAACTGAGATGCACTGTACTTAACTGCTGTATCTGTTCAGTTGTTAGTGAGTTATTAGTTGTGAATTAATTAACTAATTAATTGACTTAATTCTCACTAGTGTATCTTTCAGTTAGACTAGATACAACTAGCTCAACTGAGTTTAACTCCATTAATTGAGTTAAACTAAATAACAACTCCTGTAACTACTCTTCCAACTCTGTCATAACTTTTCCACTTCAGTTCTAACTGAGTCCTCATGCATGAGCCACCAATAAACCCTAGGAATTGCATAATTCCTTCAGCCCACTAATTTGCCAAATCTGTTCACTGAAATAAAGTGCTCCAAGATGTTTATTGTCAGATTATTATTAAGAGCTAATATTAATCGACATGCATTTATTTTTAGATTGACGTATTATAAATAAACTTCGCCCAATATTCTAAAAATATAATTTCATCTATTTTTCCAACTTGACCAACCATCCACAAATAGCATCCTGCAACTTCTGAAATGTGATCATCATGTATAAAAATAGACATAGTCTAAAAATAGACTTGCACCTAAAAATAGCCTGCGGGCCCAATTAGTGAAGGTGACAGATTTTCACTAAGCTTCATCATCTTGTTGAATCTCAACACATTTAGCTTTGGTTGCAGATGAGTCTACGCCATGAATTTTGACGGAAGTTTCCAAGGAAGGGTCTCCTTTAGGTGAATCTGGTAGAGTTATGATTGGAGAAGTAGATTTAGATGATTTATTATTACTCTTTGTAGTATTAACTGTACCAATTACACCATCTGCAGAATGAGAACTAGAAGGAGTTGCAGTAAGTTGACTTGGGCATGGTAAATCATGAATTTTTTCATACAAAGTACCGGACTGTGTGTAAACGAGGTACATGTATGCTGCCTGAGCTATGACCTGTTCTTCTATTGCAATGCCTCCTTTAGCTACATCTTCAGTAAACTTTGGAAGCAATGATTTAATAAACCATATTTCCGGAATTTGATCCGGAATGCAAACTTTAACTAAACACCATCTACGTCACCATTTGTGTATGTGATCTGAAATCTATGTAGACGTACTCTATTTTAATGAAGTTAAAAGTTTCGTGCCATTGTCATAACGGTTTGGCAACTGAAAATGAGTTAGGAAGGATGTTGCTAAAGCATTGAAATTATTGAAAGGGCCACGTGGTAACTCAATTTTCTCTGAAAAAAGTCTTAAATGAATGGAAGAATCGATTAAGGAGTTGGATGCACACCACAAATGATAAGTCATCACATTATTTGAGGGGTATTCTCTTGATTTTCCTTCAAACTTTGGAATATCACTGGGCAACTTAATGGGCATTTCCAACCAAAATGGAAGATAATAAATCAGATCATTCGTCAACTGATACAAGTTTGGTAAGACTAAAGTGTCAATGAATGGTAACTAACAGTTAGGGTCTTGCTGTGCAAATTGGTAACCTTGAGGAATAATACCAGTAGTACTTGGAGGAGGATATCCAGGATAACCTGAGATAGCCTGAGCAGATGGAATTGGAATACCACCAGGATATCCAGGGTTAGCCATACCGAATTGAGGTTGAGATGGTATTTGATATGTATAACCAGGGTATGGTTGACTCTAGTAAACTAGATTTTGTCCCATTTTTCCATATTGAAATTTCCATTGAAATGGTTGACTCTGAACAAATTGACCTTGAAAGGTTTGACCCATAAAAGGTAGAATTGTTTGAACCATAGTTGCACCAGGTTGTGCTATAGAATTTTGAGGGGTAGAATGAACTGTAGGTCCAGTTTGATGAGCAGTAATCTAAGGGATTTCCTGTGTAATTGTTGGTGTTGTTGTTTGAAGGGTTGTAACAATAGGGGTTTGAGAAACTCCAGGGATAGGTGTACTTGGTTGTTGAACGGAAATTTGTGTAGTAGACTGGATAGGAGTACTTGGAGTACTCGAACCACCTTGCTCGCTACTAGGCATAGATACCTATGGGGTAATTTGAAGTGCACTCTGAACAGGCTGTTGGAATTGGGTATAACTAAATTGTCCAGCTGACTTAGCAGGTTGATTATAAGGTACTTGTAAAGTAGGCTACAAATATTTTTGATTCAACAACAAATTCCACACAGTATCAACGCTTGGGTAAGGAGCTCTCATCAAAGGTTGTGATGCATAAGGTTGACCATAAATAGTTTGAGGCATTGGAACATAAGTTTGATAATTACTGAGAAAATTTGATGCTACAACCAAGGGATAAGTTCCAGTAAAAGGTTGTCCTCCTTGAAAGGATAACTGTTCTTGATAAGACTGTTGCCCTTGAAGAGGTAACTGCCCTTGAATAGGCTGCTTCCCTTGGAGAGGCTACTGCCCTTGGAGAGGCTGCTACCCTTGGAGAGGCTGCTGCCCTTGGAGAAGCTGCTGCCCTTGGAGAAGTTGTTGCCATTGAGGAGGTTGTTGCACCCCAGGTGCTATATAGCCACCTTTAGAGCTAGCTTGAGGAATGTTTCCAGAAAACATATAGACATGTTCTGTTGTCAAAGATTTGGTGGTATATTCATAGATACCAGTTGATTGTGTAAAAGTTTCAGAAGATGGAGATGCTCCTGAGAAAGTGCCAGAGAGCAACTGGTACCCAACAGGAACCGATGGACCACCATACAAAAATGTTTTTGGCAATGAAGAAAACATAGATGACTTAGTAGACATGTTTGATGAAGCCATGTAAATACCTTTGGGTATAGAGTAAAAAGGTATGTGGCGTGGTGAATAATTGTAACCAGAGTTATCCAGAAAGTCACTAATTTGATGATACCAAGTATCCGGTATAAAAGGAACGTAAGGGTAAATCTATTCACTAAACCTTATATCTAAAGATTCTTGATGCGAAGGAATTGTGATCTCTTCTTCCATGTTAGAAATCTCTTCAATACTAATTAGCCTAGGAGGAAGATTCTCAGTAATAAGAAGTTTCACTCGAGGTGAATGAGGATGAACAAGAGTCTGGGCTATGAAATCTGAAGGTGACTAAGATGAAGTAGATTCAGATTCAGGTTTAGATATTTCAGGTTCAGTCAATTGAGAATATGACAATTCACCAGTAACAGATTCAATTGTAATTACTTCAGAAATTTTTGGTTGTTGATCTTTTTCAATTATCTGAGGTTGATTAACTTTGAAATCAGAATGTATTACAATAGATGTTTCTCCTTGTTCAGTAAACCCGGTTCCTGATTTTTGAACTCTTTCAGATTTAATTTTTTCCAATTAACTGGGTGTATATTCAGGGGGTTTCCCCTGCATTCAGCCACTATTAATCTTCTAACACACGAAATCAAAAAATTTCAAAAGAATACACCTAAGGTCACTAAAAATCAAGAAAAAGAACACCCACCTATAAAATATAAGAGATAAAACACACACAAACAATATGTTTCCACCATAAAAGCACTAGTTGGTAATGAAATCCAACATCGCGGAAATTAATGTGGAAAACTGGCGGTTGGAACAGTTACCTTGACAACCTACTTAATGAAACAGTCCGGTGCAAGTACCTCCACTATGCCATATCGAAGTGACGGAAATTCCAAGTGAGTCTAGTCAACGTCTGCTCCAGGTAAAGTGGGACCTTCCCTCCACTATCACCTTGGGAAAAATCCTAAAGATTGTGGCCACTAAGGTCACAAACTGAGACAATTGTACATGGGGGAACAATCTACGATCCGAAGTTTTCTAACAAGTGACCCCAAGCTCAATCCCCTTGAAATATCCTCGACATGGTAAATCCGACGTTTTCTAACAAGTGACCCCAGGCTCCTCGACAATGGTTAATCATAGGTTTACCATTTGTATTATGTGCATGTCTTCTATCTTCACTAATGAAGTAGGTATGATTACCTCATTGGGTCCAACATGACCACTTTCTTTACTATTTTAAGAAGATCTTCATAGAGTACAAATGCAACAATTGGATTTCCCTACCGCAATATGCTACTTGTTTGTTTTAACTGCTTTGGAATATTTATTACAACCTATTTTGAAGCACTATCCTAAGCTAAACTGGTGGAATGAGCCCTAGAAAATGTAAAAAAATTCTAGATTGATTTTATTAAGTGTTGTATTGATTTTGGCTGTTATTTAACACAAAGGGGTATGGAGATGAAACTTGATGATATTGTGACCTGAATCAAAATACTCTAAATGCATCGATATGAAAAATGCAACTCTTTTATTTCGATGAATTCTATTTAGGAGAAAGTTGAAAGATTTTTGAACTCAAAAGCACAAGCTTCCTCAAACTTCAAATAAAAATCCTTTTCGAAAATAAAACAATTTCATTAAGAATACAATTTCCAAGCATGATCAATGTCTCTTTTGCGAATAAAATTTTGTTAATTACGAAGTCAAAAACTACAATTTTGATAAACAAACAAATCTAAAAGAAGGCAATTTATCTAAAACCCTAAAAAGTATAAAAACTTCAAAGAAAATCAAAGTTTTAATTATCAATCCTAACTAGGATACTTATGAATGTCTTTCTAAATTATTTCCCTTAGTTGTAATAAAACTAAGAATGTTTCCACTTATCCCAGTAGAAATGAAATCATTAAAGACTAGCTTGTGATAAATCAGGCTTCAGTGATCTAGAAGCTTTTGCATTTTGCAATCGAATAAGAAACAAGTATTCAAAAAAGGTAATGTTGGCAATAATCCCGGTGGCTCAAGGAGACAATAACATAAACCAGTGATCTGAGCTAAATGAATATATCTTCCAAAAGGAGCAACAACCAACTAGGGAAAACCCTAACTATATAATGCAAAAAGGATGATTAATCAAACAAGACTCTAAGATGTTAAAGAGGAGTTCATACACAAGTTCTGACAACTGGAGTAAATCAGGTTAAACCTTAAGAATTTAGTTGTCTAACACTAGAAGGGAGAATTTAACTCTTTTTCAATATTTCTGAGGGGGTGCGTAGCTTCTCAGTTAACACCAGTGCACATGTGCACTGAAATATACTGACAAGTCGTGCAGGTTGTCGCTCTGTTTTCCACAGAAAATCGCGCAGGCAGAGAAAAATTGGAAAAATAAAGTTTAGGTTTTATTTTTCAGATATTCTAAAAGGTCATGTACCCAAGCACACACAAAGAAGTCAAAATAAGAAAGCTAGAATGTCAAACTAAACATAACCAAAGAAAACTAAACTTGTCTTCCCCAGTATGGTCGACAATTTGTTATGAGGATTAATCCCTCTTGTAGAAAAGAGTGATCTCCCTAGTACTCCATAGAGTAACTAGAAGAAAATATCCATTGAATATCTCTTTCTCTAGATTATTACAACCATGAAATAAGGAGTACATGCTCCTACCTTCCAACCGAGATGTTCGATGTAGCCTTTTTCCTTTCACTCCAAAGTAGTTCCTTGATGCTGAGAACAACCTGCAATCACAAAAAATACAAAAGATCAAAGCATCTGCAGTATATAATAATAATAAATACTAATCCAACTTAGTGATCAAGGATTCTAATTATTGACATAATTTCCATGAATTCAGAAACAAGACAATGAGAAAAAGAGATCCATATGTATTATTGGAAATTAAAAAGAGCAATCTTACAATGAGATGCCTTCATGTTGTACAGATTTTTCCCCCGTGTCTGAGCAATCATTTTCCTTCAATATGATAATCCTTCCTCTCTAGAATGACCAGCATGAAGTCATGTAAACAAAGGTGTAATCTTCAATGTGCCAATGATAACTTACTAGCTCAAAAACTATGAACTCTATGAACTCTCTCCAGCTTAGAATCTATACAAATTAGTATCTTGTACATATTTCTCCCATGTGTTTGAGCAAAAATTTTCCTTCAATCTGATAAGCCTTCCTCTATTGAATTACCAACATGAATTCATGTACACAAAGGTGTAATCTTCAATGTGCCAATGATAACTTACTAGCTCATAAACTATGAAATCTATGAACTCTCTCCAACTTGGAATCTATACAAATTAGTATCTACCCTTCAACTCTAAAATTTAGTTCAATTTATAGAGAGATTGATGTAGTTTTAGATACATTAAGAGAGGGATGGGTTCCTCCCATGAAGGGATTTTAGTTCCTTTGACCAAGGGATAAGCTCCATGAGTAGAGGGATAAAGCTCGAACTGGCGGGACTCGAGAGGCTTCCAGTTGGTAGAATATTCGACCAACTAGGCTTCTAGAAGTTACTTTTTATTTTTACTTACTTTTCACAGGGGTGCGGAGGTTTTAGTGGAAAATAGAGTGGAGATCGGCACGAATAATGGAAGAAGCATCAACACATGCATAGGAAAAGGATATAAAAAGAGCACAAGCAATATTTTAAGGGTTTTAGAGAGTTTTTCTCCAATTTCCAAGACTTGTTTTAGGAACATGAGTGTTTTTGACTTATAAGGGAACATGATATGGATGGTGATAGACCCATATTGATAGTAAAATGTCATGGTGACAAAATGACGTGTAACACTCTTCTGCGTCCTTTTCTCTGATATGTATTCCCGACTCATGAAAATACTTTACAATCGGAAGTATCACTACCCCTCACTGTAATCGAATCAACTCGATGATCTTCTCCACTACTGAGTACTGCTCACTTGAGAAAATCAATCTCTAGAATATCTTGGTGTGTTTTTCGAAATGCCCATCAAGTCCTTATTATAATATTCTTGTTGAGACATCAACAACCGAGATTAACTCACTAATAAACGACTAAGAGTAACTTGAAATTATCTTCGTCTTTTCCTAGAAGATTCACTCCATGTTTTATTAATATGATTTAATTATTTTAATTCCCTAATATTAAACTTAGGCTTCCATTAAAAATAATCAATTATTTTAATAAAACCCCATTCGGGTTGATTTTCCCAAAAATCTTTCTAGGTTCTTTGGAATACACGTGTCTAAGCCTACCTGCAAAATTCGAGACTTAGAGCACATCCAATGCTACCAAAAATAGATAGACAAGTGTAAAGTAAAGTGGCCACTGAAGCGGGGAAGACCTCAGGGTGCAGGTGAGAAAGAGAATGTTGCTCCTTACAATAAGTCTAATGTATTTGAGAAGGGAAATGGGTTGCAACTTGAAGAATAAGAACAAAGGAAGTGGTCCTTTGCAGTGCTGGATATGTGGCAAGGATCATCACAAGAAGGATTTTCCACTGTATAAGGGTGGTAGGCCTAAGATCTACAATGCTCAAGAAGCGCCGATAGTTGGGGATGTTGGACAAAGCATTCCTCGGATTTATGAAACATTTGATAACATTCAGGAAGATCACCAAGCATCCATTATTGAGATGGATTTTGGATACATGTACTAAGAAAAGAGTTCATTAATTGGTAAGACTTTTTAGATTTGAGTTGAAAGGTATGCCTACATCAACGCATCTAAATTTTCTTCTGTTGGGATCATACAATATGCTTATGGGTATGGATTGGTTATACCTTCATAGGACTTAGGTGGATTGTTATTAGAAGGTTATTGAGTGAGATGATGACGATGGAGAGATGATAATATTGCAGGGTAAGAAGAAGCCTACATCAGTAAGAATGGTTACAACTATATAGGCAAAGTGGAGTTGCAGGAAAGGATGTGTATTGTGCACAGTGCATGTTTCCAGTGATAAAGGTAAGGATGTTGAGGATGCAGAATTCTTGAAGAAGTACCCAGTTTGGCAGCAGTTTCAAGATGTGTTTCCAACAAATATTTTAGAATTACAGCTTCATGATGAAGTGGACTTTTCTATTGAGTTTGTACCAGGGGAAACACTAGCATCAAAGTAACCTTACAGAATGGGGACTCCAGTGCTAGTGGAATTGATGTTGCAATTGAAGGAAATTCTTGATAAGGGATACATTAGGCCAAGTGTATCGCCTTGGGGTGAACCAGTGTTGTTTTTGAAGAAGAAGGAAAATACTCTTATGTTATACATTGATTACAAGAAGTTGAATAAGGTGACGATCAAGAATAGGTATCCATTACCAAATATTGATGACTTGTTTGATCAGTTGAAGGGAGCAACACCATTCTCGAAGATTGATTCGAGATCAAGATATCATCAGGTACACATCAAAGAAGAGGACATCTACAAGAATGATTTTTGGACCAGGTATGGGCATTATGAGTTCATTGTAGTTCCTTTTGGTTTGACTAATTCTCCAGTTAATTTCATGTGTTTGATGAATAATGTATTGTGTCCTTATCTAGACAATTTTATGATTATATTCATTGATGATATATTGATATATTCTAAGAAGTAGTAAGAGCATGCCAAACACTTAGCAACAATATTGATATTTCTAAGAGAGCATCAGTTGTATGCAAAGCTTAGTAAATGCAATTTCTTTCAGACAAAGGTACATTTACTTGGGACATGTTGTTTCCAAGTAAGGAATAACAATGGATCTTGAAATATTAGAGCTATCATGGAATGGGTAGCTCCTAGGAATGTGGATGAAGTCAGGACATTCATGGGGTTAACAGGTTATTATAGGAGGTTCATCAGGAAATTTTCACGGATTACCTATCCTATTACATCATTTAAAAGGTAAGGAAATAAATTTGAATGGCCATAGGAATGCGCAGAAAGTTTTGAGCAGTTAAAGCATTTGCTTACAAAAGATCCAGTATTGAAAATTTTAGATTCAAATTAAGAGTTTGTGGTATATACAGATGCTTGAAAGAGAGGACTTAGTGGAGTCCTTATGCAGGAGGGAAAGGTGGTATGTTATGAGTTAAAAAAACTAAATGAGCACGAGTGTAACTATGACACACATGATCTCGAGTTGGCAACAATCATTCATGAATTGAATATGTGGAGGCATTATCTTCTTGGTAGGAGGTTTGTGTTGATGAGTGATCACAGTGGACTAAGATACTTGTTTGAACAAACTAATGTTAATTTCAGGCAAGCTAAATGGTTGGATATGTTCAATGAGTTTGACTTCGAGATCAGGTACATTAAGGGAAAAGAGAATAGGGTTGCATATGCTCTTAGCATAAGAGTGCAGGTAAATCACATAACAACTATGAGTTCATATGGGACAAATTTACATGATAAGATCTTATAGGCATGAAAATAGGATGACAGGTACCAGAAGCTTAAGCACATGTTAATGCAACAAGGTATAGGTGAACAAGATGTGGATTATCATGTCATGGAATATGGTTTGGTGAGATTTAGGGAGGAGATTTATGTGTCGAACAACAATGATCTCAAGAAGATTTTCATGCAGGAATTTCATGCTAATCCATATTCAAGTCATAAAGGATATCATAAGACTCTAGAAACGATGAAAAAGTTTTATTATTTTTCGAATCTAAAGAAATATGTAGCTGAGTTCGTTGCAAGGTGTTTGGATTGTCAATAGGTAAAAGTAGAATATAAGCGTCCAGGTGGTTTTTTACAACCAATTCCGATTCCAGAGTGGAAATGGGAGGTTATTTCCATGGATTTCATTACAAGTTTGTCAAGTACATCTAGACAACATGATTCCATCATGTTTGTGGTTGACAGGTTGAAAAAGGTATCTCACTTCATTCCATTGAAGTCTAATAATTTAGCTAGTGAGTTAGCACATGTATTCATCATGGAGATAGTGAGCTTACATGGTATTCCTAAGAATATTGTGTTAGACATAGATGCCAAGTTCACTTCTAGGTTTTGGAAATAATTATTTGCAGGATTGGGTAGAAATTTAGACTTTAGTACAAATTATCATCTGCAAGCCGATGGACAGACAGAGAGGGTCAACAAGATTTTGGAGGACATGTTGAGGATGTATGTCATGCATCAATGACAGATCTGGGAAGAGTATATTCCACTTGTTGAGATTGCTTATAATAATGGGTATCAAGATTCACTAAGGATGAGTCTGTTTGAGGAACTTATGGGTGGAGTTTTAATAATCCCATCAGTTGGAGGGATCCAATGAATAGGGTATTGATTGGACCATATATGTTGGTAGAGAAGGAACATGAAATGCAGGTTATCAAGAAGAATCTAAAGGCAGAACAGGAAAGGTAGAAGACTTATGTAGATCAACACAGGGTATTTAAGGAGTTTCAGGTTGGGTAACATGTGTACTTGTGCATCAAGCCCAATAATAGCTTCTTGATGATTGGATCATGTGCCAAGATGGCACCTCGATATTGTGGGCCTTTCAAGATCCTTGAGAGGATTGGACTAGTCGCCTACTGAGTTGCACTGCCTCCGACAGTGAAATTCCATGTTGTTTTCCAACAACTGGTGTTAATGTGATTCTTTCGTCGTAAAAGGTCACTTTAGATATGCATATCAAGTAGACCTAACATTAAGTATGGCTGCAAAATATCTTTAAATTTTCTGCATAATATTAGATCTAAGCATAAAAGACATTAAGCAGATAAAATGTGAAATGGCTCCATGCATCCAATGAACAAGACAAGAACAATGTATAAAAAGAATCTTATATTATATTAAATAATGGGGCACCTGAGAGGAAAACAAGAAAGGTGTTTTCTAGTTCTCCTCAGTGGGATGGGTTCTTGGAAGTCCTTAGTGTTTCAGATCTAAAATTCCTCTCTTTGGTTAATATGAAAAAACCCTAACAAACATGGAACTCAATGGGAGTTCAAAATGCAAACAAATGAAATTGGTGACCAAGAGTAGATCTAGTGTGATCTAATGCAATGGAGGTGACTAATGAATGGGGAAAACCATTCTATTTATAGCAAAATATTGGGGTGTTCTAGAACTCGGTGCATGAATAAAATATTATTAATCACATTCTAGAATCACCCTTTAGGAATATTCTATTATATTTGTTGGAGGGAAAAGGGTTTTTGACTTGGGTCAATTCCTTTATTTATAAATAACAAATAAATAAATGATTTATTTATTATTTAAGGGAAATGAGGGGAATATAATTAAATAAATAATGGTTTATTTAATTATTTAAAAATGATTTAGTCAAATTTAACTAGGAATAGTATTTAAATAATGATTTAAATAACTTATTCTTAGGAAATAATTAAATAAATAATGGTTTATTTAATTGATTACCTTGTTTTGGGTTAAATATGACCAAGAAATGTAAACAAATGTGGTGAAAGCAATTTTACTTGGGGTAAAATTAGTCTGACATGGTGTACTTGGGTTCATCTAACGATAATGGGTTAGATGACCAAAAAATGGTGTAACAGATTGCCCCCCAACGTACGAGTGTTAGGAGAAAATCGTATGACCAAAGTACGTTGTAAGAACTGAATCACTAAACAGCAAGGCAGAAATGAAAGAGAGGAATGTAAGGTAATCTAAAGTGGTGGAGGACTAGACCCTGAGGAGGCGAGACTTACAGGTGCAACAAGTCTCAAGTGTATGATGTGGTACCAATGTGAAAGGCGGCGGGGGAGGCATACCTATGCTCACCAAGACAATAGTACAAAGAATAAGGTGCCCGGAAAACCACGGAACGCAATAGTAAAACCAGTGCTGGCCTAATCATGATCCAGAAATCAAGAATGATGAATCCCACATACATGCGATGCCTAGAATAATCGTCAGGACTTATACAAGAATATGGTAGTACATGAGATATTAATACACCCAAATTCCCCCTACACACGGGGAAGGGCTCGCGAAATCAGACCGACACGTGCAAATCGAAGAGGTGCGGCAAGCGACTGAGGCCGATATCATCAAATGAGAGGAGCTGCATCAAGTGTTGGAATGAAGAAGTCATCCGGGTAAGTGGGGGGCTACCTACAGGGCCACCCCCTCATAAGGGTTGAGACATCTCACACACACCCGGGTATCACCAGTAGCTGCTGCTGCATCACTGAACCATCAAGTGTATAGATCACGATGAGGCTGAAAAGAGATCGAACCAAGGTACACTGCCCCCTAGACCTGACTTCTGGATGAAATGAGCTGATGTCGACAGAAGTCGGTCCACCGTGGGTAAGGCAATAAGGGAACCCCAACTAAGGCACGAGAGAAAATAGTGGAGCGACGAACAGACGGACACTAATGATGATGAAATGAGGGATACCAAGTGGTAGATGGACGACTTCCCTTGTTAGAGCATAAAAGGCATGAATGGATTGGCAGCGACTGACACAACATCATGAGGGATAGGGGACAATGGGATTGGGGGCCATAATGTGCAACACGAGAGGAGGTCCAAGCAATGAAGGATGGAGAACGATGGCGGGGTACAAAGGGACTCGGGATAGACTTTATGAATGTGCTGGTGACTCAACTCGGATGCTCGAAACAAGGGCGACTCGATGGTGCTGCGTCATAGTAAAGGTTCAGTGGGGAACCGTAAAAGCATGAGTACAAAAGGGTAGCTCATGAAGAAAATCAACACGAATGAAGATGAGTAAGGAGGCAAAGTGGTGCCCCAAGTACAAGTGTCGGAAGTGAAGAAATTCAATTTTGAGAAGGGGTGAATAGAGCCTTCATGGACAAAATGTGTCCTGGTGAAGTAGCAAGAAGGCGAAGACAAACTGATGCTGGCTATCTAAAAGAAAAGGAAACAAGCATTTCAAATGGGGAATGCTATGGGTAATATTTCTTAAGATGGAGTGCATGGCGGGGATTAGGAAGGAAATGGCCGTCAAAGTCTTGTAGAATGTATGCCCCCTTACCAAGGTCCTTACTGAGAATGTAAGGATTGAGCCATAATGAGTCGAACTTCCCATGACCAAGGGTATCATGGGCCTGGTCAGATACTAGAACAAGGTCACCTTGCTGAAATTGGTGAGGGTGTACTTTATGGTCATACTGAGCTTTGGTGCACTTTTTGGCCGCTTCAAGAGTTTGCAAGGCAACACGATGGTCTTCGGAGGCGCGCTCAAGCATGATAAGTCGCTGTTCTAGAGGTTGGGTATTAGGTAGAAGTTCGACGACCAAATGGAGGAAAGGGATTTCACACTCAATTGGTAAGACTGCCTCCTCACTGAAGACAGGGTGGAAAGGAGTGAAACCAGTGGCAGTTTTAACAGAGATACGATAAGCCCACGAAGCCGGGAAGAGCATGAGATGCCAATTGTTTTTATGCTTATTCATGATTCTTTGAAGCATGGTATTAATAATTTTGTTGACCGCTTCAACTTGCCCATTACCTTGGGGGTAATAGGAATATGAATACTGGTGCTCAAACCCAGGAGTGAGGATATGTATTTTGGAGAAAAGGTGAAGAGACCCTTCTTGGACAAAATGTGTCCTGGTGAAGGATCAAGTAACGGAAATGTAACAGGTACCCAGAGCTCAGAAACAGGTCAGGTCGCACTTGTTTTGGGGTTGGTTGTGTGGCCTAGGTAACAGGTATGGGGCAGAAAACTGCGACCTATCCCAGGAATGACCTAGACAGTGCGGCTTGGCAGAGAAAGGGGGTTTCAGTGCTGTTTTAGGCTGAGATCTAGGATTTTATTGGTAAGGGGCATAAGTGCCCCCCAAGCATGTTGTGGGCATGCCAAAATGTATTTAGAAAAAGGGGATCTAAACAAATTTTAATGATGTGGTGCGCCATTTGTTTTCGTTATGGTTATGCAGTATGAGAAAGAAAAAGGAGGATTACCAATCTCTTTGAGTACTACATAGATGAATCAAATGGACTTTAAGTGTCTGGGATGGCATACGTGGTGCCATTATTCCAAACAGAGGATTTGGAGATAATGAACTGATGCTCTCTTAGAAAACCTATAGGTTGGTCAACAATAATGTCAAAAAGGCGGGGTTGCTGATGTAAGATGAAGGAAAGATAAGGGGTATCATCCCTAGAGTGGTTTGAAGTGATATGGGACTTTAGAGTATCTTCTAAATGTGGAAGAATAATGGTACTAAATTCGGCATGACCAGGTACACTATGAGGGTTGTGGAAAATTGGTTCTCTTGGTTGTGCAAATATGGGTACCCCCTTACGCAAACGTTGGGTTTCAATGTAATGGCCACAAGGGGTATGTGGTGTGAATGCATGGGTTCGATGTAAAGGGGAATGGATAAAGTCAGGGGTGGTGATTTCTTCCATAATGTCATCATCGTGATAGGGGTGACTGGCGGAAGAAAGACCACCTGACGCGGCAAAGCTACCTGAATCATGATTACGAAAAGGGAGGGCCGCATGTACATCGTTACAAGGGGTAAAAGTGGCCCAAGCGGGTGAGGCTAGATGCCGGGAATAACAGCTTGCCCCATTGGCATAGCCAATATAATGCGTGGATGGAAGATCCGACACCATAGTGTCACAAGACAAGACATGGGAGGAGTAAGAACAAAGATGGCAGCGTGAGTGAAGGGTAGACAGCAAGTGACAATTACGAGAGGTTGTAGGCTGGATAGGGTAGCTATGACTCATAGGTCGACTAGAGGGGGAGGTATGAGGGTTGGAGCTCATATGGTGAAGAATATCATAGATACGGATGGGATCATCATGGTTATGGGTGGTAGGGAAAAGGTCAGGGAATCCACATGAGGCCGCAAAGCTACCTAAATCATCAACATGGGAAGAAAGGTTCACATACGGACCGTCGTGGAGGAGGATAGAAGAACAAGTGAAAAGATGATCGAAGCAGGAAGAGCCCAAGAATGTTGCTGAAGGGGAATCAAGAAAAACATGTGAAGTGGATTTAGAGGGAATGTAATCCAAGGGTGGGGCAGATGATGAGAGATACAAGAGATGAGTAACAGATTCAAACATTTCAACATCAGGGGGAGGAATGTCAATGGGGGTAGATACGTGGTCTGGGGTTAAAAAAGGCAGGCTGGCAAGCGCGGCTTCGAATTGGCGGTATGCGGCCAAAGAAGCACGGTACTCATTAAGGCGGGGGCAAAGGTGGGTATAAAGTCCATGGAAGTCGCATAAAGAACAAGGGTGATTGGTGCGCAAGTTTTTAAGTTTAGGAAGGGAACCAGGGAGGGTGACCTGGACCGTGGGAATATCAGATTTTGGAAACGTTTCATTGGCCACGGTTTTGAGGTGTGGTAATTTAGGACAGGTATGGGTGGCGTGGCCGACAACGTCGCACAAGGCGCACTAGATGGGATGTTTTGGAAGGCGAGGTGGGGTGGAAGTTGTCAATGCTACCGTGTCCTTCGGTGCCCCCCTGCGAGATTTGCTATTGTTACCAGACATGGTTGTAACAGGAGGAGGTGCTGGGTGAGGAGACAGAGGTGTTGGAGCAGCGAAAGAGTTCATGGGTATTGGTTGAACTGGAGTCAAAGCAAGATACGGCTTGGGTTGACCAGGCAGGGTAGGGGCAGGGGGGCTTAGATACCAGACTGGTATACCCAAGGTCAAGTTGGGTAGGGAGAGGGTAGCCAAGATAGGGATGGAAGAAGCTCCAGGAGGGGGAGCGAGGAAAGGAATCTGACTAGTGGGAAAATGGCCAGGAGGGACGGGGCCGAGGGGATTGAAATCGGGCGGAATTGATCCAGTAGGGAGGGGAGATTTTGAATGAAAAAGACTGGCTAGTGGGGGCGAAGGGCTAGGAGCCGAAGGAGTTGGGGAAAGTTGAGGTTGCTGACTAGCCAAAGTGGGCTGTGTAAGGTCAGCCCAAGATGATTGCATCATGCAAACGCTTGCCAGGCTAGGGTCAGAGAGGGTAGGTGGGTCAAGAAAGGTGCCGAGAAAGGAGGACTCTTTAAAGAGGCTGGGCGAGACACTGGGCCAAGACGTAGTGGCGGTGGAAATCGAGGGCTCAGGGGAAATCTGAGATTTGGGGGTACGATACGATAATTGGTCGATGGTGACGATTTTGCCGTTATGTGGGAAGAACATCTTGCGGTAAACTGCGGATGGGACGACAGACATGGCATAGGTGTAATTACGTCCCAAGAGGATGTTGTAGTCGAGAGGGGCGTCTATCACTTCAATGTCGACACACACAGTTTTTCTTGCAAGAGTAATAGGACAGTGGTGGAAAAGGCCGACGGGCTGGGAAGCATGGCCATCCCACGCACGAAGGGTGATTGTGGAAGGGGCCAACGCAGGAGATCCGAGTTTTTGCCAAACCAAAGCGGACATGACACAGGTAGATGCCCCCTCATCAATGACGCATCGAGCAATAGTGGCATTTTTTATTTGGACCGAGATTTGGAAAGCAACAGATGTAGGAAGAGGGGGATGGTCAAGTTGACGGGGATCGAAAATAATTAACTGGTCATCGGTAGGGTTGACAACATCCAGGGCAATGTGATCAGAGGTAGCATTTCGGCGTAATGGGCCCGTAGGAATTTGGGTATGAATCTGGGCGTTGGGTGGAGGAATTGGCAAGGGACCATTGGGTGTCGATAGAGGCTTAGTAGGGCCCGAGGATGGGAACTCAGGGGTAGAAGGAGCGGGATACCGAGTTTGAAGGGAAGCATTGGCGGTGAGAGATTGGTTTGAGGCCATCATGAGGATCTGGTAATTAGAGGAATCAGAAGGAGAAGGTTTGGTGGGTTCCAGGCCATGAGGTGACTGGGTGGCCACGAGTCCTTGTTGAGGGAAAGGATCGGGAACATAGCGGGTGGAGAGGTAGCCTTATGGGAAGGGATAGAAAGAGAAGAGTGTTGTCCTTGCACAGTGGCCTGAGACTCCCACATGTGCCGCATTTATGGTAACTGGGGACAATCGTGAGTGGAATGACCGAAAACACCGCAACATGAACAAGGCTTATTGGTGCGAAGTGGTTTGTCTTGCTTGGGCTGAGAGCTCTGAGGCTGGTCAGTAGTGTTAGAATCAAGACGGGAAGGATTGGGTCGACGATTACTGGGAGCGGAGGGAGTGCCTTTTCTCTTTCGTTGCGAAGGAAGAGGAGGATTTTCACCTGGCTGTGCAAATACGTGCCCTGGAAGGGGAAGTAAGTGCGGCTGTGGGGGTGGAGGAGGCAAGGGAGCGAGAGGTCCAAATGCTGGAGGAGATGGGACACCAGGCTGCGGATAAGGGTAAGGATGAGAATGGGAAACATTGAGGTAAGCAGGAAAGTGGGTAAAAGGGGGAGGCATGCCAAATCCTAGATACATGTTACCGGGGGGGGAAGGGGCTGGAGGTGCTGGCCCCGCCGGGAGGAAAACCATAGGGTGTAAGAGGTTGAGCAGAGGTATGAGACATGGTGCCGATGATACTGTCGGCAGATTGAGAGGTCCCGGAGGTGTTAGTGCCCCCGGGCTTGGGAAGATTAGGAAGGACAGTATAAACATAACCAGACTGGGCATAGATAAGGTCATATTTTAAGGCGATTTGAAGGGCGGATTCTTCGGTTTGGGGGAAATGGGAGGTGACATCTTTGCCAATGGGAGGTAAGAGAGAGCGAAGGAACCAATCCATGTAAACTCGATCTTCAAAGGGGGGAGCACGGCATAAGCTTCGTCGTCTTCGCCACTCCTGGACATGGGCGGAGAGACGTGTTCAAGAGGATTGCTGAAAGGAGGTCAATAGTTTAGTGCCAGTGTCGTATCGGAGAGGGAGATGGAAATAAGACAAAAAGGCTTGGGCAATGGTTGTAAAAGTGGTATGAGAAGAGGTGGCTTGATCAACATACCATTTGGATGCGTCGCCGGTAAGGGTGTGTTGGAATAAACGAAGACGGATGGAGTCATCGGTGATGGAATTAGAGGAGCACCACATGTGGAAAGATCGGATATGATTGGAGGGATCTTCACTAGCAAGGACTTCGAACTTGGGAATGTCGGAGGGGAGCTTGGTTGGCATAGTAGGCCAATTGACATCGTGGCAGATAGGATCATTGATAAGCTGATTGAAGTCGGGGAGACTGAGGCCGGCCATATACGGAAGTAATGGGGTAGTCGAGGTAGGTCCCGTAGTGGTTCCACTGGAGGTGGACCCAGTAGTAGAACTGGGGTTAGGGCTAGCTCCAGAACTAGACATGGTGGAGGTAAAGGGGGGAGAACGAGAAGGACGAGGAGAACCCGAACAATCAGAGGAAGAGTCAGAGTGCGGACTCGGGGGAGGACTTACTCGATGATGACGGGAAAGAGAAATTAGACCAACTGGAAACTGAGGGTGAAGGCCAAGAAGTTGCCGAGAGAAATGCCTTGGAGGTGAAATGATGACGGGAAGAAGAAAGATCGACAAGGGTAGCAAGGTGCAAAAGCAAGACGCAAAAAGGGCAAGGAGGTGCAGTGTCGATTAATTTTAGAGTCTTTGCCAGGCGGTGGTAACCAGGCTCTTCTTCACTTAGGGTCAGTGTGTTGCGTGCATTAATTTTAATTGATTAAACCCAGACATTTTGAGCGTAAAAAAAAAAGTGTGCTGCGAAATAGAAAAGAAATCTGCAGTAAATAAGACTAAAAGAACATAAAATTACCAACTAAAAAGGCAGAAATTGAACCCAAGAAGGTGGGTCTCTCAAAACTAGTCTAGAAGAGGCAAAGCACACTAACAAGAGACCAATATATCTATGGTCCAGAGGGACTAGGATCGAATGGAGAAATCTGCTGGAAAGTGGTGCAGAAAGCAGCAAAGAGGCAGGGGCAAGGTTGCTGCTATAAAATAGGAGATCAGCTAAAAAGAGGGGGTCAAAGGGGTGACCCTAGAGATGAACCCAAACAAAGCAAAAGGCAGTGTATAGAAAGGGAAGAAAAGTTGACCTGTGAGGATCTGAACAGGAGGTATCAGATCTGAAATAGGGCTGAAACTTCTAGAAATTCAGACGTCTAAAAACAACAACAAAATCTCCCAAAAAAAGTGGAGGGAACTGAATCCCTAAGGGGCAAGAGTCCCACTTAGGTGAGTGAAATAGATCAGCAACAGGTCTGAACAGGTGGAGACAGAGGCTGGAAAACCCTGACAGAAGCTTTAGTGAAACCCAGAAAAAGTGCCGGAAGATTGCATAAAAAATGGCAGGTTGTAGGTTTGGGCCTGTTTTCAGGCCAGGTTGCAGATTTAAGGAAGAAAAGTGCGACCTCATGGCCAGGTTGCAATTTTTGGGCTGATAGGTGCGACCTGCAGATCCGGGTCTAGCGGCGGAAAATTTCAGAAAATTTTGTCGTCTCAGCAGTGGCTGATGTCGGTCACCTGCGCAAAAAGGCCAGAAACACATGGAAGTTAGAAATTTGAATGTTTGAGGGTTTTAGAGGGGAAAACTAGCATAAAAATGGAAAAAAATAGGAAAAATAAAAAATGGAAGAGAAACCCTCGGGTCTGAAACAGCTGGATATGCAGGAAAATAGAAAACGATAGTGGTCACAAAAGAAAACCCGTGTGGAGTCGCCAATTGTTAGTGTGATTATTTCGTCGTAAAAGATCACTTTAGCTATGCATATCAAGTAGCCCTAACATTAAGTATGGCTGCAAAATATCTTTAAATTTGCTGCATAATATTAGATCTAAGCATAAAAGACATTAAGCAGATAAAATGTGAAATGGCTCCATGCATCCAATGAACAAGACAAGAATAATGTATAAAAATAATCTTATATTATATTAAAGAATGGGGCACCTGAGAGGAAAACAAGAAAGGTGTTTTCCAGTTCTCCTCAATGGGATGGGTTCTTGGAAGTCCTCAGTGTTTCAGATCTAAAATTCCTCTCTTTGGTTAATATGAAAAAACCATAACAAACATGGAACTCAATGGGAGTTCAAAATGCAAACAAATGAAATTGGTGACCAAGAGTAGATCTAGTGTGATCTAATGCAATGGAGGTAACTAATGAATGGGGAAAACCCTTCTATTTAGAACAAAATATTGGGGTGTTCTAGAACTCGGTGCATGAATAAAATATTATTAATCACATTCTAGAATCACCCTTTAGGAATATTTTATTATATTTGTTGGAGGGAAAAGGGTTTTTGACTTGGGTCAATTCCTTTATTTATAAATAATAAATAAATAAATGATTTATTTATTATTTAAGGGAAATGAGGGAAATATAATTAAATAAATAATGGTTTATTTAATTATTTAAAAATGATTTAGTCAAACTTAACTAGGAATAGTATTTAAATAATGATTTAAATAACTTATTCTTAGGAAATAATTAAACAAATAATGATTTATTTAATTGATTACCTTGTTTTGGGTTAAATATGACCAAGAAATGTAAACAAATGTGGTGAAAGCGATTTTACTTGGGGTAAAATTAGTCTTACATGGTGTACTTGGGTTCATCTAACGATAATGGGTTAGATGACCAAAAAATGGTGTAACAACTGGGGCAACATTTTTACATCTAGGAGAGTAAGTGAGTATTAAGGGGAGAGGTATTGATAGAACATCCCTTATTCACTCTTGGGATGATGTGGCTTTCTTTATTCAAAAGTTCATTGCATGTGTGTGACATTTTGGGGTAGTATTAAATTATCATTTACAGTTATTGGCACATACTTGTAATGGAAAAGTTATAAATTTTCCCTATTATTTGATAAAATATTTAAAACATATGGAAGAGGCGATGCGTATATAAAAACATCCAAAGTGTCACTTAACTAACCATGCAATCATCAATTTAATCATAATTCATTCATTGCATCAACAAGGAAGCACATGGATTGGTTTATTGGCAAAGTCACGTGCACCAACCATTGAAACAAAGGAAAGTGAAAGTGAAAAACAAGAGGTAAGTGTTGAAACAACACTAAAATATAGAGAAATTACACCTCCCATACAAAGTAGAGCAACTACACTTCCTAGAAATAGAAGAGCGGTCACGCCTCCCAGACCCCATCATAGAAACAGTGCCAAAAAAATGTTTGTTGGAACATACGCTAAAGGAAAAGGAGCATGCACTAAAGAACCTATGTATATATCAAGTGGAAAACATGAGGATAGTTATCATTAATTACCTATTGAGGAAGAAATGCCTGAGGCAGAGAATGTTTAAAAAGGGGCACCAGGAACAACGTTAGCTAAAGCAGGGGTTTTTGAAACAGAAATCCCTATGGAATATAAGGAAGTATCTAAAAAATATACTCTTGTAAAAACTGTAGGGAAAAACAAGAAATTAAAGAAGCTAGAAAGTGAAGAACAAGAGGTAACTGTTGAAACAACACCAGAATTTAGAGTATTTACACCTCCCAAACAGAGTAGAGAAGCTACACTTCCTAAACAATGAAGAGTTGTTACACCTCCTAGACCTCATCGCATAAATTGTAAGAGACAAAGTTCCATGAGAATGTATGTTGGTACATCCGCTAAAGGAAAAATAACATGCACTAAAGAACCTACGGATAAATCTAGTGAACAAAATGAGGATAGTTATCATGGATCCCTTATTGAGGAGGACGGGCCTGAGGCAGAGACTGCTTAAATAGGGGCACCTGGAACAACATCAGCTAAAGCAGGGGTTCCTAAAACATAAATTACCGAGGAATCTAAGGAATTTTCTAAAAAATCTTCTCTTGTACAAACTTTGGTGAAAAAGAGGAAATTGGAGAAGCCAGAAAGTGAATAATATGAGTTAAGTGTCGAAACTACACCAGAAGATAGATTAGTTACACCTCTTAGAAAAAATAGAGTAACTACACTTCATAGACAAAGAAGAGCAGTTACACCTCCTATACCCCTTCATGAAAACCCTAAGAGATAGAGTTCCATAAGAACATCTATTGATACATCCATTGAAGGAAAAAGAGCACGCACTAAAGAACCCGTGGATATATCTAGTGGACAATCTAAGGATATTTATCATGGATGCCTATTGAAGAAGAAGGGTCTGAGGCAGATACTGCTTAAACAGGGGCGCCTAGAACAACGTCAGCTGAAGTAGGGGTTCCCAAAATAGACACGAAACATAAATTCCCGGGGAATCTAAGGAAAACTAAAAAATATACTCATGTACAAACTATGGCGAAAAAGAGGAAATTGAAGAAGCAGTGGGTGAAAGAATCCCAAGAAGAGAGTGTGGGTAATTGTTACACCATTAACTACACCAATATATGAGGAATGTACTAATATGAAAAAAAACCAAATGAGTTAGAGGGACAACAAAATGAAGAGAAAGAAGAAGAATTTGTAAAATAACATACCCTGACACCTGAAGTTCATGGTGTTCCACTTGAATCAAAGGAAATGAGGAACAACAAAAACAGGAGGAGCTAAAAAAGGAACAAGAAGAGGTCCCGTTTCTAGGTAATTCTGAAAGTGACTTACTTACTCAACAAATTAATAAATTGAAGGAGGAAAATGAGAATTTAAGGAAAAATCTTACCATGGTTGATGGGAAGCTTCAGTCTAGTAAAAAAAATGGATTAGAAACCCTGGCATAAGTGGCAGAAGTAATGTCATTTAGATATTTTGATTTATGTAACAAAGTGTTGGATGAAGCAAGTGATGAAAGGCCAACCACTATTTTGGTTGGAATTCAAGATGAAGAGCAAGATGAAGGATTCCAAATTGTTGTTCCACAATAACATGTTGAAAATGTTGTTGTGACAAAAGAACTCGCACTTGAAGTAGAGTAGGATGGATATGTTGGGGTGTGAAATCAATGCAGATGTGGACATGCATATACCTAAGTTGGGGGGAGATATTGGGATGTGAAATTGACATCTTTTTGCACTCATTTTCCTACCCTTTTCTTTACTTAAAAAAAAAAAAATTCTCGAGACCATATTTTGCCAATGTAACAAAGATTATCAACTTCGGTATGTCTCTTTTTATATGTAATCCTTATGATCCAATTATACTTGTAATTTTACTTGAGAACTATTGTTTTAGGTTATTTTTCTCATAAAATTGAAAATTGGGTTGTTATAGGGTTTGTGGTTTGTTGAGATGCTGTTGTAGGATTACGCTTTCTAGTTTTGCCTCGACAAGGACAATACAAGGACTCATTGAGAATTGTTGTTACACATGAAGACGCAATTTGTATGCGATGAACTCCTTCAATTAGTTATGAACATCAAATTGGAAAGAATCTGGTGAAAAGATAGCTCGACTCTCAAAGGAGAAGTTTATTGTAATATTCCAAATTTGGAACAGCTAGCAAGGCATGACAGGAAAATGCATTTTCTAGGAATGGATGCTAAAGTATTTGAAACCAGCACTTGGATCCCTTAGATCTAAGTCCTAAATCCAAGAGAATATCAAAGACAATTCCTTCTAGGTGGGGAAAACAGGCCTCCCACACCTAGTATGGCTTGCTCAATGCCCAATGAGGGACTGCAGCAATGTATAAACCCAGTAATGGATATGCAACATTAAATAAGCTCATATTATGTGTTAAAAAAACATAGCCATCAATCCAAGATACAACAGCAAACTGTACTTCATTTTATGAGCCAAAAGTTGGGGAAAAGCAATAATTTATGCCCTAAAAAGGTTAATTTCAGAGATGAGCATAAAATTAAGGGAAAGTGACAGTGGGATCTTGTAGCTTAGGTCATGTGTGACTCACATACCAAATTTCAGCCCAAAAAAATGAATCTAGATATGTTAAACAGATCTTCCACTCCCGAAATGGCTTAAAAATGCCCAATCCCCATGACTTAATTACTGCAGAAATTTATGAAGCACAAGCAGCGTGATTTTCTGAAGGTGATGGATGCAGAAATTTATGAAGCATAGGCAGCGTGATTTTCTGAAGGTGATGGATGCATTATGGTATGGATATCAGTAAATCAGATCTATATCATGGTTCATACAATGTACAATAGATAAACAAAAGAATTGCATGGAGAAACCCTCAAGAGTGAGGTGCTGCAACAACAAAATGGGACTGGAAAGCCTGACAGTGTT
Organism: Pinus albicaulis; assembly: GCA_034641835.2. Classification (NCBI taxonomy): domain Eukaryota; kingdom Viridiplantae; phylum Streptophyta; class Pinopsida; order Pinales; family Pinaceae; genus Pinus; species Pinus albicaulis. The sequence continues at coordinate 408,112,883 of CM076582.1, forward strand.
ATTTTATTGATGCTACAGCTGATATATATTACACATCATATCTAGGGCAGATATGTACACAAAAATATAGATCCAATAAAAATCTGTGTACTAGATGGGCTCCTTAAAACACTCCCCTTGGGGATTTGAGAAAATCATGAACAACAGTGAGTAGATCTAAGATCTAAGTTGCAGTCCTGCAGTAATATTAAGGAATTATACAGTAAATAGAACTAGATGCAAATCAGATCTGAAATGAACATGGATTGGATAGCCAATCCATGGATCACCATAGTGCAAGGAGAGCCCCTTAACACCAGAGATCACTCCAAAACGTTGTTCAAACACCCTGCAACTTCCCTCTTGAAGATAACGCAATTATGGGAGAGAAACTATGCTATTAGCTTTAGTACTGAATAGGCCTGATGCCTAGATCTAAAAGTGCAGCTCCAATGTTCCAATACACTCTTCTAGGAGGTTAAAAGACACACTCACTGAGAAGAGGCACTAGATTTGCCTAGATCTGAATAGATCTAGCTTCCACTGCTGCAGCTTAAAAAGACAAACAAATCCTAAATAGGATATGAATTGTGGTTGGAAGATGAAGCTTGGCCCAAAGCCTGATAGTGGACAAGATAGAACAAGTCTCCTCCAAGAGCTGCTCAAGGAAGGAGGTGGGATTCTCGGCCAGGAACACCCAAGTGCTAAAAAACACTATTCTCAGCTAAAAAACCAAAGAATAAGGATTGTCTAAACAGACAACACCTTCTAAAATATCAAATAATCAACCCTCTCTTTGGTGTCCTCCTCCTCCTTTTATAATTTGGAAATCTTGTCAAACCCTAAACCACCTTGATGATTTAGCCTCATTCACATGGGTGACCTCCAACATGAACTGCGCTGTGCCTTTAGGAGATACATTGCATGTAGACAATGCCGTGGATTTGGTCCTGTTGACCCGGTCAATTGGCCCAGCCTCATTCACACTTAAGTGTGTTTATGAAAGTAGCTCATATTTAGCTTGTTTCACATTGAGCATTGATTTATTTTGATGTTTAGGAGTTATTATTGGTCCTCCTTTAAAATTTTATTCATAAGCATGAAAAACAAAACAAAATTGAATATTCCTATTAGCTTGGGCTTATTAGGAATATTACAGTCCTCCCCCTTCAAAATGTTGCTTGTCCTCAAGCAACTACAAGGTAGAGGCAAATTTCTCCCCTCTTCTTCTTGTGGCCTCATCAATGGATTTCACCATGGCTGAAAATGATAGGCAATGAATGTATCCTCCAATGGTTCCCTCCAACTGTAAGATAACAGAGTGTACATCATGAGAAAATGGAAGGTACAAGTGGTGATCTCCTTGTTGCTCAATGGCCTCCTCAAGGTAGGATGATGAAAACATGGGAAGTCCTGTTCCCCAATGAGTGACTCTCTCACCCATGCAATCATCGAAATGAAATGAGCCATTCTAGGTAGCTCATCATAAGAATCTTCAAGATTTTACCATCCAAGTAGTTTCTCCCTCCATTTATGGTAAGTATGTGGAGGTTGCTGATATTGGGCTGAAATGTCATGGCCTCCAAAATTGGACCAAGCCACCCCACAAAATGAATCAACCATGAAGTGCCCCCTCAAATAACGCATGTTATCCCAATGGCTCCCCCTACATGGAGGAAAGAGGGGTGATATGGCAATCATGGTGTGCCCATTGTTTCTCTTGAAACATACATCATGTGAAATAGGGAGAATCATACTCCCAATGGGAATTTTCAACTCCAAGCCCACTCTCCAATCAAAGATTCCCATGAGAATAAGCATATCATAAATATATGGAAGCAAAATACAATGAGAACAAGTTGTCAAATGACAACTAGAGAGTGAATCATAGTTCCACTCATGGAACCAGCACAGTGCATCCCTTGCCTACATCAAAATAAGAAATAACAAGTGCTTCACCAGCCACTTGTTTGCTACCACAGTCATCTCATAAGATGGAAATATGAAGTTACAACGTGGTGTCAATGGTGCACCCCAAGAATCCTGTGGCTTCCCCCACAAACCACCATTAAGGTAGCCAAAATAAATGCTACAAGTAGCTGCAAGTACATCATCATACATCATACAAGAAGGAACAATCCTCCTTGATACATCATGCTGCTCAATTAAGGAAAAGAAGTACAATACAAAATCTGAAATTATACCTTCTCCATCATGTACTTGAGATCTTGAGCTAAAATGGCTCAATTGGAATTTCTCCCTCACCTCCAATGAGTAGGGAAGTGGCTGTGGCCTCCTCTTCATTACCATCCGGGCTATGCATCTTTCAATATGCTGAAATATGTCATGGTGGATGCCCTCCCAAGTGAACTCCTCCATCAAATGGAATATGCATCAAAGTGCATAGAAGAGAAGTCCTCATGTGCTGCATGTAGCAGCTTCTCCTTGAGACTAGAAGATCTAGTCAAGAAAATCCTACCATAGGAATAGATGACCACATCATCCACCATGTATCTATCATCTCCATCCGGGTCATCAAGAATCATGCATGCATCAAGATCCTTGGAGTACTCTACCAAAAGTTGAGACCTCCAATAGGGATCAATCCTCCTAAGAGACAACGCTGGTGATCTAGCATATGAAGTTCTCCTCATGCTGTTGCTTGATACTTTGACATCCCTCATGCCAAATTCATCCTCCAAACTCCTCACCTCCATGGAATCCAAGAATGGTGAGCCACGAGGAAAAATGTCTATTACCAATTCTAGATCTGGTGGCCTCCCAGGTGGAATGCCTCCATGTAGTGAGACATCAAAATCTAAAGTGGACTGCATGTATGAGTGGACTGATTTTTCCCTCTCTTCTCTGCGTAGTGCAGTATCCTTCCTTTGTGTAGAATTCTTCTGAAATATATGAGTGTGGATGCTCATCATCCCTTGATGCTAATCCTTCTTCTCTTCCACTCCTTACATCTCACAATCCACCAATGCTTCTGCATGTTGCTCCAGAATTGTGTTTTGGTTCCCACATGTTGAATCATTTGGAACTCCTTGTAAGGATACCCGGGCTCCTCCAATGGAAGCAATGGCTCCCCCTTCACCTCCATGTGGTGATGGATCTTCCTCCTCCATCCTCCTTGCAGTAAATGTGGGCATAGAATTGCGCTATGGATCTGCATGTGTGGCTGAATGCTCACACCCATCATGAGAATGGTTAGGGCTTGTTTCAAACCCTTCCAGAAATCTTCTACACTCCTCCCCTTCCATCTCCTTGAGATCTTCTTTAATACCTTCCAAGGTTGTGAAAAGAAGCAGAGAGACCTCCTCTTCCATCATTCCTCCTTCTCCTCTTTCTCTCAACAAGAAAGTAGGCATGTTACAATGTTGTAGATCAGATTTTGTGGCCGAATTCTCACACATAGCATAAGAAGTACTGTGGCTTTCTTCATGAGAAGAACTCCTTGAGGGATTTTCATGTCTTCCCCTTCTCATTCCCCTGATTTCTTCCTTCAATTCATGCATGGCTTGAGAGAGTGTTAGAAAAAATCTTCTCTTTTTCCTCTGTGTAACATTTCTTCAGTCTTATTCTTTATCCTTCTGATAGCTAGATCTCACAGGCTGAGCCAGAGATCATGCTTTTATACCACTGTAATATTCCAAATTTGGAACAGCTAGCAAGGCATGACAGGAAAACGCATTTTCCAGGAATGGCTGCTACAGGATTTGAAACCAGCACTTGGATCCCTTAGATCTGAGTATCTAAGTCCTAAATCCAAGAGGATATCAAAGACAATTCCTTCTAGGTGGGGAAAACAAGCCTCCCACACCTAGTATGGCTTGCTCAATGCCCAATGAGGGACTGTAGCAATGCATAAACCCAATAATGGATATGCAGTGTTAAATAAGCTCATAGGATGTGTTAAAAACACATAGCCATCAATCCAAGCTACAAAAACAAACTGTAATTCATTTTATGAGCCAAAAGTTGGGGAAAAGCAGAAATTTATGCCCTAAAAAGGTTAAATTCAGATGTGAGCGTAAAATTAAGGGCAAGTGACAGTGGGATCTAGTATCTTAGGTCATGTGTGACTCACATACCAAATTTCAGCCCAAACAAATGACTCTAGCTATGTTAAATAGATCTCCCACTCCCGAAATGGCTTAAAAATGCCCAATCCCCATGACTTAATTACTGCATAAATAAATGAAGCACAAGAAGTGTGATTTTCTGAAGGCGATGGATGCAATATGGTATGGATATCAGTAAATCAGATCTATAGCATGGTTCATACAATGTACAATAGATAAACAGAAGAATTGCATGGAGAAACCCTCAAGATTGAGGTGCTGCAGCAAAAAAATGGGACTGCAAAGCCTGACAACGTTATTTTATTGATGCTACAGCTGATATATATTACACATCAGATCTAGGGCAGATTTGTACACAAAAATATAGATCCAATACAGATCTGTGTACTAGATGGGCTCCTTAATACACTCCCCTTGGGGATCTGAGCAAATCATGAACAACAGTGAGTAGATCTGAGATCTAATTTGTAGTACTGCAGTAATATTCAGAAATTTTGCAGTAAATAGAACCAGATGCAAATCAGATCTGAAATGAACATGGATTGGATGGCCAATCCATGGATCACCACTGTGTAAGGAGAGCCCCTTAACACCAGAGATCACTCCTCCAAAACGTTGCTCAAACACCCTACAACTTCCCTCTTGCAGATAATGCAATTATGGGAGAGAAACTGCACTGTTAGCTTCAGTACTGAATAGGCCTGATGCCTAGATATGAAAGTGTAGCTCCAATGTTCCAATACACTCTTCCAGGAGGTTAAAAGACACACTCACTGAGAAGAGGCACTAGATTTGCCTAGATTTGAATAGATCTAGCTTCTATTACTACAGCTTACAAAGACAAACAAATCCTAAACAGGATCTGAATTGTGGTTGGAAGATGAAGCTTGGCCCAAAGCCTGATAGTGGACAAGATAAAACAAGTCTCCTCCAAGAGCTGCTTAAGGAAGGAGGCGGGATTGCCGACCAAGAACACAAAAGTGCTACACAACACTATTCTCAGCTAAAAACCAGAGAATAAGGATTGCCTAAACAGAAAACACCTTCTGAAATATCAAATAATCAATCCTCTCTTTGGTGTCCTCCTCCTCCTTTTATAATTTGGAAATCTTGTCAAACCCTAAACCACCTTGATGATTTAGCCTCATTCACATGGGTGACCTCCAACATGAACTACGCTGTGCCTTTAGGAGATACATTGCATGTAGACAACGCTGTGGATTTGGTCCTGTTGACCCGGTCAATTGGCCCAGCCTCGTTCACACTTAAGTGTGTTTATGAAAGTAGCTCAGATTTAGCTTGTTTCACATTGAGCATTGATTTATTTTGATGTTTAGGAGTTATTATTGGTCCTCCTTTACAATTTTATTCATAAGCATGAAAAACAAAACAAAATTGAATATTCCTATTAGCTTGGGCTAATTAGGAATATTACATTTATAGAAAACACATATGAAATCGTTAGGATATTATATTGATAATTATTGTAATTTGGAAAAGTTGTTACAATTTTTTTCTAACCTTGGAAATTGTTACTAAATTGTTAATGTGTATTATCACATTAGATCACATGATAATCGAGAGATTCTCATGATGATCTTATCATTGCAATATTAAATTACAAAGAGGTGTACTCTCTGCCTGCACGAGATAGACATATAGAAATAGATTGACAGTGATAGAGGGGGAGAGAACCAACATTATAATCATGTATGTTTCATTAATGCAATCTTAACCTTTGGTGGTGCCATAACTTTATGTTTAATAGCTTGTGTGTTGTGTATTGTTACTGCTATTATTAGTCTTGTTCGTGCTTTATTGATTGTAAAATTATAACCATTGTATATTGTAACAACATAGTCCTAGACTGGTCCCTTTACTAGTGTGAAAGTTCTGTAATTCATGTTACAATTTAATGGTGTGTTCATTTCATTTGAATGTGTGTTTCATAATTTGTTGAGAGAATGGTTTCCTAGAGCGCTCTTATTTTCTGAATAAGAGTGACAATTTGTTAGAGTGGTTTTATTTTGCATTGTGTGCTCATTTCTTGAGAGTGTGAACAAGCTTTGAGGGTGTAACAACCAGAGTGTTGAGTTGCTAAGAGTGTGATTACAATGATTGAGTTTGAGATTCATTAACACTAGTCATCATTTTCCCTTACATATATTTTTTGTAATAGCCTTACAATAACAAAACCTACCCAGATTAACAATTAATGTGAAGAGTTGGAACTATTGCTTTGAATTGAAAGGACAATTGTTCTGCCCGAGAGCAGGCTGAAGAAAAACCTATACACAACTTTCACATAATGCAAGTTTCAACAAAACTTGGAATGTTGTATGAAATATAAAGCATAATTATTTAAGGGTCAAAGTAAACATATAATAATTCAAAAGTGTGTAAAATAATTAAATAAACATTATACAATTTGAATCATTGAGATTGGCCAAAAAATGAAGTTTGGGCATGCATCTTAGTGAAGCAAGGAAAATTTGGTCTGTTTCATAAAAATTCTCACCCAACCTTCATTTCAAGGCTAAATTTAATGATTCAACTCTGAGATTACTTTGTTACTCACAATTAACATTATTTTTCACATACAAATTTATGTTGTGCAAGAATAGGCGAAATTGGATTGATTTCGTAGGGTTAAAGTCAAGGTTTGTGTGCCTCAAATAGATGCACACCAAGACCTGTACTTAAATGAATGTGCGATAATGATCATTCCAACCTAAATATAAAACCATTTTATGCAACATCGCATAGTCATTTTTAGAAAGGAAATGTTATACATTGAAATCCAAGTCTGTTGAAATAACAATTGACCATGTCTGGGAATGATCACTGTTAGAACAAATATTCACTCCCAGGCCAAACCAATTACTCTTAGTAATGAAATTTTAAATGGGACATAATTGGAAAATTCCTATCCTTAGGTTATAACCTTAAATCATGTCTCACAAATATTGTACACAACTATGTTTCCCACTTATACACAAATTTCACATAAGACAAGTCGAAGCAAAACATAAAATGTTGTAACAATTAAAAAGTGTTTAAAATTATTAAATAAACAAGATACAATTCGAATCAATCAGATTTCACAATAAATGAAGTCTGACAATTTTGGCTTGCTTCACAAAAATGCACACCCAACCTTCATTTGAAGGCCAAATTGAATGATTCAACTTGGAGAGCATGTTTTTACGCATAAGTAACATTAATACAATTAAATAGTTTTATTTTTTCACATATATATTTTTGTTGTTCAGGAATACTCCAAATGGCATGGATTTCAAAGGGTAAAAGGTAGGGCTTTTGTGCCTTAAATAAATGCACAGCAAGAATGTTTCAGAACAAGGTGATGGACTAAGAAAAATCAAACTTGTATTTTAATAGTTGAAACTTGTAGTTTCTTGGTTGAAACACTATAAGTAAGGCTAGATGAACTTATTTTAGGAGTAATTAGGTTTAAATGTTGTCGAGGGATAGATAAAGAAATAACACCTAGGGTTTGCATGGTCTATTTTAGGGTTTTTCTATATTGTACATATTTTGTAGGGTTTTAAGTTTAAGATTAGGTCAAGTGGCCTAGTCAGGGTTTTAAGATAAACAGGTAAGAAGAATGGAGACAAATAAGACTAGTTATTATTTCTTGTTTGGAAATTAAGTCGAAGTAAAGATATAACAATGCAAAAGTTTGTAAAAAATTTAAATATGCAAACTACAATTTGAATCAATCAGATTGGCCAATAAATGAATCTTGGGCGTGCATTTTAGTGAAGCAAGGTAAATTTAGCGTGCTTCACAAAAATGCATGCCCAACCTTCGTTTCAAGGACAAATTGAATGATTCAACTCGGAGAGTATTCTTTTACTCATAGGTAACATTAATACAATATATATATTTTTTTTTCACATATATGTTTGTGTTGTTAAAAAATACTCCAAATTGCATGGATTTCAAAGGGTAAATGGCAAGGTTTATATGCCTCAAATAAATGCACACCAGGAATGTTTGGGAACAAGGTGATGGACTAAGAAAAATCAAACTTGAATTTTAATAGTTGAAACTTGTAGTTTCTTGGTTAAAACCCTATAATAAGGCTCGATGACCTTATAATTTAAGTACTAATTAGGTTTAAATGTTGCCAAGGGATAGATAAAGAGATAACACCTAGGCTTTGCAGGGTATATTTTAGAGTTTTTCTAAATTGTAGATATTTTTTAGGGTTTTAAGTTTAAGATTGGGTCAAGTGACCTGGTTAGGACATTTACTATAAAAAAGTTTGGGTGCCATTTTAATGAAAAAATGACATTTGCTATCATTTATGAATAATGAGTTGCATGATGGAAATTTGGTCAATTATACACATGAGAAATAAATGATGCATCTTACATGCCATCAAAATATTTCAACCCTATTTTCAAAAGTGTTATTTTTAATAAATTGTATCTTCTATAGATATATTAAATTTGAATTTTTAATTTTGTGGCTAAAAAAATATAGGAGTAAAGGAGAATAGTTAAAGCACCTTCTAAACAATTACATTTACTTATTTTTTTATTTTTTCATTATAAAAGTGATTTATGGAAAAAAAATCATTTTCGCGTGCATTCCTCAAGGTTTAGTCAACACACATTTTTTCATTCAGCGTGCACTGATCACATTTTATTCAGTGCGCATTATTGCATTCAATGTGCATTATTCACGGTCTATGTAGTGTGCATTCAAATGTCATGGCTTGACCCCAAACAACAATGGCCTCAATTGAAACAACGTCTCCTCTTCTCAACAAATAGTTGACACGCGGGGTTCCCAGGAAAAGTTCACAGTAATTTTTTTTTAAAGAGTGTGATGATACATGGAGAGATACAAACAATTATCCACCACGTATGCTAGATATCCTAACAAGAGCACATATTTATAATTTTATATTTGGAAAGTTCTATTTCCAAAATGATGAGATAAATGAGGCCATAGAAAATTATAATGATAAAGCAATGGAATTAAATTTTTTTGGGCAGAGCATTAAGTTGGACCCTGATCTGGTTGCAAGAGTGAAACAAATTCCACGCAAAGGGGGAGAAATATTTAACTCGAAGAAAACCCCTAAGGTAGAAAATATTCAAATGGCGAGTAACATAAAGAAGTATTTGTTCTCAGTTATGGATTAAAAATGCAAAATGTTACCCAAGGACTCTACAAATCCTTGATTCCAGTTGTCCTTAAGACAATTATGAATAATCACAAGAATGATATTTCTGGTGACTACACGAGGCTAGTTATTCATTAGGTTTAAGGCATGACCATAGATGTCGCTCATCTGTTGGCTAAAAAATTACATTATGCCTTGTAAGAAAGTAAAAATAACAAGGCTAAGTTTAGTTTCCCAGGAACAATGTAAAAAATTATTGATTTCTATTGATGAGGTATTGAAACAAGACTTCTTAAAACTTACAATAGGAAATAAAAGCCAGATAAAACCATTGAGGAAGAACCTGAACAAACTCCAGTTGAAGGTGTGGAAAATTTGGTTGATACAATTTTCCATGTTGAAGATATAGCTTCTAGTGTTCTATCATAATTACATGTGCGTGTGGATGAATATAAGGAGGAAGGCATGGACCATTATATGGAAACATGTACTGATGATGTTTCTATAATAGACATAATTCCTTCTAAACTGTTGGTACCTTAGTATAATTTCCTTTTTATGGGTGATTCAACATCTACATCTCCAAGTTTAAGTGTGCATAGTCCAACATTCAATTTTGATAGAAAATTTGTTTTTTTAGTATATGATAGAATGATCCATTACAAACAAGTTGCAATGGAGGATTATTCCTCTATATACAACTATAAGGAAAAGTACGAACTAAAGGAGAAGGATATTCTTGAATGCATGAAGAATATTATAGTGTTGGAATCAATAATTGTGCAACAAACACAAAAAAAGTGAAAGGCATAAATTCCAAGGATAAAATTATTGATAAATTGCATAATCAGTTATCCAAAATGAGCAACAAAGGTTTGAGGGAGATAGACGAACTACATGCAAAGTTCAAAAACGCTTAGGCTGCATATGATTAAAAAATTAGTGAACTTGAAGAGGAGTTGAGAAGAAGACCGAAGGTTCTCAATATACATCCATTGGGAACTTCAGATAGTTCTGAGGCTATATTAGTCAAATTATTGAATGAAAAAGAAAAATTGATTGAATATTTACTGGCTAAAATTGCAAATAAATCTACAGATCAGGACCAAAAAAATCATGAATTAGAGGTTGAATAATACAAGAAAAGAGTGACTAGGTTGGAGAAAAATTTTCATAGGCAAGCTAATAAGTTGAAAGAGAGATATCGTGAAATTACCTAGGAAAAATAGGAGATTAAAAAACTTGAAATGGAAAAATATCAACATTTTTTAGAAGGTGGTACTGAGAGTGGGGATAAAGGTAAGAGCAAGGGTAAAGGTAGAAGTTAGGATAAAGGAGTAAAAGAAATGCCTTCAAAGGACTTGGATAAATCCAAGCTAAAAGAATGAGAGAAGGTTTTAGAGACCATTGTCTTAGCCATCAAATCTATGGGTGATTTGTATGTCTCACCACTAGTTGTTCAATCATTGAAGCATATGGTAGCTAAGAGAGATAAAATAATTATAGTTACACAACAATCTCACGAGTTGCTGAAAAGCACGACATTTGGGATGTGACATAGAGATACAAAATTTGAAATCCCAGGTTTCTAATTTGAAACAACAATTAGAAAGGGAAAAAAAATTAGAGAGGTAAAAACAAAAACAATCAACGAATCAACAAATCAACAACAATCAAGAGGAAAAGATCTTGAGTATGAAGTACAACAACTCACTAGTGAATTAGCCAATTGTAGATATCATCTGAAATCTACAAAGGAAGATCTTGAAAGGACTGTAAATGATAACCAACAAAATATAAGAAGAATGTGTATTTATTGAACAAGCTAAGAAAATAAAATTTCAATAGGAGAGAATGTTATGAAAAGAGAATTCGACAGCTTCAACAAGGATCAAAGGATGTGTCTATTGTAGCACCTAGACAATCATAGTTGTCCATAGAAGGAAAGAGACACTCTTATTCTATAGAGGAGGGCTTGCAGAATCCTCCCGAGCATCCTCGAGTTTCATAATAGCAATTTTTAGGTGTTGTATCTATGTAGACACATTTCAACATGTCATATAGATATCATTAATTTTTGTTGACGTGCATTATATATCATTATATTTTTCGTTAACACGCATTTTAAAAAAAAATTCCAGTATTTTTTGAGGACTTGTGTTTATGTCTCCTACATGGATTTTTTATTTAGTCGCGGTCTCACTGAGATCCAATTACTCTTTTTTTTGGACAATGTAATGGACTTTTATAAGCTAATAACATATTGAACTAATAAATTAATGTTATGAAATGTACTAAATTTCTATTTGAAATACAAAATATGTCTTCTTTTCATAGTAGAACAAATTTATAATATGCTTAGTGCATCATAGGAGTCAGGCAAAAATTTACCATAGGGTGCCCCAAAAGGAAATTTGAGGGTTGTTGGAGTTGGAGTTGTAATTTTTAACCAAAATGGTAAAACATTCCTATCTTGTGCTTGGGGGATTGGAACTACCTCAATTAAGTAGGCAAAGGTGTTGGCTTCCTGGAAAGGTCTCTCCATTCTTCTCCAACATGGTTTTTTCTATTAATAAGTAAATTGCACAAAGCTTACATGAGATACAAATTTAGCAACATCAAAAGAAAATAGGTGCATAATAAGATTGTATATTTCAACACCACCAGGAATATAATTGTAAATACCCCACCTCACATTTACCCGCTTTTACAATCTCTCTAGGGTAAACATGAGATGAGAGTTTATTATGCGTGACCTGGTTTCCAAGATACACTTATGGAAAATGTGGTCAACATGTCCAGAACTGACTGCAAATACCCAGTGACACATGATCACACTTTTATCAGCCTAATTATTTGAATGAGGTATGTTAGTATTGTTGTGCTAATTCCCCTTTCATATTTTGAAAACAATGTCTTATATATTCTTAAGGGTTCAAGTTCTCTTGCAAGTGATTGAGTCTCATGAGTGATTTTTATGTTATTTTTATGAACAAATTAACATAAAAGAAAGACTGAAAAATAGAAAATAAAAGTATAGTACATCACTATACAACACATCAACACATGGATTTGATGAAGGAGTTCACCCCTCATGGGCTACATCTCCTCGGTCTAGCTTCCATGGCTTGGGCCTCTCTATATTATGCTCAATTTGAAAAATGATGTGTTTACAATGATTTTCTTCTCCTGAAACCCACACCAATGAGTTCAGAATGACCAAAAATGGTTATCTAGCCTCTTTCTGCTCTTGATTTGGTCGAAAACTTCAAAATTTATGGCCTTCTCCAGTTTTTCCACAATTTATGGCTTAAATTTAGCTAACTAGAGCTAAATTCGTTAGCTAGCACTAAAAATGGCAGTTCCGACGAATTTGGTGGACTACCAAACTAAACCGGATTAGGTTAATTAAATGCAGTTAACAATAATTAAGCACATTTAGTGCTTAATCCGCGCTTAGTGGCAAATCAAGATTAGCGCAAATTAATTGAGGATTATCGCTAATTAAATATGGGTTAACGTTTTAATCCCGTGCTTAAGGTTAAGCTCCCCTAGTTCTCTGCCAAGGTTCTGGAGTCGTGGTCACGTGCTGGGGGTTGGCCGTCACTTCCCCCACTGGAAAACCTTAGAAAACATAAATGCATGCAACATGGTAGATAGGTTAAGAACTTTGGTGTGGTGTAGTGGTGGCGTGTTGCGCTGGCGGGGCAGAGGTCTTGTGTTCGACCCTCGCCGGACCTTCCAGTCTTAAAACAAAATTTTATACCACAGTGAAGGGTAAATGTGGTGGCCCCATGCCAAGCCACGTCTCTTCCCCACATTGGCTCACACAAGACCAATAAAAAATTTCCAAATCACCCATAATTCGAACCAATCAAATGCTTCCATTTGGTAGTCCCACATTAGCCAGAGGAAATTGAATGATTTTGGCCCATCCCAATCAACATGCCACATCAGCTGTACAGATTGCTGACTGAGCTACCTATTTGCCATTTTTTTTCTAAATTTTTCCTGTTTAACAAAGTGAACATAACTCATTTATGGGAGCATACGAAGTCCATTTCGCGTGAAATGATGTGCACCAGATTGAGAACGATGAGAACTACGTCGTCATTAAGGTTTCGAGCCATTCTAAGAAATTTTATTTTTGAGCATAAAACTGAGCACCTGATCATTCCTCCCCACTGGAAGCCTTTTGGATCCCAAAATATCATATTCAATTTTTGAAAAGGTGAGGGCTAAAGTTCCCTCACCTTTCCAATTTCAATCCATTTGGATTTTGAAGGATTTGTTCCTTTAAGCCCCACTCGAAGATAGTCAACACTTCCTCTTGTCTATGTCCTTGTACTTCTGTCAAGTATGGTTTCTTGCTGAAGTTAAATAAAGAAATTTGGAGAAACGTCTTCAATAGATGGCAGTTGAAAATTCTCTCCTTGATCTTCAATCAAAGGAGGCTCATACAATCTCAAATTTTCAACATTAACAACTGAGTAAATTTACATGTATGAAGGAAAATCAAGCTTGAAGGCATTATTACGAATATTTTCTAGAATATTGAAAGGACCATAACAGATTGGTTTCAACTTTTTACCTTCTCTTTGAAGGCTTTCCTTGCTAATGTAAAGCCAAAATTCGTCACCAACTTGAAACTTATGATCCACACGATGTTTGTCGTGCCTCTCTTTGTACTTTCCTTGAATTTTTTCTAGTTGATCTTGAACTGTTTGATAGATCAATTGATTTTTCTCTATGAATTTATTTTCTTTATCTATGTTTCTATGCCCATCGATAGCTACATCTTTCCCAAAAATGAAATCCAATGGTGATTTTGGAAAGTATCCAAGACATGCCTCAAATGGAGATGTTTGAGTAGAGGAGTGTTTTGCACGGTTGTAGGCATGCTAAATTTAATGCAACTGTTCATCCCACAACTTAGGATGTTTAATGCAATATCCTCAAAGAAGATGAATGATTTTTCTTTTGACCACCTCGGTTTGACCATCTATTTGTGGATGAAAGGCTGTAATGTTATTCAACATAGTGTCCATCAAGTCCCACGAGCTTGACCAAAAATTCCCAAAAAATTGAGAATCTTAATCACATACAATAGATGTAGGAAACCCAAAATGAACCCAAACATTTTGAAAGAAAATATGCTTTGTTTGTTCAACTATATTTTTCTTTTTACATGGCATCAATATAGAACCTATCCACAACTACATACAAATAGTCATAACCTATTTTTGACAAAGGAAGACCTCCTACGAAATCCATATAAATACTCTCCCATGGACGTGAAGGAACTAGAGGTGGTGTGTACAATCCTAACTTCCTATTACTAGGCTTACTGACTGCACATAATGAACAGCGTTTAATAAAATGTGACACACTTTCAAGCATATGAGGCCAATAACAATACCTCTAAATATTTTCCACTGTTTTGCTTACACAAAAATGTCCAGCAATAAGAGAAGGGTGTGCTTCCCTGATAACATTCACTCTCTCCCCTTGTGGAATACAAAGCTTTCCCAAATGATACAACAAGTTATTATGTACATGGTAATCCGATCCCTCAACTTGGAGACCTTGAATCAAGTTTGCATAAACATATTGAAAGTCATTATCAAATGCATATTGTTCAATGTAACTTTCATGTAAAACAGAATTATTCTTGAGTAAAGTAGCTGCACTAATAATAAGCCTAGAAAGCATATCAAAAACCTTGTTGTATATACCTTTCTTATACTTGATGACCAAGTAGAATTGTTGTAAGAAACCCATCCATCGAAAGTGCCTTGACTACTGCAATTTAGTTTGCGATTGCAAGTATTGCAATGGTTGGTGATTAGTGTGAATAATGGTTCCTTTCCCATCAAATAGTGTTTCCACTTCTTCACAATTTGAACCAATGCATATAGCTCCTTATCATATGTAGGATAATTTATCACTGCACCATTAAAAATTTATGAATGGAATGAAATGGACTTACCATGTTGTAAGAGGACTGCGCCCATGCATAGTCACTTGCATCGGTTTGAATATCAAAGGGCTATCTCAAGTCTGGTAGTGCTAGTATTGGGGCTGGACTGATCTTCTCTTTCAAATAATCAAATGATTTTTGCTGATTTTCTCCCCACTGGAAGACCTTATTAACACTATTCAATGCATGTAACAGAGTTGCAATAGAAGAAAAATTAGCAATGAACTTCCTCCAATGTTTTGTTGCTCCTAGAAAACTTCTTACCTCAGTGACTGTCTTGGGTGTAGGCCAATTCACAATGAACTCAAACTTAGAAGGGTCTATATTCAGTTCACCTCATCCAACAATATGTCCCAAATACACTAAAGAAGTTTGACCAAATTCACATTTTCACATATTTAAAAACAACTGTTCTTTTCTCAAGACATCAAACACCTTTCTGACATGCATGACATGTTCATCTCATCATTTTCTGAATATCAAAATATCATCTAAGTAGACAATGAAAAATTCATCAAGAAATGGTCTCAATACATCATTCATAACTCTCATGAAAGTAGCTGGAGCGTTGCAAAGACCAAAAGGCATAACAAGTCACTCAAACAATCCTTGTTTAGTTTTAAATGCAGTCTTCCATATGTCCTCTTCAAATATTATAACTTGATCATAACCACCTCTTAAGTCTAAATTAGTGAAATACTTTGCATATCTCAATTGATCAAGCAAATCAACAATTCTTGGGAGTGGATAATGATTCTTTATCATGATTTTTTTGAGTGCACGGAAATCCACACACATGCACCATGTTCCATCCTTATTGGGCACCAACATAATCAGTGAACCACATGGCGAGGTAGATGGGCGAATGATACCTTTATCAACAATTCTTGGATTTTCTTCTTGATTATGCACTTTTCATTATCGACATGCGATACATGCTAATGTTAGGGAGTGGAAAATCATACTGCTGCTGTATCTCATGTTGGATTCCCCTCTTGGGAGGTAACCCCTTTTGTTCCTGAAATATATCACCATGCTGACTTACCGCATCAAACAAATCAGATTTTAATTTATCGTCACAACCTTCAAAATATTCATAATCCTTATCATTCTTTTGTTTGATCATAAGAAGCACAATTTTTTTGCTTGAATTTACTAGTCTCTTCATTTTCCCAGCATTAGCTAAAGAGAGGTTTAGATTTTTGCGATGACCTCTCATAATATATTCCACTCCATATTTGAATAAGTGGTACTTGATCTCGTGGTGATATAATAATTCTTTCCTATCATAGAGATAGGGATTACCCAGAACAATTCCTGATATTTCAAGCGGTACAACATCTAACTCAACTTCATCAATAAAGTTTTCGGTCATTGCAAATCGGAAAATAAATTTTCTTGTAACGTGTAAATTTTTATCCTTGGTTATCCAACCCAAAGGGTATAGCTTGTGATGATATAAGGTTTCAAGATTAATATTCTTGACTAAGTCTTCAGATATTAAGTTCACTTGAGACCCACTATCAAATAATATGTCAATATTTATATATTTTGGGATCACTCTTACATGAAAAAACTCTATTCTTGTTTCTTCACTCGGAGTGTTACCGTGAAAATTTGATGAAATAGTACTTGCTATGGCTTCTTTTCCCTTTGTGACCATGGCTGCAATTTTAGTCTCATCTCCTGAGTTGGATCCAAAATCCAATTGTGTGGTAGTGGCTATCTTTTGTTTCCTTTTGTTGTTGAATTTCTTAGGCCTCAATTTTGGATGAAGCTTCCAAAAGTGGGCTTCATCATGACCCTCTTTGGAATAGTGATTACATGTGGCTTTCTCCCCTTCTTTTTTGATGGACACATTTTTCTTTTGTTTACCCTTGAAACCCTGTCCTTTTTCACCACCCTTAAATGGTTCCTTTTTACCCTCTTCTTGTACATTTTCCCCTCTTTCCTCAAGGTGTGTAGCTTGCACGCAGACCTCATCTAGACTAGTGGGATTAAACATGAGGATGATATGTTTAAGGTAGCTATGAAAACCCCCTATGTACTACAACAAAGTTTCTTGAGAATGAAAATCAACACCTAACATAAGAGCTCTTCTCCTAAATTCATGAGCGTAATCTTGCACACTTTGACCTTTCAATTGTCTAAAATTTTGCCATCTCATAATGGATTTTTTCATGTAAGCTAGAGAATAGAATTGCCTTTTAATGGCAGAAATAAAATTTGACCAAGATATTGATATCTTACCGTGTTTCTTAATCTCATCTTGTGTCTTTGCTTCCCACCATACAAGTGTTGCACCCTCCATTCTCAATGAAACCAATTGAATATTTATGTCATCCTCTTGAAGGTTCTGAATTCTGCAATAAACCTCCAATTGATGAATCCAATTATCTAGTTTCTCTGCATTCACTTTGCCACTATACATTGGTGGCCCAAATTTAACATCGAGTTTAAGTAAGGGTGATTTACCAGCTCCTTTTGAAGTATGTGTATGAACAAAAGGAAGGGTTGTGGTAGTGGAATATGATGAAGAGGAAGGTGAAGATGGTGGCAAGGATGATGGTGGAGTGGATGGTGGCATCCTACCATCTCCATGGCCTTCTCCTCCTAGAGAACCCTCTCCTCTTGGAGGCCTATAACTTTCTCCTTGCATCCTTCAATTCCTCTCCTCATATAGGACCTTAACCATCTTAGTCATATAAAAAAAAACCTTTCTGAATAATCTCTCATCTTCTGTCATGGTAGGTTCTCCTTCATGAGAAATTCTCACTGAAGACTCAACTTCAACTTGAGGATGTGCTAGTGTTGAATACTTTGGCAACCTTGCCCTTCTTCTTCTTGACCCAACTGTAGGGATTTCAACCAACTTCCCTTCTCCTCTTTTGAGTTTTAACCTTGTAAGCATGACACAAGTTTGCAAACAATTATATCCCTTCTTGCACAAAAAAACCTAAAGCTATGATACCAAAAATGATCTGAGTGAGGTATGTTAGTATTGCTGTGCTAATTCCCCTTTCAAATTTTGAAAACAATGTCTTATATGTGCTTAAGGGTTCAAGTTCTCTTGTAAGTGAGTGAGTCTCATGAGTGATTTTTATGTTATTTTTATGAAAAAATTAACATAAATAAATACTTAACAACAAAAAATAAAATTATAGTACATAACCATACAACACATCAACACAGGGATTTGATGGAGTTCACCCCTCCTGGGCTACATCTCCTCGGTCCAGCTTCCATGGCTTGGGCCTCTCTATATTATGCTCAAATTTGAAAATGATGTGTTTACAATGCTTTTCTAATCCTGAAACCCACACCAATGAGTTCAGAATGCCAAAAAATGGTCATATAGCCTCTTTCTACTCCTGCTTTGGTCAAAAACTCCAAAAATTATGACCTTCTCCAGTTTTTCCACAATTTCTGGTCTAAATTTAGCTAACTGGAGCTAAATTCGGTTAGCTGGCACTAAAACTGGCAGTTTCGCCAGATTTTGTGGACCGCCAAACTAATCTGGATTAGGTTAATTAAACACACTAACAATAATTAAGCGCGTTTAGTGCTTAATCTGCGCTTAGTGGCTAATCGGGCTTAATGAAAATTAAATGAGGATTAGTGCTTATTAAATTCTAGTTAACGTTTTGATCCCGTACTTAAGGTTAAGATCCGTTGGTTCTCCGCCAAGCTTCTGGAGTCGTGGTCACATGCTAGGGGCTGGAACTCACTTCCCCTGCCAGAAAACCTTAGAAAACATAAATACATGAGGCACGGTAGATAGATTAAGAACTTTGGTGTGGTGTAGCGCTGGCATGTGGTGATGGCGGGGTGGAGATTCCGTGTTCAACCCCCCCTGCCCCTTCTGGTCTTAAAACTAAATTTTATACCACCGTGAAGGGGGCATGTGGCGACCCTAGGTCAAGCCATGTGTCTTCCCCACATTGGCTCACACTGAACCAATAAAAAATTGCCAAATCACCCATAATTTGAACCAATAAAATGTTTCCATTTGGAAGTCCCACATTAGCTGGGGGAAATTGAATGATTTTGACCCAGCCCAGTCAGCATGTCATGTCAGTAGTACAGACTGCCCAATTTTTTCCTGTTTAGCAAAGTGAACAAAACTCATTTATGGGAGCATACAAAGTCCATTTCACACGAAACAAAGTGCGGCAGATTCAGAACGACGAGAACTATGCGGTCATTCAAGTTTTGAGCCATTCTGAAAACTTTGATTTTTGAGCATAAAACTAAGAACCTGATCACCTAACTTGACCCAACGCTATTTCCTTTGAATTTCATTTCCTTAAATTTAACATAAATTTCTATTTTTGGCAGTTTTTCTGGTCCTAAACTTATGAGGCCTGTTTGAGGTCCTAAACGACATTTTAAGGGAAATAAAGGAGACAAAAAAATATCTTTCTACGACCTGCTCATGGAGATATTTGAAACGAGGTATTATGATAGCCAAATGAAGATCGTATGCCAAAGTTATGACCCCGGGAAGTTGGCGGTCTAAATTATGCATTCATACAAACACTTTGTAAGCATAGTACCTGTAGGTCATGAAAGAAAATATGTACAATAATTCACTGAGTTCAACATAGAATCATCAAGAAGGCATGTTTCCTCTCTTACTAGTTGCAACAATACACACTAACTCATGCATTCATATAAATTAATCAAGAGCCCATAAAACCATGGAATGGATCCATAACAATAGAGCATCATATAATAAGAAATATACAATGCATGTAACCAACATTTAACCAAAATGGAATCATGAAAAACTAGTCATAAACTCATACATTAAACTAGTACTTGTGCTCATTAATCTTAATAATGAATAATACATAATAACATATGCAAATGCCAATCAAGTCAGGGACTTCCACGTACCACCCAACCATAGATTAGGTTGAACCAAATATTTCTTTTATCCAATCAACACAGTCCCATATTTGAAGAATGAATGCGGGATCATATGAATTAAACCAAAATAGAACCAACCAGGGCTTCCAGAGGCTAAACCACCTCTACCCTTAACCAAAAATATTTTACCTCAACTAGTCCAGAAATCACCAATATCAAAACAAGCTTGGATGCCTCTGACTTCCTTCACTAACTCTAGAGGAATTTCCCTGTCTCGACCCATCCGTCAAGATTTCTAGGAGAAATCCCATCTCCACCCTTGACCCTTGGGAATTTTCCCGAGACCACCTCAACAAGGATCCAAGAATACTGACCATCCAAAGCTTAATCAAGGTAGAAAACCCACTACATCATGGCTATCTAGTAAATTGCAAAGGTAAGGTTGAAACCACTGTCAATCCATACAATCCCATGCCAATGACAACAAGTAACCAAATAACCAAATTCAAGTACCATGCATTCAAATCTCAACAAGGAAATCACACATGCAACCTGTAACCTGCAATGTTTTCCTGTTGTAGTTGCTTTTCCAACCTTCTTCTTCTATGCCCATAAATTCATTTGTTTGCTTGCTTGCTTCTATCCAAGTTCTTTCTCTCCCCTAATTCCAAGTGAGAATTCTTCAATCTCCAAGTGAATGTTAGAATGCTCCCAGAGTAACCAGGAGTAGCTAAGAGTGTCTAAAGAGTGTGTGTAAGAGAGTGTTAGAATTTTCTCCCTCTCCTTTTGTTTCCTTTTCCCTTCATTTTCCATTGCATGCATATTATTGTCTCTTCATCTTCCTTTTCTCCTATTTTCATTTATTTCTTTAATTAATTGTCATTTATTTCCCTTTTCATTTTTCTAATGCCAATGCCAATTTCCATAGACAATAATAAATGAGAAGTGATGCCCATTATAATTTTTTCCCTACATTCAACTTGGAATACCTGTCCCATGATCTTGGTTTAATTTATTTACATAGAAAATCAACTCGGGGTTGTTACAATAATCCACATATCCTTATCACACTAGAAAAAATATCCTTCTAAGACTAACAAAATAGTGCAAAAATAAGGGCTTCAAGTCTCAACAAATTATCAACTCCAACTACAACATTCCAAAGTATAAAACAAAATACATAATGTCTTTACTTAGTAAATAAATAGTGTGCATTTGAATCAACCATATTAGCGAATAAATGAAGCTTAGGTGTGCATTTTTAGTGAAGCAAGGAAATTTCGGCCTGCTTGATAGAAATGCACTCCCAACCTTCATTACAAGTCCAAATCGAATGATTCGACTTTGAGAGTATTTTTTTACTCATAAAGAATTTTTTGTTTTTGTTTGTCAAGTTGTCTGTGATCCTCCAGGCTTGACCTGTGGCTTGAGGAGCAGAGACCTAGGGGCATTTAATCCGTCAAAGTTACTTGGGGATCGCACCCGGCCTAGGCCACACTAACCCTAGCTGACTAGATTTTTTAGCATGTCTCCTCCCCTTAGCATATGGCACAACCACCCACCGTGAGGTTTGATCTTGGGTCGCCTTGTTAACGAGGCCCATCCTCAACTAGTTGTGCTAGGGGGACTTGACTACTCATAAATAACATTATTACAATTAAATTTTTCTATTTTTTCCCATAGAAAAAGAAATTTGCTTAGACTTAATGAAATATTTCAATTTTTTTAATAATATAAATTAATGACCAAACGTTGCATACATGTAGCCTAATGGTTTGGATTTACATTATTTTACATATACGATACATGTAATTATATTTTTTAATAATTGCATATTTAATGTATTGTTATTCAATAAGCTCTTCATCCTAGTTCAATCTGAGTCTAACCAATAAGATGACAACACCTCTAAACCATTATCAATCAATAAATGACCACTAACCATGCTAACCCTTATCCAAGTAGTCCTATTTATTTATTCCAACAATTCATATCAAAGATTTAACACTTTAAGGATATCACAATAGGTAATTTGTATTGACACAAATAATACCGAAGCATTTCAAAATTTGGGCCACAAAAATCATCATTTTTAAACACTGATTAAAAATAATTTTGAAAATTTAGAAGTCTTTCTCACTAATATTATTGTGTGCAACAATGTCATCCATTGTATCATTGTCAATGTTCATATGTTATTTCAAGTATTTAATATTATGATCATCCTCATGTTGACTTGCATCATATTCATAATCATTGAAATTTGACTGCAGACCATCTATATTGTTACTAGATCTATTTGGATCATCATTTCCTATAACATCCATATTGTTGTCTTCTATAACATCATATAACTCTGGATTATCGTCTTCTTGTGCCTAAACATAACCATCTTCAACATTGCCATGGATGCCAATTTCTTCAATGTTCTCTAATTCCTCTCTCTCATTTTGTTGGCCATCATTTTTCTACACAATATCAACTAATGCATCATCAAATACATGCCTTAATCTTGGATAATAATGTATGAAAAATATCCATTTCATAATAAACTATGAATTAATAGATTAAAGATCACTACTGCTTCTTATTTGAGTTAAATAAATACCTGCTCACAATGAATTGGTAGAACTATGGCTCCTTATCCTCTGGTAGGAGCATTGAGGAATCTATAGAAAACAATCCACTATGGGTATCATATCTCATGTCCCCTTAAATGCTTCATACCTTCTAGACTTAAAAATACAACATTTAAAAAAGTGGTAATCCAACTCAATAATTTGTTGGATTTTCCCAACATATTGTAGATTCCCTTCAATAATATTCTTATCTTTTGAGCTTGCTCGACTACCATGATGACAAAATAAAAGGAATTTCTCTTTACATATACACTTTCTACACGATAATGTCGACGATATTCCCACATTGCAAGATATTTCCTTGCTTGTGAAAGACTATTTATTTCAGTGAAAACAAATATAATGATGAATATTAAAATAGTTGATACTGTCAGAATGTAAAAAAAGAACATTTTGTAAGATTATAATTGTACCTTTCCTTCACATCCTCTACACATATTGATTTCATCTTCTTTTATGTTTGAATCTATACTTGCCCATTGTAGGGTCCAAACTTTGTCCCATTCCCCAAGCTGATTAGTGGGAAGTGGAGTATTCCTTAGGTTCAATCTCTTAAACTGTCTCCTTGCTTCTAACACTTCTTCTCTCTTTTTATCATATAAATAAATCTATTTGTTCATAAATTCCATGTGGTAAAAAATGAAATTTTGAAATATAACGCTTTCATTTGCACTTATTACATGTTGACATGTTTATTTCAAACTTCAAATGTCATGCTATACATTTGACAAATAAATTGCAGAGAAAATTAATGATTGCAAGGAAAACAACCACACTAGTAATGAATTTACTTACTAATTTTTACTTCAACACCATTAGATTGTGGTTTTTCTCCATCAATAATATCTTATGCTCGTTCTTCATACTGGAAGCGTGGCCCCTCTTCAAAATCCTTACCAAGTATTTCACATAGGAAGAAAAATGCTCCATTCAATACATACCATTCAGTCATGCAACCCTCTCGATGTGACTTTTTTCGGACATATCTTTTTAGAGTTTTCATATACATCTCAAAGAAAAACATACGCTTTGTTGATATGACACCTGCCAATTCAATGTCATCGACTAGGTGTATAAGTAAATGGGCTTGTGGGTCCATGTAACTTGTAGGGAGCTCCTTCTCAAATACACATATAATTTCTGCAATTTCCTTCTTCCATTTCGGCACTTCACATTCGTGGATCTCCTTGGAGGTTACCTACCTATTATAGGAATAAAAAATTAGTATTAATGTTTAATCAAAAAATAAAACAAATATAATATCTCTATGTCTCTCACACACATACATTTCATATCACATAACTTACCAATGTTGACAATTGACTTATGGAATTACTTAAGTCAACGGTAAGACATGAATCCCCCCTAATTTCCAATGGAATGATATACCATCAAACAAATTTCTCAAAGGTCATTAGTAATTTTTCTCACACAACGGAATATCAAAATATATTTTGTACTTAATGAATGTTTCTAGTAAAAGTTAAATGATGATAATACCTTCATGAAATTATGAAAATCATGTGTTTTAAATCATTTCAAATGTCCACGAATTGTAAAATATTTTTCCAATGATGACCCATAAGCAATAGGTGTCCTCATTGAACGAACGAATTTTCTTAGTTGGTCTAGCTCTCCTTATTATTCTTTTTTTTCAAAATCCATGGAATTTGCTACGCAAAAGAGCAACATCTATCAATTTTTTTTGGCCACAAATTTCTTATATCGAATTTGGTACGCAAAAGAGCAGCATCTCTCCTTGAAGGCAAGGTGTCCTTCTCTTTGCCTAATATATGTCAAAATATAGAATCTGGGACATTTTTGAAGATGTGCATAGGATCTAATAAGTGAGCTATTAATATATCCTTCTAGTAAGGGAGATCATAAAATATGGATTTCCTTTTCATTCCTTATAACCTATTAACTACAACTTGTTCTGGTTCTTCAATTGAATCACCCCAATTAAAAAAATACTCCCAAGATTTCGATTCATCAACTTCATAATCCTTAAGCTAATCACCTAGACCCATAATCAGGGGAGGGCCTCTATTTTCAACTTTTTCATCAAATTGATTCTTCTGAAAATTTCTAGACTTATGGTCTGGTCGTAGAAGAACCCCGTTGTTTGCATAAATAATTTTTTGTAGATATTTAGAATAACGCCCTTTAAATTGTTCTGCACATCTTGGACATGAAAATATCCCCTTTGTTTGAGGCCCTACAATTCAATAAGTAATGTTAATAACATCAAAATAATAGTATAAATGTAAGTATGAAAGTTGGGATGAAAATAAATGATGAGTATAAATATGTAAATATTTCATCTTACCAGAAAAAACACCAAGTCCTGGGAAATCATGAATATTTCAACATAACACACCATACAACATGAAGGACCAATTTGATGGAGGATGTGATATGTCATACATTGTTATGTATTTCCATAGCAGTTGCATCTCATCAATAAAAGGCACAAGATAAATGCCCATTTTTGTACTTGATGTTTTCCTGAAATGATGAGAGTCAACAAAAGGTTCTCCTTTCTAACACTCATCCATGGGGGGATTTTGTATACTATCAATTTGACCAGCCAAACACTATAATTTGAGCTCAAGAAAGAGGATGGGCACTCTCCATCAATTGCAACACCGAACCTAATACTACATGGTTCATCTTTGATTTTTCTTGGCCATTTTTCCCCTTATGTGTTTCATTGTTTCGGATTTGGTCGAAATTCACATGAATCCATATTTACTCCTATTCTTTGCATGTCTTTCCATCAATTGTGCAAGTGAATTGCAACAAAAAATTCGTTGAAGTCTAGATATAATTGGCATGTCACATAAAACATTCTTTGGAATTGTAGGACCTTGTACATTTGTACGATATCTCTTCTCTTTGCATATAGGGCATTCTACCTTGCCTTGATATTCATTTCTATATAAATATAGTCATTTTTACATGGATGAATTTTCTCATAATGAATCCCCAACTCAACTAACAATTGATGTGCTTCTCTGCAAGTTGATGGAAACACATTCTCTTTAGTGAATATTTTAGTTTTTAGTGCCCTCTAAGATTTCCCAAGATTAAATCGATTCAATGTTTGACTTATGATGAACATGTTAGATATGCCAATCTATACTAGGACTGTTTATATACAATATATGGTTTGAAAATCTCCTTAAAGAAGTATAAATGAATTTTATGAATGATTACGAATTATGTACACCAATTGACAATGAAAAGTAAGAAATAGATTTCAACTCACTTCAATAGGGTAGTGAACCCTTTGTATGACCAACCAAATAGTGACTTGATTTCTAACAAAATTAATGTGCATGCTGTTGATAAATGTAACTAGTTTCGGTCTTCATAATTATTGTACTAATTTCAAAATGTATCCTGTGTAACAAACAAGAAAAATAAAAGAAAATTATTATTATTAAAGAATGGGTTTCATGCTCATTATTGAAGGTATTTTAGGTAAAATCATGTTCTTCATTCATGCTTCTAGGGTTTGTTAGGTATTTGGATTTTCATGAGTCAAAGCAGTCAACATCATGTTTATAAGACAATTCTTGGAAATTTGTAATTGTAAAAAGAATTATTTTTTTGAGTCTAGAAATTCCTGGAATCTCGAAGAGTACAAGTTGGCACTGGGATACTCAAATCGGCCTAAAGGAGGGAATTCAACCCCTTAAAAAGGCTATAAAAGGAAGCAATTCATCCTCATTTGGACACACACACTCAACAAGGTCAATCATCAAGGAATAATTTGATCTATAACCGGGAAGGAGCAGAAAAGGGGAGCGAAATTCTGAAATAAATTGGGAGGCCAAAATATCTTCTCTTTGGGCTCTATCTCTCTCACATGTGTGAAGAATCTAGGATTTTTGTAGCCAAAAAGAGGCCTAAGTTATAGGTTTTAGTTGTCGGGGAGAGAAGTTGTTGATGGGGACCAAAATTGTAGGAACAAGTTGTTGGAAGGAGCGAAATATTTGTCTTGACCTTATTGACCATTAGGAGAGTTGGTTTTCTCCATGAAGGTCTCAAAAGGAAGATAAATTAGGGTTTATGCAAAAGTTTCTAGATAAAAATTGTTGGAGTTCGAAGTTGAGTTGTTGTTGGCAGGTCGAAGTTGCAAGGAAGAAGCAATTTGGAGAAGATTCAAGAAGGACATGAGGAAGGGATGACTTGGTATTGGGAGAAGGAATTGGTCACTGTATGTCATTTGAAGTAGATTATAATTTTTGAGTTTTCCCCTTGGAGGGTTTTTTCCCTATATGAGAGCCTACATGCATGTCCTCTTTTGTTGTTGTGGTTTCTTGATATTGTTTGATGAACATATCTAACTAAAGAACATAAAGAAGATAACTAAATACTCACAAGAAAGAATCAAGGTAAAATACAATAAGATATAAAAAGTTTCCAATTTACATTTTCCAACATGGTTTCAGAGCTAAGGTGAGAAAGGAAGGCAACTGAAAGGAAACTAATTGTTGATCAAAGGAAAGGAAGTTCTCAAGGACTAAAATAAGAATATTGTCTCTTGACGGATCTGAATACAAACTCATTGGCAAGAGATCTTCTGATCTACGGTTTGTACAATGAAGAATATCATGACTACATCAATCATGAAATAAGGGTGTGGATATCACAAGAATAAATCTACTTAAAGTATCAATCTTGGAGGTTGTTGGTGAACATCTTTCAAGGACATCATCAATGAATCTCCAAAGGTCTTGAAGTCATCAAGATGGTTGGAGGTATCTCAAAGAAAATTGTAGTCATCAAGTAAGTATTTTACTATCTCATATGGATTAATATTGAAGTCATATAAGTTCTTTATGCAAGGGTAGCAACAAGCTCATTGGGGCAGTAAACTATCTAACAGGAAATAAGAGGATTGACTTGATACTGACATAACAAGAAGTGATGGAATATGTCACTGGGAAAATCACTGAATCAACGAAAGAAATAACACAAGAACTAGAAAAGTAAAAGAAATGAGAAGTAAGGGCACAAAGGATCACAATTGAATCTATCAAGGATTCTCTTGTTCCATTTGTGGAAAATCTAAATACTTCCAAGGAAATGTATGACAAGCTAGTGAATTTTTACTCTGTAAGTACAATAGGTCAAAATATGTCATTGTGGAGTAAGCTATATAGAATTATGAATTTTAGGATGAGGATATGAAATCCTTCCTCATGAGGGTATCTCAATTAAGGGATCATTTGTAAGGACTTTGGGAACCGATCACTAATTCATAAGTAAATACATGTGTTCTAAATGCATTGGCATAGGAATAGAGAAAATTTGCAATAAGTATCTGTTGGCTTGAGGGGTCCTAACCCAGGTTTGGATTTAAGGTTTGCCAACAAACCCCTATACTACTGGCCCTTTTGGCGATGACCTGCTTTGGCAAGCCAGGTTCGGATTTAAGGTTTTCCATCAAACCCCTATACTACTGGCCCTTTCGGCGATGACTTGCTTGCGCAGGACAAGGTCTCACCCAAAGTAGTATGGGAGGGTGCTGGAACCAGGTTTCTGCACCTTGAGAGAAAGAGAGTTAATTCGAGGCGGCCCTGTTAAGATCTATCAGATTTGCGCAAAAGAAGCCTTATCATAGAACCCTTAACAGTATACTTGCAGAATTTGAAGCTCATAAATGGACAAATAACTCATAAACAGAATTAAAGCAACTACTAATGACTTGATCTACGCAATTAGCCTTTTCTAATAGCATCACCTCCATGTGCGCATCAATAGTCATCAATTAATGTAATCACATAAATAATATAAACGCAGCCAATGATCATAACACAAAGATACTTCCAAATTGATTTCTCATTCATTAGCATTCAAAATCCACTTACAAACCCGATTCCCAACCCATGCACACAACTAGCGGGGTCACTGACAGGGATTGAGGATCTTGCTGACAGTGTTGCAGTAGCCCAAAGCAGTGTCAATCATACTTAGCTTACCTATAGACTCGATCTATCCATCTACTTATAGCATCTTAGCCTATGCTATCCTATGGTCCGCAAACCGTGGTTTTCACACTCTTGGTCTACCTTTTGACCCATTACAATACATTGGGGACTTTGACCCAGCCCAAATCCCTTGTGCTAGACTAATTATTACAAAATTTATATCAAAACACAGCTTTGGAACATATCAAAGCACAGCTAGGGGACCCTGTTCCAACAGGCCCCCAACACAATCTTGTGACTTGTCTCGAGTCAGAATGACCATAGGGCCTACATCTTCTCTTGGAGTTGCTTGATGGCGATGACTAAGAGAGGAAAAACACCTTTGCTCTGTGCGGTAGCATTCTAGGCAATGTCAACCAACTTCTGTGATGTAGGGCCTTCAGTGGTGGCGGTAACACTTTTTAAGGTCTGATTCAGCTGCTTGATCGCGACATCCAAATCCTGCGACAACTTGAGGGCTTCATTTGCCCATGGCTTGAGGTGGTCGCTAAGGACCTGCTTCTTGTGGCGGAGCCCCTCAATTTCATCCCTAAGCACATGGTTGGCTCGTAGACATCCCAAGAGTTGGGCTGGAATAAGCGTGGGCATTGTAGCCTCCATTTTCTCAAATTATTCTTCCTTTTGGCTCAACACTTGGGTAAATTTGGGTAGAAGAGGATCGCGCTGCACTGTAGACCATAGCTTCATAGCTGTCTCAAATAATTCGGTGCCCTGTGAAATCTGTGTTGTAATGGTCTTCGTAGCTTCTGTGACTAATGCAACCCTTTGTGCGCACACCTCGGGATGGGTCTCAGGCTGTAACTTAGCCTGCTGCGCATCGATCTGTTGTTCCAGCTCTGCTTTAACATTTTGCATTTCGGTCTGAGAGGCTTTCAGAGCTGCGACTAGTCCTTCAATCTTGGCCTGCGGGGTGGCGAAGGCCGGAATGTCTTCTCACACATATTCATAGAGCCTGTTGATCAAACGTTCCAACTCTGTCTGCTACATGGTGGTATTGATGCACACGGACGGTGCTTGAGAAGCCTTAGTAGTTTTCACCGTGATGGTCTGCTCTACCTTACTCAGCTGATGCTGTACCCGCCTGTCTCTATGCTGGATCTCCTCAAAGAGGGACATATAGAGAGCATGCAGCAACTCTCCCTGGAACTGGACCAGGTCGAGATGAACTTCCGTGCAAGCATGGAATTTCTCGCACTGGCTGGGTGGACTCAGAGTGAACACTGCGCCTGGCAGGGGGCAGAGTCGACTCTTAGTCATGGAGATCAATTCTGTATTGGTCGTGGGATGGCTCGCTTGATGCTTCCTCGTTTGAACCACACTTGTCTACAGGGTATCAGCTTTTAGCTAGAGGGCGTGTAGCTCACACTGTAATGCTGCAACTGCAGCCTTTGATTGCTCTTCCAGGGAAACCCACCTGTCCTTCGAAGCGATAGTGAATGCATCTGCAATAAGCTCTAAATATTCCTCAGTCAGGGTGACCTCGATCTCCCTACCGGGCCTAGTAGCTCGACGTTTCATTCGCCGGCCCTTGGGGGGTTCAGTTGCCCGTTTTATGCCACGTGGGGACCATACGCTCTGTCCATCAAGTTCTTCAGTCTCCATATCCCACTGCATTTCCTACTCCATGCCCTGGGTCACATCTTTTGGGACGTCCGTCTTGGTGGCGCATTCCATGTCGCGCACTCTTGTCTCCTCAATAGTATCAGCTGAGGTGGTTTCTTTTGGAGCTGCGCTCATACCAGCGGTACCCGTAGTTCCAGTAGACTTGAATCCCAATCTTCAGTGCGACAACCAAGTGGTGATGAGCCTATCAATTTCCTCATTTGTAACCATGTATGTGAGTGATATCCAAGATGCATCCTTTCAGCCCCGAATCTGCACATTGTGCATTGTAACCTGAAAGGCCGCGATGCCCTTATATTTCTCATACACCATAGGGGACAAGCGTGATCGGGAATGAATTGCTTCCACCAGATCTTTGTCAAACAACAACCAAAACACCTTATTTTCCTCAACGCGTTGCACATCCTTTGAATCCAATAGGTTCGCATATCGCGCCCCTTCGCACATATCTGGTTCGAGCTCAGGGAGGACTGCTCCTTCAGGGGCTTCCCACGCCACCAAGGCAATTATTTGTACTAAGCGTTCTGCCATGATTTCGGGTTCCACCATGTTTGTAAAATTTGTGATGCGTAGGCTAGGGATGATGTACTCCATGGGCATAATGGCCTCCTTCCCATACACCATTCGAAAAGGCATTTTCCCAGTCAATTTCTTGCATGTGATCTGATAGGCCCATAGTATTGAAGGGATGCGCACATCCTAAACACTTTTATAAGCATTACAGATATTGGTAAGTGCCTACTCCAAAATTTTATTAAAAGCTTCCACCGTTCCATTCGCCTGTGGGTGATACGGGGTATTGTTTTCATGGTGGATCCATAATTCTTCAGTCAACGCTTGAATAGTTTCATTAATGAAATGTGTACCTCTATCACTGATTAAGATCTTTGGACAACCAAACCTGGTAAATATGTGCTAAAAAATAAAGTGCGCAGTGGTATCCACAATGCAATCCTTCACAACTTGTGCTTCCACCCATCTGGTTACATAGTTAGTTGCGATAATGATGTATCAGGCACCTATCTTTTTTCCTGGCGGGTTGATGGGCCCGAAAAAGTCTATAGCCCACTTATCAAACACCTCCAAGTCCATCTGTGGTTGCAAGGGCATCTCATCCCTGCACAAAGGTCGTCCTATCCATTGGCATGTGTCACAGGCTCTACAATATGCATGGGAGTCACTATACAGCGTGGGCCACCATAACCCAGCATCTTAATACCTTCTGCGCAGTCACTTTTCTTGCATAGTGACCTCTCTCTACTCCTTCGTGGGCTTCTGCTAAAATGGCTTGTCTTTCATGCTCCAGTGCATATCTTTGCAGCACCTCATCAGCTTCCATCTTGTATAATTGGCTCGCAATGATGGTAAAATCAGCTGCGCGGGTCACCAATTCCTTTTTTTGTTGCGTCGTGTAGTCTGCAGGTGCCATCCATGTAGTTAAGAAATGAATAATGTCTCCAAAGTGCTTGTCGACCACCTTAATAGCAAAAAGATGCACATCGGGTAACCCTTCTTCTAGGCTAGTTGGCTCTTCACCATTATCGATTTGGGACAAATGGTCTAGTCCAACATTCAGTCTCCTGGGCTTCACAATAATTTCAAAATCATATTCCTGGAACAACAGTAACCATCGACAAATATTCCCCCCCAACACAGGCTTATTGACTAGGTATTTCAAAGCTGAATGATTTGTGAACATTTTGAAGTGCCCTCCCAGTAAATAGTGCCGGTATTTCTACAGGGAATACACCATTGCTAATCCTTCACGTTCAGTAGTAGAGTAGTTACGTTCCGTGCTAGAAATTTTCCTGCTAGCAAACACAACTGGGTGGTAAATGTCCCCCACCCCAGGCTGGGCGAGGACAGCTCCTAAGGCGATTCCTGATGCATCCACATGGACATGAATGACCTTCGCCCAGTCAGGAAATATGAGGATAGGCGCAGTGACCATCTTTTCCTTGAGTATCTCGAAACTCTTTTGACACTCCTCATCCCAGAAAAAAGACACGTCCTTCTTTAGTATCTTCTCCATTGGTGTCGTGATCAGCGCATACCTTTGAATAAACTTCGTATAGTAGCCAGTGTGCCCAAGGATGGAGCGCAACTGTTTCTCAGTGGTGGGGGTTACTAATTTGATGATAACTGCCACCTTCACTGGGTCAACCATCAATCCATGTTGACATACCACGTGTCCTCACAAAATTCCGAAAGGTACATAGAATATGCACTTCTTAATGTTTAGTGAAATCTAGTGCTTTCTGCAGGCATCCAACATCATGCGCAGGTTTGACACATGCTTCTTTACCAACCCAAACACTGTCCAATCGTCAAAGTATACTTCCAGAAACTTATGAATGAATTCTTTGAACACTGCTACCACCACACGGGAAAAGATGGCAGGGGCATTCTTGAGCCCAAAGGGCATGACAGTGTATTGAAAGGACCCCCATTATGTTGCGAAGGTAGTTTTGTTGTGATATTCAGGTGCTATTCTGGTCTGATGATGGCCTGAGAACCCATCAGTGAACGAGTATGCTTCCTGACCACCCACATTATCTAGAATTTCATCAGAAAAAGGTGTAGGAAAGGGATCACGTATGCAAGCATCATTCAACTTGCGCAGGTCTACGCAGAGCCTTATTTCCGCTTTAGTCTTCTTTTCTTGGACCACCATAGGGCTTACCGAATCTTACTATTCTACCGGTTCGATGATACCCACGGCCATCATTTTATCGATTTCTTCTCTATCATTCTACTTATACTTGGGGTTCAATTGGTAGGGTCGCTGCTTAATAGGACGTGCGTATGGTTTTAAGGTGATTTGCATGACAACCAGATCTCCTACAATGCCTTTGAGCTTTGAAAATTTTGTGGGAAATAAATCCTGATATTTGGTGAGTAGTTCCTCGATTTTTCCAACTGTATCATCATCTCAGTAAACACTGATTCTAGCCATCTTGGGCTATTTTTCTATTCCAATATTGACTTCCTTTAATTTGAGAGGTTTTATCACATCGACTACCTGTAATAGGGGTCCAAAAACTGCGCGCTGTTCCTCTGATTTAGGGATAGTGATATTTCGCGGGTCCTCATCGCACTCTTCGATTGATAAATTCTGGCAGTTGGCGATATCCTGCATCTGCGCATCCCAAGCTGGTTCTCCATACTCTACACGAGGGAGTGATTCATCAAAGACTAGAGCATCTATGTCTTGCAGGGCTCTGTCTAATTTCTCTGTCCCGCCTATCAACCCAAATGTCCTCAAAAAGTCTTATCTCATGGCATCCCAGTGGCAAGTGTGTTGATGTAGCTCTACATCCAAATACCACATGGTGGGGATTGGTCCCAAGGCGTGGATAAACATGTGGACCCATTCATCCCAAGTCTGTCCAATCCATACTTCCATCCATTCAAACAAGTGCTTGCGTGGGTCTCCACGGCCAGGGAACATTTCCATGGGTAGGTTTCCCAGAGGTTTGAATCATAGGATCATCATTCTGCGACATTCCTCCCAATCCTAGAAGGTGGCCTTATGAGTTTCCCACCATCTCTCAGGGGTCGTGCGCATAGCTAAGACAAGTGCCTACATCCTCCATTCTCTGGGAACGTCTGCTTCGAATGCTTTAAGAAAATCTCTAACACTACCAGAACCGTCAAAATAGGGCAAATCTCTTACCTCTAAGGAGATACACCAGAAGCTCTTTGTGATCTTAAGGCATCGTAGCGTAGATACGTCATGCAGTCGGTTATACCAATTTTCTATCTCACCATCCGAGTCAGAGAAACTTTCGTTGTCCTTCTCCCAATAGAGCACGCCATCCGCTGTAGGGTTAATCCAATCGTCGTCCTGGGCAATCAACTTGTAAATATGATCAAAATCATCCCCTTCACGCGTCGGTTCTGTATACCGCTCACCCTCCGCTGGATCTAGAGGGACTATTACTTGCGTACCTTCGTTCTCAAAAACCATGCTCCGTCTTTTCAAGTTGATAATATCCCCAATATATATAGCCCAATCCAGGCCTAACAATGCAAGGTAAGGGTCTGCATCATCTACAATTTGAATCACCTCAAAATCTGCATATACCTTGACTCCCGCGATATCTACCATAACCTTTGATAGCTGTCCTAACGTTATGATCTTCTATTGGTTAGCCATGCGTAGTTGTATAGTAGACCATTCCAACTTGGGCTCTCCCATCCTATGCCAAGTCTGTTTAGGTAGGACATTCACATCGGATCCTAAATCAAGGATAACCTGATCCATTTCGTAATCTCCAATTTGCGTAGTTAGCCACATTTCCCGACCAGTCCTTTTCTTATGCTTATAAAATTTGTTGACATCTTTAACTACTGCTTGTGGGGAAACATTTTCTGCGTAGCTTCCTATAAATGCTTGAAGGTTCTATACCACCTTCTGGTTGCGTAGTAACTTCATACATGCCTGTAGGAACGGCTTCACCTTTTTGTCTGCTTTCAGATCCATTGGGGCCTTTGAGGTAGATGCCTCATTTTTGGAAAATTATTTTCTAGCTTCAAGGAAGGTTGAACTTTCTCCTTTTGTAAGTCCAAGCCTTCCTTTTTTTCAGCGGATTTTCCGATAAGTGATTCAGCTGTAAATTTTTCCTTAGCTCCTCCCGTGCCCATGCCACTTCACGTAATTACGTGAATATTGGGTCCTTCATCGTGCAGTTCCACCTTAACCCTTTGTGCATTCTTTGTCGGTGTTTGATGTTTCTCCTACATCTTCACTATCAGCACAGGACAAATTTTGATCACATGATCCAACTGCCTGCAATATCTGAAATATTTTCATGCTGGGTTCGGACAGTCCCTTATGAAGTGACCTACGTCTCCACAATTATAGCAGATTAGTTGTCCTCTTCCCCGACCTATGCTTCCACCTCTCCCCCC
This sequence comes from Pinus albicaulis, assembly GCA_034641835.2. NCBI lineage: Eukaryota > Viridiplantae > Streptophyta > Pinopsida > Pinales > Pinaceae > Pinus > Pinus albicaulis. The sequence continues at coordinate 408,148,138 of CM076582.1, forward strand.
CCCCTCGGCCTCTTGGAGGGGAGCCTCCTCGTCCAAAGGGAGACAATGGTGATGTAGGGTCAGCCTGCACCCTATACAGGTTTCCTCTATCTATCATTAAATAATTTGTCTGGCAGTTGTGCTCATCATGTCCTACAGACGAGCATAATATGCACCACTGTTGTTTCAATTATGGGACATAGGCACCAAGTTAGGGGTAGTGGTTTGTATCATGAAATCCGGCTACTCGATAGTCAGTGCACCACAACATGGGGTTCCTTGGTCCAAAAAAATCTTTGGGGCGTAATGGATTAGGCCCCCCAGCCAGCCTACTTGTATTTTGACAGCAGAGGGCATTGATCCTTGGTGTGGCCTGCCACCTTGCACCATATGCACCAAATTTCAGCGCTAGCTTCTTTTTCCTTGATCTTTTCGTAAGCTCTATATTTCTAGGTGCATTGCCTCTAACTGGCCCTGGATCTGATGCACCCCAAACTGGGCATCTTCCCTTAGCGCAGCTTCTAATTTCATGGAAATTTCCAGGGTCTTCTCTTGCGTGTCAATAGTATGCTGACCCATAGGCCCGCGCAGGTGTGGTAATAGAATGGCAATGAACCATTCCTTGTGATATTTATCCTCATACTTAAATTCTCCATCCCTGATAACTTTCTTTAGCCATTGATTAGCCTCCCATATAGACTCGGTAGGTCCCTGTCTAAAGTCTTTTAAGTCAACCATAAGTTGAGCGTAGGACTTAGGCTTTCGAAACTGTTGTTTTAAGGCATCCTTAATTTCCTGTATTGATGAATCTGTATACTGGCCAACGTATCCCATGAACCAATCCAAGGCCCTTCCCTGAAAGGCTAAGGGCAACTGCGATCTTTTTACAACATCGCTAACAACATTTTGCGCAGTCCATACTAACTTTGCCACGAATTAAAATCGGTCCATGTCCTCATACCCCACACCCTTAAAGGTAGGTAACTTCATGTGCATGGCCATATTGTCTATAGGTGGTGGCAGTGGGGTAGGAGGATTCTTTCCCTTACGCGGATTTGACGGTGGTGTAGCTGGGGAGCTAGTTTCTTCGCGCATATGCGACTCTCTTAAGGGACTATATACTGATCTGTCCCCTTCTTGATTGACTTTGTAGTATTTACCACTTCGTGTCGTACTTCCACTCTGATCGGAGGTCATTCACTTGGCGTGACTGCACAAAATACCCTTTTCGCACAATACCATCTTAATTAGCAGTGACAATGTTTCCAAGAACTTAGCTCAAAATCCTTTGAAGAACCTCCGCTTAGCTTCAAAATAAGATATGAATTGATCAATTGCGAATTCCGTTACAAATCCCCCTAAAACACTATCCACCTAGTAATCTACAGTCCGGGTGGTCTTGTTATCAGCCTTCTCCAACTGTTGGATCAAGTCAAGGGTCCACTATGTAACCTGATCGTCTTTCCAACAGGTCTGGAACTCTACTAACCTTGCTAGCCACTCCTGTAGTTCGTGCGCGAAAGTCACGAAGAAGATTTCATATACCTTAGTAAAGATATACTTGTTCTTCCACTTTTCAGCAGTCAGTTTTGTACTTCGGTTCTCTTTTAGGGCAAATTATTGAATCTTTTGTTCAAACCAATCTTCATGCTCAAACTTCTTAGGCCACCAATGACCTCGTGGCATGACCCGCTCTCTCTCTCAAAATGCTCCTGGTCCCGTCAATGGAACCATTTGTTGGCTTGAGGGGTCCTGACCCAAGTTTGGATTTAAGGTTTGCCAAGAAACCCCTATACTACTGGCCCTTTCAAATATGACCTACTTGCGTAGGCCAAGGTCTCACCCGAAGTAGTATGGGAGGGTGCTGGAACCAGGTTTTCGCACCCTGAGAGAAAGAGAGTTAATTCAAGGCAACCCTGTTAAGATCTATAAGATTTGCGCAGAAGAAGCCTTATCACAGAACCCTTAATAGTATACTTGCAGAATGCGAAGCTCATAAACTGACAAATAGCATGTAAATAGAAGTAAAGAAACTACTAATGACCAGATCTATGCAATTATCCTTTTCTCATAGCATCGCATCCACGTGCGCATCAATAGTCATCAATTAATGTAATCATAGAAATAATATAATCACAAATAATGCTCATAACACAAATATACTTCCAAGTATATTTCTCATTCATTAGCATTCAAAATCCACTTACAGACCCGATTCCCAACCCGCGCACATAGCCAGTGGGGTCCGCACACAGCATGACTGAGGATCTTTGCGCACACAACCAGCAGGAGTCCTTACCCAAATACAACCAAAAACAGATCTCAATAGTTCTCCACTAGCATCAATCATACTTATCTTACCTCTAGACTTGATCTATCCATCTACTTATAACATCTTAGCCTGCGCTATCCTATGGTCCGCAAACCATGGTTTTCGGACTCTTGGTCTACCTTTTGACCCATTACAATACAATGGAGACTTTGACCCACCCCAAAGCCCCTGCGCTAGTTTAATTGTTACAAAATTTATATCAAAACACAAATTTGGATCATATCAAAGTGCAGCTAGGGGACCCTGTTCCAAAAATATCTACTCCAAGAAAGTTTCAACTCCCTTTGATGAGTTGTGGGCACGATGCATTCTAGAAGAGTCAAGGATCAAGGTCAAGGATGACATTGGATATGATGAGAAAACTCAAGCCTTTCTAGCCCAATTCAATAAGATGAAGAAGGGAAAGTTTGGCAAGTCAAAGAAGAAAGTTATGCCTAAGTTCCAATGCTTCAAGTGACAAGAGTTTGGAAATTACAAGAGGGACTATCCAAATCAACCAAACAAGAAGAGAAAGGATAGGAGTGAAGCTCATGTATCCGAAGCAGTGGGAGAACTTGAGAAGAAATAAAATAAGGAAGAAGAGACATATCTTTACTACTAAATAAGGTTCACTAACTTCAAGGTTCTTTATCTTAATTTTATTTTAGTTGATATGTTTTGCATAATCATCATAGGATAGAAGCATATGACGATAGTATGTTTGGAATTCATATGATGATGTTGTGTAGTAGAGATCATCTAGGATAGAATATTAGACCATTTTGCATAGTGTTCATCCAAATATTATCTAACATTATGTTAGAGGTTGTTGAAGTTTGCAACAAGAAACAGTGAAATTGGCAACCAGAAAGGACAAAAGTTGCACCCACATTGGTGAGGAAATTCTGATGCACATTGGTGAGAAATTTTTGATGCATAGTGGTGAGGAAATTCTGATGCACATTGATGAGGAATTTCTGATGCACACTCATGAGGAATTTATGATGCACACTCGTGAGGAACGTGGGGCATATAATTTATTTTTACCTTAAATAAATTGGACAATAAATTGTAATTTCATCTCATAACAAATTGTATCAGTTCACTAAGTCATGCTGACTGAGTTAGCTCAGGAAATTCGAGTTTAGGTCTAAGATGAGGCATGTAGAGGGATTATAATATTTTGGGGGTCTATTTGCAGTTGTTGCATCAATGGGGTGCAGGTGTGAATTAGTTAATTCAATTAATCGAGTTAAAATCAGTTTAACTACTTCTAACTGAGTGATGAGCTAGTGAGAGGTCCAGAGAATTAAATTATATTTAATTCATAATGAGTGATTAATTAGATAACTGATAATTCACTATTAACAGCTGCATGCATGTCAGTTCTGAGGAAGACCCAGTTGAGACAGAGGTTAAATGGAACATAACTATTAGTTGTATTTATAGAAAATTGCCCATGTGGAATTATAAAGTAATGGGGATGCCATGATGTATTGCACAATCAAGGAAGTTTTTTTTTCCTATTTAATAGGGAGCTAATTCCCTAGGAATTGCGTGAGCAAGGCAGGCTGAGAATTGGATAAGTACTAGAACGATTTTTCCTAGATCAGTGAGAGACAGTTGGCAGAGTGCTGGAGAATCTCATGAGAGATTAAAAATTGTATTGTTTCATGATTCCTTGACATAATAAAAAATACAGATAGAGGGGGTTTTGAGTAGTTAATTTCCCCAAGAACATATTTTTTTGTGTGATTGATTTACTTCTTCCCTTACTTACATGTGATTGAGCGATCGTGTTTTGTATTTGAAAATATTGTAGAAGGATTGAGTATATTATTTTAGTACATCACAAGATCGGATTGAATCCATTATTATATTTTCTACATGGTATCAGGGCGATATTTCTACATGGTATTAGAGCACCAGTAATCACAACAGAAGAGAAGAAATTGAGTTTGTTTTGAACATGTATTCAGATTTACATATTTATTCTTCAGGATATAGCAACAAATCAAGATGTCTTTCAATGGCTTGAGACTTGAATATGATCTGGAGGAAAATTCAAATTATATAGCATGGAAGGACATGATGGAGGCAGTGTTGGAGGACAACGGGTTTAAGGAATTCACTGATACTGATATTCCCAAGCCCGTAGCAGCAAATGCCTAACTTCTTGATGCATGGAAAAAGAAGTTAGCAAAGGCGAGAAGGATCTTGTTAGAGGGAGTTGGAGATAATATTGTCTCGAGTCTCCATGGGAAGGTGACTCCATATTCTATGTGGAAGCCTTGACATATCTGTTTCATAATAAAAAAGACCACCGGAAGTTGGTGCTGAAGGAAAAGCTCAGAAAGATCAAGATGGAGGAGGGTGAGGTGATACCAACATACTTGACGAAGTTCACTCAATGTCGAGATGAGCTTGGAAGTGTTGGTGTGGAAAGATCCCATGATGATTGGTGAGCCTAACACTTCTAGGTCTTCCCAAGAGCTAACATAGTTACCAGGACTCTGTGAATGGGAGGGAGAAGTTACCAAACTGGGAGCGGTTGTGGTCCAACTTGGTAATAGAATAAATAAGGCGGAGCACCAGAGACGAGACCTCCAACTCCGAAAAAGAAGAAGATTGTGCATTAGTAGAAAAAGGAAAGGAAGCCAAGGGAAAGAAGTCCCAAGGCGAAAAGGGTAAGAGATACTTTTCCAAGATCAATTCTTTTCACAATTATGAGCATGGGCACTATGCCTCAAATTATCCACAGAAGAAGGCAAGAAAGAAAGAGTCTGCAGTTGCAGCGGGTGAATCACTCGATTCATAGTTAGAGCTTGATTTTACTCACATTTCATGCATGGCCAGCACTATAATGGGATGCATATGGTATCTAGATAGCATTGCCTCATTCCATATAATGAGGAATAGAGATCTCTTCAATGACTTGGAGGAGATTGACCTCCAACAAAACATAGAGATTGAAGATGACGTAAGGAATATCATGATCAACATAGGTAAAATTACCTTTTAGAGGGAGTCTATCTTGCCTCTTAGACTGGAAGATGTTTTGTATGTTCCAAGACTAAGGAAGAATCTTATCTCCATAGCGGTATTGGAAGACTGCGGTTATGATGTGCTGATTAGAAAAGGAAATATTTTCCTTAAACACATAGCCATGGGATGGGTGAAACAGATTAGTGTAAGAGTCAAGAACCTGTATGATCTTGAGGTTGAGGATGCATGTAAAGTTTTGAGGAGAAAATCTATGGTTAGTGAATTGGTGGTTGAGAGGGAGAAATTATCTCTCCACATGCAGCCTCATAAGCCGTCTCAGAAGGTTGCGGAGAAACCACAATTGGAGAAGATGGGAGGAGATTGAGTGTTTTCTAGGTGAGAGGTGGGGCGATGTGCAAATATAATCCTAAGAAGAAATTTGGGCAGGGTCCATTGAGATGACGTGTTTCATGGATCGAATATGGCTATGAGGAGCCCACAGTATAACAATAGCAGGAAGGATCGGTTGGATTGAAGTAGTCAAATGTCAGGAAGATAAAAATCAGAGTGACAGATGTCAGATATTGGAGCACAGATCAAAGTTGGTAGCAGTGTAGAGGGCACTGATGAAAATGTCAGTAGTAGCACAGAGAGTCCAATAGACAGGTGCAATAGCTAGTAGTAGTCATAATAATTTGATGAAAAATGAATTATACTGATTCAGTTGTTCAAAGGCTATTCATTTTCAGGAGTTGCAGGTGCAAAAAAAATTAGAGAAGTGTTGCATGCAGACCATTCCAAAGGTACAAGATCGAGATAAATTGAATTCCTTTCTTGTTGAGAGTGAATGTTGAAATTTGCAACAAGAAACAATGAAATTGGCACCAGAAAGGACAAAAATTGCACCCACATTGGTGAAGAAATTCTGATGCACACTAGTGAGTAATTTCTGATGCACATTGGTGAGAAATTTTTTATGCACATTGGCGAGGACTTTCTGATGCACACTAGTGAGGAATGTGGTGCGTCTAATTTATTTTCCCCATAAATATATTAGACAATAAATTGTAATTTCATCTCATAACAACTTGTATTAGTTAACTAAGTCATGATTATTGAGTTAGCTCAGGAAATTCGAGTTGAGTGTCTAAGATGAGGTATGTAGAGGGATTATAATATTTTGGGGGTCTAGTTGCAGTTGATGCATCAGTGGGATGCAAGTGTGAATTAGTTAACTCAATTAATTGATTTAAAATAAGTTTAACTAGTTCTAACTGAGTGATGAGCTAGTGAGAGGTCCAGTGAATTAAATTAGATTTAACTCGCAATGAGTGATCAATCAGAAAAATGATAATTCACTATTAATAGATGCATGCATATTAGTTCTAAGGAAGACCTAGTTGATACAGAGGTTAAAGGGAACATAAATATCAGTTGTATTTATAGAAAATTTCCCATGTGAAATTATAAAGTCACGGGGATGCCATGATGGTGTTATGCGGAATTATGAGTTACATAAAAATCATTCTTCCCTAAACAGGTGCTTATCTAGAACAACAGATTAAAGACTCTACAACTACTTTTCCTAATTAAGAATAGACAAACATAATGGATTAGAGGCTTACTTGGAATCCAAGCGCTTCCAAATGATTCCTTCTGTCGCTTCCATTGTAGCTTCAAATTCCAGCCGGCTGTGAAAAATATTTCTTGCAAGAATGAACACTAAAAAATAGAAGATAGCAATAATACAGATGTGTATTCAAGTTATTTTTCTAAATAAGTAAAGCATAAACCATACACATCAACTAAGATATTTCAATATGGAAAATCAAAGCCAATATAGATGCATATAGGGAAAATGAAGCTGTACTCTTTATTAATGATAGAAGGGGAGGTTACAACCTAATGATTGATTTAGTGTCACCATCTCCAGCAACATCCTAGCCTCACCACAATGCATATATCTCCAGCAATCTGTCACTTAAATCAATCTCCTCAATTGAAATTCCACCAGCATTTCTCTACACAAATGATTCCTTATCAAACACTAAGATCTGTGCTAAATTTATAGAGGAGCTGAGGTGGTTTCACAATCAATGACTTTCCAATAATAGGCAATATATGTTCCCTATCTTGTAGATGTCAAATGGACACATGGATTCTAAGTTTGACACATGTGAACTCTTCTAGAAGGCACTGGCCAAGTGGAGATTTCGGAACAATGAGAATTTCGCTCCCAATGTGACCAACGCACCCATGAATATCGGGAAGTGCTTTGCAGAGCATCCTTGCATGGGGATACTTGCATATGCAATGCACTTAGTCCCTTTAGAGGCAGCGTTGGTGAGCTCTCATATGATATATTATAAACTTCAAACTTTGGAAACATTTGCAGATGAAAGTCTTTGATTGATTTTTCTTGTTCTTTGTCTTAGGGAATATAGCAATTGAAATGTTAGGGGATGATAGACCTTATACATCAGTCTTGGAGATGATGCCCAGTTAACCAAGTCATTGGGAATGATGCCCAAATTTACCTATAACAATTGCCCCCTAAAGCATGAAGTCAGAATACTAACAACAGTATTTTGATAGATATGATTTACACTGTGATGGGCTGGAGATGAAGCGGAGTGGCGACTTGAATCAATATTACAATACATTACATCATGATATATCCTCTTTGATCATAATTGCTGAGGGTAGGCATTCCCATGTTTAGCACATAAACAATATAATAACATGTGCATAATTCAGAATGTCGTCGACGTTGGAATGTTGCCCAATGCTGACATGCCTACAGATACATGCCCATGTTTGGATGACAATCTGTATGTAAGGTCAGCGTACAGATGATGTGTACAACAATTCTGAAATTGCAGCCCGGATGGCTGAAACTAGATCCGAGGTCTTCTTATCTCGTTCACTCAATCATTTGGGTACAAGTCTAGCCATGCGAATATATGATTTGTCATCGAACATGGAAAGACATCGTTTGATTACCAGCTAATTATGTGAGCTGTTAAAAAATTTGAGAGAACCACCATTGATGTCAATGGCTCTCAAGGTACTGCAGTACATTTCGTAAGGCGTGAATAGATGATTTGATGTCGAACGGAAAACAAAATCTTTTGGTCAAAAGTCCAGAAGCGAGGATCTTGTCAATGCTGTAACAAGCCTCATGGTACTGGAATATGATGTTTCAAAGTGAACTTCCTAGATTAAATGATTTGTTGTTGACAGGAAGTCACCTTATTGCGAAACGAGAGTTACTGATTTCGGAGACAAGGGTATGACTTGATATAGCAATTTTCGGGGATGACGGTCATGAAAATAAAGGTTTATGAGTATTGCAGAAGGATGAGTTATTCACTGGATGACTTCTCTTGAACATATCGGCGACACTTAGATGAGTTGGCAGCATTGACCCAAAACCGAAGTGAAGGTATGATGAACCATAGGTATGAATGAATCCTCAAGATGATTACCCAACCAAAACAGTCACAGACATGGAGTGAAGGAAGTGTCATGTTCAAGAGCGACTTGCTACCATAAAGAATTTTTGCTCACTTTTCCCAAATTTTCGCTGGTCATTTGTCGACTAGTACCTCTTTATTTTTTAGCAATCCTGAGGAGGATAACATTTTCTTGATCTATAATTCAACCCTTCGGGAAAATAAAGTATCACTATTTAATAATTTAACAAGTCCAACGATGAATGAAACTCGATTCTTGCCATGATCGACAAGCCCTTCGCTATTTTATGTTTTAACGAGCTTAACGACAGTGACAACCCGGTCCTTTTTCATGTTTAGAGAGTTTGAAAAAGAGGACGAAAGAAAAATCCAGAAGTACTTTTTTGTAAATTTGTCACTCAGATCCGAAAAAGTGTAAAATAATATTTGAGAGAACCTCTTTGGTCATGTTTAACCAAGGTATTCATTTTTCGTAAATAATCTATCTCAGTCCGGAAAAGGGTTAAACTTACACTGAGTAGATATCAATTTATTTACTTTTATGAGCTCGACAAGACAAGTGCTCGACAATATTTTCACATTATTGGAGTCTGAAAAGAGCTGAAATAAGACTCCAGGGGTTCCTTTTTTGCTGTTATCAAAGCTCGAAAAAGAGATAAAAGTGCGCTTCAAATCCTTTTTTGTTTTTAACAAAGCTCGAAAAATAAGGATAAAAAGTATGCTTTGCAGTCAAATCATTCTTGAAATAAATCTGCATGACTAATCTGTTCATCAGTTGTAAGACCTGTTCATAACAACATCAAATGGATTAAAAATACTGTTTCATGATAAAAAACATAATAAAACTATAGTCATAGCAATATATTCAATTTTCAAATAATTAAATGACTATTAAAAGTAGTTTCACTATTCATTTTTACCATTCCATAGTTACCATTTGCATTTTGGAGCTCTGAACCTGAATTTGCCCCTGAAATTCAGCTGCTGATTGTGATCGTTTCTGTGGATGGTTTTTGTTGCCGTTTGATCTAGGTTAGTGATATGAACCTCCTCTTTCCTTTAGTATTCATTTCATTTCCTATTTCTACAAATTTTCAGGGTTTTAAGGCCCCTAGGGAAAATTCTGCCCAAAAAGAGGGCAACACACCCGTGAATGTCGAAACCTACATTGCATAGCAAGTACAGTGAAGGTTACTTGCAAACACAACACACTGTCTCTTGTTAGGGAGTGCGTTGGGTGCAATCTAGATTTTTGTTTCTCATATTATGCCCAAATTTGCCTAGTTTTTTGCAATGAATGGAATCTAATGGATCTTATGGTTGTATTTCAGGTTTCCATTGGATTACAATGACGATTACATGGAGGGAAAGAGAACATGAAGAACAAGATATGATTGCCTTAAATGATTCGGGTACAGTAAGAGCCCTAAGACATTGTGGACTGCTTAAGTACTTCAAATTATCTGGGATGAGGCAACAAATAGAACTATTGGAGTTCTTAGTTCGAGCATGGGATCCGGCTATTGAGGAATTTCATATTAAGAACCAAGTGGTTCCTATAACAGTCGAGGATGTGTACTTTCTAACAGGTTTTTCGAGGAGAGGCTTGCCCATTTCGCTCTCAGGGTCTATTGTTGGAGGAGAGACGGTGAGAGATTATGTTTTGCAACATTGTTATCTAGGGGAAGAGCTGAGAAAATATGGAAATATAAACATCTGAGATGTTAGAGATTTGCCATTGAGAACTATCCTTTTCATGATCGCAAAACTTGTTGGCACCGTTACACTACATGTAGCGAATAGATCGTATATGCAGTACGCGCTAGAGTGTATGGAGCCAACAATCTTCAACTAGTCTGACGCTGTTCTTTCTCAGATAAAGGAACAACTAAATAAAGCAAAGGGAGGAAGGAAGAAGAATTTCATTTATGGTTCTATCCTTATATCCTTCGCCTTGGAATGGATTCCATTGATGCAGCCACAATATGTGACAATGGATGTGTCTAATCCTAGAGATAAAGCAAAGGGAGGAAGGAAGAAGAATTTCATTTATGGTTCTATCCTTATATCCTTCGCCTTGGAATGGATTCCACTGATGCAACCACAATATGTGACACTGGATGTGTCTAATCCTAGAGATCCGCGGATGCAGAGATGGGTGGAAATCATGGGTAGGCATGCGGACCAATCTACCATTGTGTTCTCGACTGCGTTCTTCGCTTGGTTCTAGCAACATATTGTCGCCATCGATGAGTATGCATATGTAGGTGTTGATTGCCAAGGAGATCCAAATTTAGCATTACCAGAAGGCGCTCAGTGGGGTGCAATAGGTAAGAATGTTTTGACCATGTTTTTGATTTTCCTAAGGTTTATACAATGTTCTTGTATTTTGATGTTTTCCCAAGACTAAACTAAATGTTTGATGTAATGTAGATGTTGGTCGTGTTCAACCAGTATTAGAACCAGAGCATGAAGCAGATGTGCTAGCAGAGAGGGCTGTCGGGAGAGCAGTCCTTCAGGATCTTGATATGGTTGAGACTCTAATTGAGCTTTGACAACACATAGAGGGTTTGAAATTCAGGATTCTGGATTTCCGGATCGAAGAGCTACCTATGTGACTACAACGACACACTATTGGGGTTCCTAACTGCTGGATACAGTTACTTCGTAGGATAGCTAGATCTATAGCATGTTGCCGCGAACACCACTAGTTTAATTTTGACATTTTGCATACATTTTGAGGTCAGATGACCAATGTGTCTTAGGAACAAATTTTTGTAAAAACCTATAACTATCTATCTATATGATTTCAATGTTTTCCTATGTTTATTGTGCAATCCTATTCAATGATGTGAATGTTTTCTTTACATATGTTGCAAATGTCTGTCTAGAACTTGATTAGCTAATGAATCAATCAATGTGTTCAAATTTCTAGAAATGTGTTGATATGGTATAAAATAAAAGTGTGTTTCCAAAAGTCGAACTCTTAGGAACAATCTATGTAATGTTGGATTTCTAACAGTATAAACACTAGTAAGTTGTAATACCATAAGTTGTGAGTCTAACCTTATAATGATATGGTTAATACCAAATTAAATGGCATCAGAGAGAAGTTCGATTAATGCGCTATACTCATCGATATTGTTTGTCGATATACCAATACAAATCCCTTGAAAACTCACTAACTCGCCATTCAGAGCAAAAATGGCCCACGCTGCAGAGGATAGATTCTGCGTACTACGACTAGCACCATCAGCATATCCAACAAAGGGTTCCAAAGATTCAGACATCTACGATGAAATGTAAAGCGGACTACTAATGCCAAGAAAACTCTAAAAACAAATCAAGATAGTGAATGCAAATCAACAACATATATATACAATATAATACAAAAAAATACTACGCTCATGATTAAGCATAGTAACGTTTCAAATAAAACCCATTTCTAGGCTGCACCAATGGAATTCCATCGTAATAAACCAACTCATAGACGCCCTTAGCAAGAACTATTTTGACAATATAGGGGCCATGCCATAATGGCTCAAACTTTCTTGTACCTATTATATCAGCTTCTTGATCGTAAAGAAGGACCAAGTCACCCTTTGAGAAAATGCAAGGCTGGAGATTTTTGTCATATTACGCCTTTATACATATCTTATGTGCTTAGTTGGCCAATTGGGCTTCATGACACATTTCATCAAGATGGATGAGGTTAAGGAGATGCGCTTCTTCTTCTGGGGTGACAGGTAACAAGTCGATTGCGAGTTTTAACGACGATATTTCACATTGGATTGGTAAGATAGCTTCCAGACCATACACCAATTGAAAAGGAGTAAAGCCAGTTGCATTTCTCACTAAGGTTTGATACGCCCACAAGGAAGAGTACAAGATCAAATGCCAATTTATTTTACGAACTCCTATCATTCGTTGAAGCATACGTTTAAGAATTTTGTTGATAGTTTCAACTTGTCCATTTGATTGTGGATAATAAGGAGTAGAATTATCATGTGACAATACTAACTTGGCAGTCATTCAGTCATCATGTGATTGTGAAAATGCTTCCCATGATCTATAACTATAGCCTGTGGGACCTCAAACCGTGCGATAACATGATTAAAGAAAAATAATGAAACTTTATGTGCTGTGTTGTTGAATGTAGGCATCGCTTCGGCCCATTTGGTAAAATAGTCGACTACAACAATAATATAACCGCACCCCCAGGATGAACGAGGGTTACAGGTCATGAAGTCAATACCCCATTGCTAAAATGGTCCCACAGAGACAACAAGATGCATTGGCGCTGGCGGTTTGCAGATTTTACGATAAAAAATCTGGCACGCATGACAACTTCTAACCAGGAGGATGCAGTCTCGAAAAATAGTAGGCCAAAAGTAACCAACGTGGAGTATCTTCTGCGCAGTAGCATAACCAGATAAAAGTCCACCACAAGCCCCAACATGACAATCATTTAACACTTTTTCAGCCTATTCATGAGTGAGGCACCTCCTTAAAATGGTATCAACACCACGACGATAAAGTGTATCACTGACGATCAGATAACCTTTGGCTTGGTATCAAATACGTTGCTGTTCAGAGCGAGAGGTATCATGTTGAAAAGTTTTGGTTTGGAGATAAATGATGAAATACCCATCCCAAGGATCAGATGATCCGATCATAAATAGAGACTCGTCAGGAATTGATGGTTCTGACGTAGTTTCAATACTATCAGAGGGAAGGTCACAGAGAAGCTCAGCTAAAACTAAAGACTTCTTTGACTTAGATTTGATGAATTCCAAATCAAATTCCTAAAAAATGTCGATCCATTTTGAATATTCACCGAAATTGACGTGATAAAATATAAGTCACGGGGTTGCAATCCGAAACGATAGTAGTTTTTCAGAGCAGGATATAATGGCGAAATCTTTGGATAGCTTGAACAGCTGCCAAGGTAAGCTTTTCTACGTATGAATACTTAACTTCTGTATCATTGAGATTACAACTCAAATAATAGATTATATGTTCAATTCCATTTTCTACTTGGACCAATACCATAACAATGGTTGTTTCGACTGCGACGATATATAGGAAATAATAATTTTGATAATTAGGGGGATACATTAATGAATCTCGAACAAGAGTGTCCTTGACAACATCAAAAGAAGCTTGCACAACTTGGTCCCAATAGAAGGGAACCCCTTTTTTCAATAGTTTAGTAAATCCTTTAGCCATTTCAGAGTATTTTGGAATGAACCTTCTTAGGAAGTTAGCCTTTCCTTGAAGTTTTTGTATCTGAAGTAAGTTTGACGGCGTAGGCAAATCAAGAATGGCCTGAACCTTCAATGGGTCGATTCGAATTCCTTCTTTTGAGACTACGAATCCAAGCCAATGACCAGAACCAACACAAAAAACACATTTATGTGGATTGAGGCGTATTTTGTAGTGTCAGCAGCATAAGAAAATGGCTCTCAAATGCATCGGGTGATCAGTCTAATTTCGTGAATGCGCTGGTAAATCATCTATATAAGGTTGAAAAATGTGCTTGATGTCATTGAAAGCATAGTCCATTTCTCTCTGAAAAGTTTCCCCAAAGTTATTTAAACTAAACGGTAGTTTCCTATAAGCGAATGTGACCCAGGGACAAATGAATGCTGTCTTATGTTTATCCTCTGGGCGGATATTGATTTGATTGTAGCTAGAAAATCCATCCATGAACGAAAAAATTTCACATCCAGCACAATCGTCAATAATCTGGTCGATAAAGGGAGTAGGATAGTTGTGTTTTGGACAAGCAAGATTGACATCTCGATAATCGACGCACACTCTAATGGTTCCTTGATTTTTCATGACATGAACGATATTGGAAACCCACTCAGTTAGCGGAACAGGGTATATGCAACCAGCACACAATTTTTTTTTCAATTTCTGCTTTGACGACAACGACTTTCTTTGGATGAACAGGATGAAGCCGTTGATGTACCGGTTTGACATTAGGATACATATTAATAGCGTGTTCAACAATACTAGTATCTATGCCCGACATTTCTGACCAAGCAAATACGCCACAGAATTCACAAAATAGAGAGCGATATGATTCGAGTTCTGATGGAGAACAAGATACACCGACATGAATATTTTCTACAATGCCAGGTTTGGTCAAAATATTGATAGAAATGGTTTCTTCAATATGATAGATTTTTCTCGGAATAGATTGCATTAATGGGTAAATAATTTGAAAAGAAATTTTTGATGGATGGGTTATATAGTTCGCTAAGATAATTTTCTTCATAATCAGGAATATGGGAACGATGATGATAATCTTCCCATGGTTCTCCTTTTGATATCATGGCTTCCAAAATATTCTCATCTGTCAAGAACATTGAGGAAAAAGGATCAGAGGGAGTACCAAAATCTAAGGAACAATCAACCCAAACACTCGGCGACACTGATTTTAGATTTGCCGTCCAAGCCAAATAGATTGATTTCTATGCCAGCTCAATAGGCCTGGGCGATAGAAATTCATCCAACGTAGTAATTTCAGAATCACTCGTACTCTTCCTTAAGCCAGATAGAGTGGAAGAGATCATGTAGCAGGTATCTATACTTGCGATTTTTGCCGACGTCGCGGGCGGCGGTAATGCAAAGGTTCTCATAAGAGTGGAATCATTTAAGAGTCCTACACCAATGTTCTGGAGTTCTAGTTGGGGTATGTGAACGAACAGAATGCTTCCAGTTACCTGTGAAGTGGAGGCAAAGAAGGATAGTTGATTAATGACTGTGATAGTACCTTTATGTGGAAAGGAAATAATTCTGAAATATGTAGAAACAATTGCAGTCATTGCATATACTCATGGCCTTCCAAGTAAAATATTATAGTCAAGGGGTCCGTCAACAACCTCAACATCAATATTTGTTGTTTTCCCCCCTATTTCAACATGCAGGTTATTAATAATACCACAAGGTTCATATGTACGTCCATCAAATGCCTTCAACGTCGTTGATGATTGTGATAAGCGTGGCGAGCCAAGTGACTTCCAACAATTTAGAAACATAATGCATGTAGATTCTCCCTCATCAATAATAGTGTGATGAACAAGGTGATTGAGAACATTTACTTGTATGGAGAATGCCAATTCTACTGGTAGTTGCGGCACATAGCCTGTATGATTAAAGACGACAAGATTTGAATCAGTCTAATCAATTCCACCAATAGCTGACAATAAAGCCTATTTTTGGGAGGGACAATTTTGTAATACCTCAAGAGCAGACATAGCTGAAGGGGATTGAGCCAAATATTCAACTATATTATAATTTTGTGCAGTTCTTGCTCAAGGATTATATGCCGATTTGTGAATTACTCCCTTTGGTGGCTTGATTGTCAATTCAGGAATAACAGTAGGCGCTATTGATTCCATAGACGGATTCGTTGTCGAGGTAGTAGGTTGATCAGTGGCCTGACTACCATAATATTTATTATGCATTGACACCAAAATATGTGTTGAAGGTTTTGTGACAGATAACATTAATATTTGGGAGCTAGGAGCTGGATCTGTAGCAACCATGTTTGTGTCCGGATTTGGAAATGGGTCTGTAAACACAGCGGACACATGGGAAGTTTTGATTATTTCTGAGACTTCAGCGTGGTGGGGAAAATCCCTAACAAATTTTTCGTCATTATAGATAATGCATGGATAACAAGGTTTCCTAGGTCCAGGCTATTGATCAGATGATCTTTCCTGCGGGTTAGAAGTTTTATTTTTCTTAGATTTCCCCTTTTTCTTACTTCCTGGTTGCTTGTCACTTTTGCCTTTGTCAAAAGATACGAAATTAATTTCAGAAGAAGGAGCAAGATCAGATGTAGTAGTGTGATGTGTGCTTGCAGTGCTAATCAAGCCATCTCCGACATGAGAGTCCTTTAATTGAGGAGGAACAGTGAAATTATATCTCGGTGCATTAGTAATTTTTTCATAGAGCGTGCCAGACTGAGTATAAATCAAGTCTAAATATTGGGCACGAGAAATAACTTTCTCTTCTGTGATGATGCCACCCTTAGCCACATCCTCAGTTATAGATGGTAACAGGGACTTAATAAACCATTCAGAAAGGAGCTGATCCGGAACAAATGTATTAACCATTCTACGACGACGACGCCACTCATGAATATGATCAGAAATTTGAGTAGCATTAGTCCATTTGAAATTGGTCAAGAGTTTCTTTCCAGTTTCATATTAGATGGGTAACTAGAAATGAGTCAAAAATACAGTAGCTAGGGCTGTGAAATTATCAAAATAAGCTCTAGGTAATTCAATATACCATTTTGCAGCCGGACCTGTGAACGTACGCTGGAAAAGACGTAGTTGAATAGAATCATCATTCAGGGAGTTTGATGAAAATCATAAATGATAAGTCATATCATGAGTCGACGGATCTTCTCCAGGGTTTCCATTAAACTTAGGAATATTCGAGGGTAATTTATGAGGTATCATGGACCACCAAGGAGCATAATTAATTGGATCATTAGTTAGCGGATTTAAATTTGGTAACTCTAAAGTTGTGACAAAGGGAAACTGTTGATTAAGGTCAGGTTGAGCATAGCCAGGGTAAGATGGAATTTCTTGAGCAACAGGCCTTTGAGCACCAACATAAGGAATCTGTTGCTGGTAACCCAGATAGGTTTTTTTTTGAAAAGCAAACGCTTGAGGATTCTGTTGACCAAAACCTGGATATGATACTTGTTGAAATGAAGTTTGAGGCATTTGTGCCTGTGGCTGCCAAAGGGTCTGTCCACCAATGTTATAACCCAAATTAGGATAACTTGGATTCGGTTGATAGGTATAACCAGGTTGCGGTTGTGACATCTCATAAAATGGTAAACTGGCTTGTGAATAAATGATTCCGGATACAGGTTGTTGTAAATTAACTGAAGGATTTTGACTCTGTGGACCCAAAATTTGAGGATATTGAGTTGAAGGACCCATTTGATAAGGTTGTTCAACATTTTGATTCTGTAACAAGGGTAAAGATGTATTGACAAGTGGAAATGATGTGGGTGTAACAACTTTAACTGGTTGATACGAGTGTACAACCGTTTGTGATTGGATAGGCAGAGTGGGCTTCCATTGACAAACATTCATTTCGACATTATGTTGACCATAAAGTGATGGAGTAATTTCATATTGAGTGACCAAAGGTTGCCACCCAGCATGAAAAGGATAATAAGATGGAAAATATTTCTCTCTAGATGCTGGGAGTCCACTTGATATGGTACTTGAAGGAATAGACCCAGAAGGACCGGCTTGATATTGCCCTGAAGATGTGTATAAAGGATCAAGTCATTCAATCCTCACTATAGGATTACTAGTTAAATACCGGATGATGACATTGGTAAAGCCCATGGGTTTGAAGATGAACCAGAGAAAATTCCAGATAATGATTTGTAACCTGATGGGACCAAAGGGCCACCATGAAAATATGACTCTGGTGAAGTTGTAAACGTCGACGGGGTAGCTAGGGCAAGAGCTGACGTAATTGGAACAAATGGCCCAATCGAAGATGTTGGTTTAGGCATGGTTACTTGACCAAATGTATACCATTTTGAATCGACGGGAGTTTGAAAAGGAACATGATCAACAAAAGCAAATGGTGTCGATTGAGGAAAAGACTCGTATAGGTAAAGGTCCTCCCCAAAATGGGTTTGAGTTAAAGGTGTCTCATCTTGTGGGATTTCTTCAATCGCAATTAAATCAGGGGGAAGTATTTTGCCGTTAGGCCCAAAGTATATTTTAGGTGGTTGACTGTGTGATATGGGAGATTCAATAGCTACAGAAATTTGTGGGATGACTAGGGTAGGAACAAATTCCAGTTGTACGACTTCAAGATTCAGATGTTCTAGCAAAGAAGAGACAGGATCTAGATCAAGTTCTGGTTGAACAACGTCAGGTCCAGGAGGCATGGTCTCACTGATTGGATGGATCGTGACCACGGGTAGCTGTGAAGACTCTGTTTCGACAACAATAGACGAACAGGGATGTGTAGAAACAACTTGAGCTAACTCTGGTTTATGGAAAGATGATGTTTCACCAGAGGTATGAATTGTACTTGATTCGACAGATCGTGATTGCCTTCGCCTACCAGAAGTAACTTCTGGTGGTAAAGGTGGTTTTAACACTAGTCTACGAGAACGACGAGGGAATTAATTTTTTCTTCCACGATTACTGATTTATTTTAACCAAAAAAATAAAAATAAAATAAAAGGGTAATTCTAGGCAAAAGGGTTTACCAAGAAACTGTGAACTACAGAATACCTCCTGGCGAACCAAGTAGTACGGGCAGGAAATCTCCTTGAATGCTGTGTTCAGTGTATCACAATTTACAAGGCGACTGACTCGGTTCAATATGGATGGATAGCACCTAAAATTTTTCCTCCCAAATATACCCGAAGGTATGTGGAGGCCCAAGTCCGTATTAGCATTGTCTAATGCGAAACCGCACAATGAGAGCACCCCTTTATACTTATCGTACTGTAACAACGCCCGATATACCCGAAAGTACATGGACGAGCTACGATATACTTACGTACATGGAGTGAGGTATCACACTCGGAATGTATCGCAGACAAGTTAACAACAAATACTATGTTTTATGATTCCAGAACACATCTCTAGCCTAGACCTTCTAAATGTTATTGTTATGGTTCCAATGCTTTGTTAGGTAAATTGAGATTAATTTTATGTTGATATTGCTTAACAATTTTCCTTTCAAGGGTTCACCGCGATGATGTATTGGAAAATTCCTAAAATGCAACTAAGAATGATAAGCAATCTTTCACTTTTAGTTTTTCAATGAAAATCCTATCTACTAGAGGGTAAGAGCAAACAATTTGCAAGCAAATAAATCAAAGAACACAAACTAAATGCAGATTTCCTAATTGTTCCTTTTTTCAAAACACACAAAGCACTACATGCAAATGCATATTTTTCTTTTCAGTTCCTTTAATGTTATGAATGAAGAA
The DNA here is from genome assembly GCA_034641835.2 of Pinus albicaulis. Taxonomy (NCBI): domain Eukaryota; kingdom Viridiplantae; phylum Streptophyta; class Pinopsida; order Pinales; family Pinaceae; genus Pinus; species Pinus albicaulis. The sequence continues at coordinate 408,167,897 of CM076582.1, forward strand.
AAGAAATTAAGTGCACTAAATCAATAAAAACAAATGCCTTTTACTTTTGAGAAATGAGGAATACAAACAACAATTTCTCTTTTGAAGGAAAAATGAGGAATGAAACAACAATTTCTCCTATAAGGAAACAAATAATTTACGAAAATTTCCTTTTTCAAAAGAAAATGGATGTAATGCGACAATAAAAATACTTTGAAATTAACTTGCCAATGATAAAGAAAAATTATTTAAACAAACATTGAACAAATTTACTTTCAAAGGAGGAAGAGGTAGATGAATTCACTGGTCAACATGAGGCTTAGGCTTTTCAAACACAACAACAAACAAAATGAAACAAAATGAAAAGAAAAATTCAAGGGAATTTGGATGGTTTTAGGAGGCAACGCAGTCTCTAAAGAGAGACAGTGCTTTGCAATGCAGGCCTGAAAGACAGACAGTGCTATGAAAAACATTGTGTCCTGTCCAAGAGTGCATTGGGTGCAGTGTATAAAGAAAAACACAAATGTTTAACACACTTCTTTTTCAAGTTTGGATCTTAAAAATCCTAATCTTTGTGAGTAACAACTACTGGGTGAATAAACAGAGAAAATCATAGGCTAAAACAACTAGGATAAAGAGTAATATCCCCAGCGGAGTCGCCAATTTGTTATGCAGAATTATGAGTTACGGATAAATCATTCTTCCCTAGACAGGCGCTAATCTAGAACAACAACTTAAAGATTATACGACTACTTTTCCTAACTAAGAATAGACACACATAATGGATTAGAGGCTTACTTGGAATCCAAGCACTTCCAAATGATTCCTTCTGTTGCTTCCATTGTAGCTTCAAATTCCAGCCGGCTGTGAAAAATATTTCCTGCAAGAACGAACACTAAACAACATAAGATAGCAATAATACATATGTCTATTCAAGTTAGTTTTCTAAATTAGTAAATCATAAACCATATACATCAACTAAGATCTTGCAATATGGAAAATCAAAGCCAATACAGATGCATATAAAGAAAAGTAAGCTGTACTCTTTATTAATGATAGAAGGGGAGGTTACAACCTAATGACTGATTTAGTGTCACCATCTCCAGCAACATCCCAGCCTCATCACAATGTAGATATCTCCAACAATCTGTCACTCAAATCAATCTCCTCAATGGAAATTCCACCATCATTTCTCTACACAAATTCTTCCTTATCAAACACTAAGATCTGTGCTCAATTTATAGAGGAGCTGAGGTAGTTTCACAATCAATGAATTTCCAATAATAGGAAAGACATGTTCCCAATCTTGTAGATGTAAAATGGACACATAGATTCAAATTTTGACACATGTGAACTCTTGTAGAAGGCATTGGCCAAGTGGAGATTCCGGAACAATGAGAATTTCGCTCCCAATGTGACCAACACACCCATGAATGTCGGGAAGTGCTTTGTAGAGCAGCCTTGCATGGGGCTACCTACATATGCAACACACTTAGCCCCTTTAGAGGTAGCGTTGGTGAGCTCTTATATGATATATATAAACTTCAAACTTTGGAAACCTTTGCAGATGAAAGTCTTTGATTGATTTGTCTTGTTCTTTGTCTTAGGGAATATAACAATTGAAATGTTAGGGGATGATAGACCCTATACATCGGTCCTGGAGATGATGCCCAGTTAACCAGGTCATTGGGAATGATTCCCAAATTGACCTATAACAGATGGATTTCACAATCAAGAAAGGCTGTTTATCCTATTTAATAGGGAGCTAATTCCCTAGGAATTGCGTGAGCAAGGCAAGCTGAAGGAAGGCTGAGAATTGGTTAAGTATTGGATCAATTTTTCCTATATCGGTGTGAGATAGTTGGCTGAGTGGTCGAGAATCTCATGAGATATTAGGAATTTTATTGTTTCATGATTCCTTCACTTAATACAAAATATATATAGAGGGGTTTTGAGCAGTTGATTTCCCCAAGAACATCTTGTCTTGTGCGATTGATTTACTTCCTTCTCTTACTTGCATGTGATTGAACGATCATGTTTTGTATTCTGAAAATATTGTAGAAGGATTCAGTATCTTGTTTTAGTACATCAGAATATAATATTGAATCCATTGGTATATTTTCAACATGGTATCAAAGCGATATTTCTACAAAGGTTGTCATCTTGCTAAAATGGATCATCAAGATTCGAGAAGGACCATCATTTTTTAAATTCCTTGGGAAGATCATCATGGAAGGAATAATACATATTCTATGTGATGTCGAAACATGCTGGTAAAAAGGGATGAAGGATGGAAATGGCTCAGGGTACACTTTTTTGTGATATATATGGATTGCTAGATGATTGGATGAAAATCATAAGAATGTATGTTGAAAAGTAAGATTCATGTGTATGAGAATATTGTGGAATAAAGTTTGTTATAAAGATACGCTTAAGTATTTATGATGTTGGGAAATAATAGAATTTGACTTACTTAATATGAGACAACCAAAATAAACTTTATGAGAACCAATAGGATTCAAGATGATGATGTCAACCATGGGGGATGATTCACCATTTTTGGAGTAAAAGAGGAAAAGATTAAAAAATAATAAAAGAATAAAACTACTTTTTCAACTCGTATTTTCAACTTATCTCCCTAAGGTCTTACTCAAATTTCGAGCATGAGTGCTCGTTGGATGAAAAATTTAATTCCTCATCCAAGAAGTATCCATTTGCATACTTTTGATGGAACCTACTACACGGAAAATGAGAAATACATGAAAAAACGTGATTGCAATCACATTTTCATGAATTTCTCATTTTTCGTGTAGCAGGGTCATTCAAAAGTATGAAACATGGGTACTCCTTGGATGGGGAATTAAATTTTGCATCCAACGAGTATTCCTGGTCGAAATTTGAGTAAATCCCTAGGGAGATAAGTTCAAAATATGAGTTGAAGTAGTAGTTTTTTATTTTTTCCTTCTAAAATTTGATGATGTAATCAAATCTTATTTTATTGTTTCCATTATTATTTTATAATTTCCTTAGGAGGCCCATTTTAGACCTAAAAATTTCCCTAATTGGCAAGTGTGATCCTTGGGTAGTGTGATGTAAGAAGGAAAGTTTGAAGTGGAGATGTTTAATAAGGATGTTGATGGAATGAAAAGGTCACCATGGTGAGGTAAATCTATTTCATTCATGACTTGGTTATCTGGTTAACATATTATTATGGCCACCTGGAAGAATTTTGCACGGATACAGAATGACAATTGAGGTAAGTTCAAATGTATGGATGGAAATTATTGAGGGGAGCTCAAATCTAATACCTAGCAACTATGAAGGCAAGATATGATCATCTTGGAAGGTGGAAATATGAAAAGATAACTTGAATTTAAAAGAATATATCTTTCATGAAGGAAGCCATGATTAAGTTTGAAGATCGGGAAGGTTCAATGCAATGCCTTCATGTCAAATATGGAAATTGTTGAGCAAGAAAGATGACCTAGATCTTGTCACTAGAAGGAAGAGTGGATATGTCTCCATGATACCTATAAATAATTCAATAAGAAAGAGGGAGCCATGTAGCCATGAAGATAAGGAATCTAGTACTCTTATGAACACAAGAAGTAAGGCTTGTGGTGGTTACTTATCAGATAAGGAAGGAAGTCTGGAATCTCCTCTAGTTTTGAGAGGGAGAAAAAGGAGTCTCCTAAAATAGGAGTAGGGATCCATTCTCAAGATTAAGGGAGAATAGGGATGTCCTCTCGGTTTAAGAGGGAATGATATTTGATATGAATTGTGCATTCTCTTTTTCAAATGGTGAAGAGAGAATTTCAGAGCATTGGATAAGCATATGAGGTTTCCTTGAGGATATAACTTCTAAGAAAGGAAAGGGTCGACACTATTTTAGGATGGGAAAGGAATCCAAGAGAAGAGTGGTCGAAGAAGACTGATATTCTTTGAGAATATAGGTTTGGGAATCCAACATAAGAATAGTCCTAAAAGGACATACGTTTTGGAAATCCGGATGGGGTATGCACCTTAGAGAGGTAGTGTGGTATCACACATAAAGCCTCCCAACATAATGATCTTGAATTGAATAAGAGATTGTCCAGTTAGGCCTCAGGGAAAATGTTGGTAATGATGATGATGCTTACAGTATGGATTGATAACTCTTCAGTTTGAGATATGATGTTGTGCAATTATGAATACCTCCCTAGTTAAGAGGGAGTGTGTAGAAATGTAACTACTTTCTGTCTTCATAATTGTTCTACTCATTTCAATATGTAATAAACAAGAAAAAGAAAATAAAATTATTATTATTAAAGCATGTGTTTCATGCTCATTATTGATGGTATTTTAGGTAAAAGCATGTTCTTTGTGCTTCTATGGTTTTTTAGGTCTTAGGATTTATTGTCACAAGTTAAAGGAGTCAACATCATGTTTATAAAACCATCATGGGAAATTTGTAATTGTAAAACGTATTATTTTTCGAGTCTAGAAAGTCCTGGAATCTCCATGGGTACAAGTCGACCATGGGATCCTCAAGTTGGCCTAAAGGAGGGAATTTTTACCCTTGAGAAGGTTATAAAAGGATGCAGTTCGACCTCATTTGGACACACACACTCAACAAGTTCGATCATCAAGAAAGAGTTCAATTTGTAGATGGGAAGGAGTAGAAAAGGAGAGTGAAAGTATGAAATAAGATGGGAGGCTGAAATATCTTGTCTTTGGGCTCTATATCTCTCACACGTGTGAAGAATCTAGGTTTCTGCAGCCAGAAAGAGGCTGAAGTTGCAAGTTCGAGTTGCTGGGGAGTGAAGTTGTTGTTGGAGAACAAAATTGCAGGAATGATTTGTTGGAAGGATAAAAACCTTGTCTTAAGCTTGTTGACCTAGGGGAGAGTTGGCTTGCTCCAGGAAGTTCTCAAAAGGAAGAAAAATTAGGGTTTCTAATGTAGTTGTTGGGGAAATATTGTTGGAGGTCAAAGTTGCTGGGCAAGTAGTTGGGTTGTTTCTGGCAAGTTGATGTTGCAAGGAAGATGTAGTTTGGATCAGATTAAGAAGGACTTGAGGAAGGGATGACTTGGTACTACGAGAAGGATTTGGTCTAAGGATTGGGTCACTGTATCTCATTTGAAGCATATTCTAATAATAGAAGATTTTTTGGGTTTTCCCCTTGGAGGGGTTTTGCCCTGGCTGAGAGCCTACATTTGTGTCCTATTTTGTTGTTGCAGTTTCTTGATATTGTTTGATGAACACATCTAACTAAATAACATAAAGAAGATAACTAAATATTCTCAAGCAAGTATTAAGGTTAAATAAAATAAGATATAACAAGTTTCCACTTTACATTTTCTAACACTTGCAAGTTTTGAGTTTCTACTTGCACTTGATCTGAACATATGTGTCTTATCTGCTTGTTCCATTGAGTATTTCATCTTGTTACCATCAATATTATGTTGGTGATAATTTCCCTTGCTATCATCATTACTGCCAACCATATGATCATTATCGTCATCATTGTTTCCATCCCCAAAGAAACCTATAAGCATAATCATTCAATCCTTCTTCATACATAACATTTTCACTATCATCACCATCATCAGGGGTAGGTGGCATTTCATCAATGTATGCTAATCTCATAATATCTTCAAATTTATCATTTGGTAGTGTTCTCTTTAATCTTGCTCTTCTCGCCTTGGTATGGTTTAAAATATGGTTTGGATCATCCCATCCAAATATTAAAAACAAAGTTTGACCTTGGTTATTAGTAGGTGTATCATTAATATCTTATAGATATACCCAAACAGAAGAATTATTTAATGTTAGACAACAATTGGATAAATCATGAATAATGGAACATCATTTTATAGACAACCTTTTTTATACAATAATTTAAAATAAAACACAATTTTGACAACATAGTTTATAAAATTTTAGTCCACACTCATTGATTGTTATTTGGTTTTATGCCCATAAGAACATCCTTAGGGATACCTTGTTCTTCTCATTTCTTCCACGCAAGAGTGTGTTTTAAGAAGAGGTAATTAATCAACAACTCATCCCCAATGCTAAGGTCCATAATAGCCTCAACCATTATTAATATATTAACCTCTATTTCCATATCTCCATCTTAATCATTTATAACCTCAACAAATTGAAAATTCGGTCTTACAGTAGCGTCCCTTCCCTTACTACTAATTATAAATCTTGCAATATTTGTGTGTGTTTATTGTAACCACTCCGTCCCACATTTACGAAATTTCACTAGACTTTGAGGGTAAACATGAGACAAAGAGTTACTATGACATGGCCCGTCCTCCAAGCTTCAGTTATGGAAGTGGGGCTGACAACTGACAAATCACAAACGCCCCTTAAGGCTTTATGGGACACTCAGGGGCCAAAGAACCACCCAAGGTGACCAAACCTTGAGTTGGATTGATTTTTTATTGACATGGGCCCATAGCCACATGCATGAAAAGGCAAGGGTGCAGTTATAGGCCTCCAACTATATGCACAAGCCTCCTTCCCTGTGATTATAGCCCAAAATATTTAGTTCAGAGGGTGCGGTCCTGAGATCTGAGCCACTTTTCCAAGCCAACCTCCAAAGTATTGCCCATAACTGCTCGTAACTTCCCAGAATGATAAATTACATAATGAGAATTCTATTCATACAAAATTTGAACAAGAAATTTAACTAACTAGGCCTAACCATGATAGTCATTTCATCAAACATATGGTGAACATGTGAGTTACAGGTCATGGATTCATATCTGATCTTAAGAGTTTGTGGTACATCTAATAATAATCAAGAAGGTATAATTCTCTCTCATATTAGTTGCAATAAAAATTGTTAGTCCATGCATTCATCAGCCATTCATATGCTTATGAAATCCTAAACAAGTCATAGCTAGAGCACATTGCAAATACATGCTTATAAACAACACATAACCAGACTATTAACTATGATAGAATAATCATAAAATCCACATAATAACAAGTACAAGTGCTCATAAATCACAATAGGAAAATAACTCTTATTGACTTATGCAAAAGCCAACCAAGTCCGGGACTTCCACTTACCACCCAACCAGAGATTAGGTTGAGCCAAATATTTCTTTCAACCAATAACCCCCATGCCATATTCCAAGCATGAATTTGGGATCTCAAGACATAAACAAACAAGGCTTCTAGGAGATTAAACCACCTCCACACTCAGGCTACCGCAATCTCACCAAAAACGGTCAAGATATCACAAGCCAAAACAAGCTTGGATGCCTCAGAATTTATTTACCATTACCTTGAGGAATTTTCCTGTCTCCACCCCTCTGCCGAGGGCTTCCTGGAGAAAAACATCTCCGCCCCCAAGTCTTGGAAATTTTCTGGAGACCACCTCACCTAGTTCCAAAAACTTCCGACAATCCAAATCTCAACCAAGAAATGAATCCCCTCACACCATGTGTATCTAGGAAATGGAAAGGCAAGGCTGAAACTACCGTCAAACCAGGAAAAACCCATGCTAATGAAAACAATTAAGCCAAATGAACAAATGCATGTACCATGCACTCACACCTCAACTAAGAAATCACACATGCAACCTGATACTCACAAAATCCTCCTGTTGAAGCTTCTTGATACAACATTCCTTGCCTGTCCTTTGCTTTCCTTGTCTTTCATTTGCTTTTATTTTCCTTCCTTTGATTTTATTTCTCCAAGGCTAGAGTGCTTTAAGAATGATTTATGTGTGAAAGAGTATGAGATAATAGAAGAGAGCTCCAAAACTGAACTGACAAAAAGTTGTGAATTGATCCTCAGAAGATGTTTTATCATTGAGGCCTATATTTTCTTCGTTTTCCGTAGTTTTCCTTCTCACACAAATATGTGACCCTTCATCTCAGGATTTTCTCCTATTTTACTTTATTTTCATAAATAAATTCCAATTAATTACTCATGCATTTTCCAATGCCTTTGCCAATTTCCTTATCCATAATGAACAACAAGTGATGCCCACTATAGAGTTTTTCCCAACATTCAAAACTTGGTCTTGTGTTTCCTTTATTATCCTTTATTACATGAAATTTTAACCTGGGGTTTTTACATGTATGAATATCCATCTATATACATAAGATGATATCTATTCGAATTTAGACCATATGCTAACATGCTAGGCTTATATTCTACCAACCTTATCCCTTCACCATTGTAATATGACATACCATAATATGGCATTAATTTCCTAGTGGTTTGTTGTGAATTATTTCTATGTTTACATCTGACATGGAAATTCTGGACAATAAAGAGGCCTAGATTTTCTCCATGAATATTGGAGGGTTGTATCATATAGTTGTATCCCCAAAACTAAAACACCTCATACACTCTAGGTAGTTCTTGATCACTAACCCAAGCACAATATAGTCGACGATCAAATGTCTCTTTGTAAATTGATCTCAATCTCAGGGGAAAGTCACCGTATCCATCACATTCATTCTCATATGGTATGTAATCCACCTTCCCCTTGTATTTCAGCAACTTATGCATCTTTAAACTGGTTCTTGTTCTGTTATTTGTTTTCATCAATTCCTCATCTTCTGAGTTGGTATAAGTGCACATATTTTTGTTAGATGTATCATGAGATAAATGATCACCAGTCTCTACATTGGAAGTTGGTGCTCCAGGAAACTTAAAACCAAGAACTTTATCCTGCAAGTAATCATATAGAAAAAAGTCAATTATTTAAATAATATAAAACAATGTTTTAAAGAAGAATACTTATAATTTATATCAAATTGGAAATTTCCTGACCACAATTCCTATTGGATTAAAATCGATTGTAGAAGGCATACTGTCCACTGGAAGCTTATCATCTATGTAATTTATTTGTACAATCACTCATTTGAATTTTTTCTTTCCATGACATATAAAACATCCACAAACAAGAATTTTCTCAAAGTATTTATCCCATGTACTACAGTCCTGACCAACCTATTCATCAGAGAAATCATTTGTTGTGTCTTCGAGATCCATTGCCCTATCCTCTTCCACCCATTATCTGCTATTTGATTTAGCAGTTTTAGGTCCACGTCCACATACATATCTTTTTCTTTTGCTAGTTGAAGGCTTAGGCTCTACATTTGCTCCAATCTCCATCTAAAATAATCAACAACATGCATTCATATATGTCAAGATTGGATAATACACTATAAATTTTAATAATAACATGAAAAAGATAGATGTATCACAACATGCCATTATATTAATTTTTCCTAATTTAAATGAAAATTTGAGTATCTGATGTCCCACATCATTCATTTTGTCCTCATTTGATATGACACAATCTATTGCCATGGCCTCATCTGGCACCTATAATACAAAACATAGTAAATAATGTTTAGTACAGAAATTATATCATTTCAATGAATATGATATCCAATACAAAACTTCATTTTAGTCATATATTTGACATATTGATATCGTGTTAATTTGGAGTTGAAAAAAAATAAAAATTTAGGACCCTAGGTATATACATCGAGCCAAAATTTCTGTAATGACCCCTCCCACATTTAGCCACTTTTACAAGATCTCCAGGGTAAACATGAGTAGAATTCTATTATGACATGACATGACCTCCAAGTTCTAGTTATGGAAGTGGGGCCTACAAACCAAAAACTTACTGATGCCTCACAAGAGCACTGAATCATCACCTAGAAGTCAGTCCACAACCTCTGATGATTAGATGCTGAGCTGGAACTTGTCTTTCACAAGACTCACACCCAAAATTCACCCTTGAAATACTATGCATGCGGTTATGAGGCTCCAACCACACCCATAAGCTTTTCTGTCAACTGTTAGGACCCAAATTTGTTAGTTTTATGCCAATGGTTGCGAGATATAAGCCACTTTTTTAGGATGGCCTCTAAAACACTACTCAAAACTGCCTATAACTTTCAAAAATCATGTTTAAGATAATTAAAAGTCTAAAAAATTAATGTTAGGGCTAGATCTTGCACAAAACAAGCCTAATACATGATAGACATATCATCAAACATATGATAAACACAGAATTTATATGTAATGAATGCATATTTGATCATAAACTTCTAATCTTCAGCTGAGAACCATCAAGAAGGTCTAATTCCCTCTCAAGTAAATGCAATAACACTTGTTATCCCATGCATTCATCAACCATTCAATAACTTATCAAATCATGAACAAGATCTTTAGTTAGAGCACACCATAGCACCATGCATATAACCAACATATAACCATAACAAAAACCATGACAAACCAGAAATAAAATCAACATAATAACCAGTACATGTGCTAAGAGATCACAATAGGAAAATATCACATATTAACATATGCAAAGCCAACCAAGTCAGGGACTTCCACGTACCACCCAACCATATATTGGGCTAAACCAAATCTCTATTTCAACCAATCACCCCCATGCCATATTCCAAGCATGAACATGGGATCTCATGGGAAAAAACTAGGACATAACCCAACAAGCACTCCAGAGGTTAAACCACCTCCACCCTCAAGCTACCGTGATCTCACCTAAACCAGTCTCAAGATAACAAAACCAAAACAAGATTGGATGCCTCATAATTCCTTCACCATACCCAGAGGAATTTTCCCTTCTCCACTCACCCATCAAGGGCTTCCCCGAGAAAACCACCTCCACCCCCAACCCTTGGGATTTTTCTGAGACCACCTCAACTAGATCCAAAACCTTCTAGAAATCCAAATATCAACCAAGAATGAATATTATCACACCATGAATATCTAGGAAATGTCAAGGCAAGGCTAAAACCACTGTCAATCCAGGAAAAACCCATGCCAATGAGAAAAAATGGGCGAATAATCAAATGCATGTACCATGCAATCACATCCCAACAATGAAATTACACATGCAACCTATTACCTACAAAATATTCTTGCTGAAGCTATTGATACAACTTTATCCTTTCACTCTCTTGCTTTCCTTTGCTTGTCCTTTGCTTTCCTTGCTTGTCTTCCTCCAAGTTTAAGAGAATGCCAGAGTGCTCCAAGAATGCTCTAAGTGTCCAAAATTGTATGAGAACCAAAAACTAAACTGACAAAAGTTATGAACTTCTTCTTTGATGCCCTTTTATCATTGATGTCTCTTTTTTCTTTCATTTTTCTCTAATTTCCCTTGCATGCATATATGTGTCTCTTCACCTTCCTTTTTTCCTTTATTTTCGTAATTAAATACCAATTATTTCTTGTTTTCCTTTACCAATTCCTTTTTCCATTTTCCATAGCCATTAATAAACCACAAGTGATTCCCACTATAGTGTTTTCCCACCATTTAACTTGGAATACATGTTCCATGACCTTGGTCTTATTATTTTTTTCCTTTAATATCCTTTATTACATGAAAATTTAACCCGAGGATGTTACAAACCATCCCCCCTTGGGGGAACACCATCCTTGGTGTTCTATGTCACCTATGACCATCAAACCGTTGAAAACAAAGCATACTTCTTATGGATATTTATAGCATAACATGATGTAGTATTTATAATGACATCCTACTGAAAAACAAAATAAAGATACCACTTATTGGAGCTTTATAACACAACTGTATGTGGCATTTACAATAAGAACCATATATGTATAAATAACAAAAACTAATTTTCTTCAACAAACAAATAATGAAGGATATAATGCCCACATTTTATCATCCATCTCCCATGTAGCTTCATTAGGCTCAAAGTGCTTCCACTACACTTTAACTTGCTCTATTTCTCGATTCTTGAGCATGCGTTGTTTCTACTAAAGAATGCATTATGGTTTTGGATGGAACTCTCCCTCTGGTTCCACCTGCAATACATACCAATCAATCACATGATAAACATCATGTACATATCTCTTAAGCAATGAAACATGTAAAAAATCATGGGCTTTAATTGTTGGTGACAATGCAAGTCTGTAGGCCGCTGGTCCAATTCTCTCAAGGATCTCAAAAGGCCCACAATACTGAGGTGCCAACTTGGCACATGAACCAATCCTCAATGAGCTCCTTTGGGGCTTGATGCACAAGTACACATGCTCTCCAACTTGAAACTCCTTGAATGCTCTATGTTGATCTACATAACTCTTATACATGTCCTATGGTGCCTTTAAATTCCTTTTAATAACCTGCATTTCCTGCTCCATCTCAATAATCATATCTGGTCCAATCAACACTCTTTTCACTAGATCACTCAAAATGATAGTATTATTACAACTCTTCCCATAGATAGCCTCAAATGGACTCATCTTCAAGGATTTCTGATACCCATTATTATATGCAAACTCTACCAATTCAAGATACTCTTCCCACTTCCTCTATTGATGCATGACATACATCCTCAAGAATCCTGTTAACCCTCTCTATCTGTTCATCTGTCTACGAATGATAAGCTGTACTGAAGGCTAACTCTATCCCAAAGCCTGAAAACAATTCCTTCCAAAGCCTATAATTGAGCTTAGCATCTCTATTTAATATGATCTTCTTGAAAAATCTATGCAACCTCACTCTCCCGCTGATGAATATCTGAGCTACCTCACTAGTTGAATTTGTAGACTTCACTATAATTAAGTGAGCTAACTTTCTCAACCTATCAACCACAATCATGATGGAATCATGTTGCTTCGATGTCCTTGGTAAAATTGTAATGAAGTTCATGGAAATGACTTCCAATTTCCATTTTGGAATCAGAATGGGCTATAATAAACCAGCTAGGTGCTTACACCCAACTTTCATCTCCTGAGAGTCAAAACATTTAGCAACAGACTTAACCACCTATTTCTTCAAGTTCAACCAATGGTATAACCTCTTAACAACTGTCAAAGTATTCTGGTACCTCGAGTGGCCTGAATATGGATTGCCATTAAATTTTCTCATAATAAGCTTCTTCATCTCACTAGTATCTGGCACATAAATCCTGTTCCTGAGTCTGACCAAGCCATCTAACGTGAGGTGGTACTCCTCATCTCTATCAACTTCACTTTGCTATTGTAACCTATACTTTAGCTTCAAGTGCTTCTCATCGTGCTGCACTGCATGCAATATCCACTCTTGTAAATCTATCTCTTAAGATCTTACAACTAAAATATGATTCAATCCACGCTCCTAGTGAGAGAATATGCAATCTGATTCTCTTTTCCTTTTACGTACCTGATCTCAAAATAAAACTCATTGAGGATATCCAACCATATAGCTTGTCTGGAATTTAAATCAGTTTGGTCAAATAAGTACCTCATCCCAATATGATCACTCATCAGAACAAACCTCCTTCCAAGGAGAAAATATCTCCTCATCTTCAATTCATGAATGATAAATGACATCTCAAGATCACGAGTCACATAGTTTTTCTCATGCTCATTCAAATTAATTGACTCACAACATACCACCTATCCTTCCTGCATAAGGACTCCACCAAGTCCTTTCTTGCAAGCATCTGTATAGACTACAAAATCCTTATCAATATCTGCAATCTTCACGACTAGATCATTTGTAAACAAATTATTCAACTGCTCAAAACTAGTTGCGCACTCCTCAATCCATTCAAAATTCTTTCCTTTCCTTTACAAAGACTTGATATGATATCCAATCCTTGAGAAGTTCCTGATGAATTTCTTGCAATAACCTACTAGTCCCATGAATGATCTAACCTCATCCACATTCCCAGGAGTTGGCCACTCCATGATAGCTTTAATATTTTTTGGATCCACTGCTATCCCCTCCTTGGAAACAACATGTCCCAAGTAATGAATCTAAGGCTGAAATAAAATGCAATTATGAGCTTGGAATACAACTTATACTCTCTCAAAAATCTCAACACTGCTTCCAGGTGCTCTGCATGCTACTCCTAGTTCTTAGAATATATCAATATATCATCAATAAACACTATCAAAAACTTATATAGTTAAGGACACAACACATTGTTCATCAAACACATAAAGGTGGTTGGAGCATTGGTAAGACCAAAAGGAACCACCACAAACTCATAGTTCCCATACCTTGTACGAAATGTAGTCTTGTAGACATCTTATTCTTTGATGCACATATGATTATATCCTGATCTCAGATCAATCTTTGAGAATATTGTTTCTCCCTTTAGCTGATCAAACAAATCATAAATTTGAGGCAATGTGTACATGTTCTTGATTTTCATCTTGTTCAACTTCCTGTAATCAATGGATAATCTGAGAGTACAATCCTCCTTCTTTATAAAAAACATTGGTGCACCCAAAGGCGATACACTTGGCCTTATCTATCCCTTATCAAGCATTTCCTTAATCTACAACTTCAGTTCCACCAATTCCGGAGTTCTCATCCTATAAGGTGCCTTTGATGCTAATTTTGCTACTGGTACATGCTTAATATACAAATCCACCTCTCTATGAGGAAGAAAATATTGAATATCTGTATGAAACACATCCTGAAACTTTTGTAAGATAAGATATTTCTTCAATACCTCCTCATCCTCCACATCCTTCCCTTTAGCACTGGAAACATGAACTGCAAACAATACACACCCTTTCCTGCAATTGTACTTATCTTGCATAGCTGTAACCATTCTTACTAATGTAGGATTCTTCTTTCCCTACAAGATTCTCCTTTATCCATCATCATCTAGACCCTCAATAGCCTTCTCATAACAATTTTTGAACCCAAAAATTGCTTCTTTTTGAAAAACCTTTTTCAATCCATTCTCCTATTTTTGACCTTCATAACCTTAATTTGGGCATAAGTTCACACGAATTATGACATATCAGGTAATTATCATCTTATATTTCATAAATGAAAATTTTATTTATTGTTTATCTTAATATTTACATTAGGTACCTAATTACAGTGATTCCGAAACTAACGCATGATTCTGCAGCTGAGTCCAAAGTTTGATAGGTTCTAAATCTCTATCCAAGGAACGAGGCATATGGGTAGCTGCAAATTAACTAGTACACTGATTGTTTCCTACCTTCATAGCTTGGATCGATAAAGAAGACACCCTAGAAACTCAGTCAAAGGAAAATTCAAATACCATATGAGGTGAACCACACGAGTGAGATGCAAATTTTTAACCCCATAATTTGCGGAGTTTATAGCAAATCATGAGAGGATAATGATATCTTATCTTTCAAAGTTAATTTTAGCTAATGTCGATTAGCATAAGGCGTAATACTCTGAAAAATTTAATGCATAGGAGTTTTATAAATATGCATCTTGGCATAGCAGCCATAGACTTGGATTTTATATTGTAAACACTCTGTTTTATATAAAAACTCTGCTTTTGATTCTTATTTCCCTATTGTGTGATTCCAATGCATGGTTGATCATCTTGTGAAGGAATCATATTGATACTTGTTTTTTGTAGGAGGGCCCCCTTGAGATAGTAAGGTTTCCTTTTAACTGTAATTAGTATTTCGTTTTATGTTTTCTATAGGATTTCATTAGCTTAATTTTTAATTTTAAATGCAAGTTTAAGACTCTTTTCATAGCAATTTTGTCTAATCCTTTTTATTGTTGAGTGAAGCGAGATATCTTGTGCACATGGACAAAGAATAGGTTTACATAGATCAATAACATAACTTTACATTTCAACATATATACTAGGATTTTAATTTGCAGAGATAATCTTTCTTTCTGTCAAGAATAGATTCATTTATAGTGTGATTTAATTTTTAAACGTGTGCGGTTTCAATTCAAGCAAGTGTGATTTCATTTTTATGCAAGTGTGGTTTCAATTCAAGCAAGTATGATTTCATTTTTAAGCAAGTGTGGTTTTAATTCAAGAAAGTGTGATTTTATTTTAAAGCAAGAGTGGTGTTATTTCATTCAAAGAAAAGTGTGTGTGTGATTTCATTTAAAATCAAATGAGTGTGTTTGATTTAATTTTGAGTAAAGCATGAACAAGTGCGTTATTCATTTCAATAAAAGTGTGATCTTTCTTTCAAGCTAGAGCAATAGAATCAGTTTCATTTACTTACATAATTGTTAGAGAAACATGTGCATTTCGATATCTCAAATTAACTTAGGACTTATTTTGAGTGACAAAGACACTTAGCACATATAGTGCACATACATTTCATTAGTATACTAGCCCTAGTTGATAATTTAAGTAATTTAACTCCAATTAAATTACCAAACATTTTTTCGTCGTTTCCGAGGAAGTATATGTAGGAGTCTTTCTTTTCTTTTCATATTTTTTTTTTTTTTAAATGATATGTGTAGGGAAATATATTCTAGAGGTATATTTGTAAGAGGTGGGAGTTTGATTCCAACATCACCACTCACCCCACCAAGACCTCGTAGTGCCACACCATCCACCCAAACTCGTATTCCATTAATTTCAGGCATAGATAGACTTCCTGAGGAACTTAGATCTGAAATCCAACTTAGAGATTCACCAACTTCCTCTACTAAAGCTATAGTAGAAGAAGAAGATCCTACATCCCCAACATAAGGAGTAATATTTCTATCTTCAACTTGAGAAAACATTCTAGGACAAGAGATAGAAATCCCTGGCGAAGAAGAAGAAGAAGAAACCTATTTTAACATTCCATTGATAGCAGAACCATAGGAGGAAACATAAAATCCAATTTTGGAGCCTTATATTAGCTATAAGGAATCTACAATGGTAGGAGAAGGGGAAGGGTAAGTACAAAATGTGAATGGTGAACATCTTAGGATTGGATGTGGAAGAAGAGGTGGAAGAGGTGGAGGAAGAGGAAGAGGAGGTGGTAGAGGAGATCCAGAACCTTTTGGGTTTCCCAAATTTGATTAATATACCACAACCACAATGAAAAATATCTCACCCTCTATCCTCCCTAATTTCCATGGACTAAGGAATGAGGATCCTGAAACATTTCTCTTTGAATTTGAAGTTTTGTGTAGATCCTATGATTACTTACTTGATACTTAAAAGTTGAAATTGTTTCCATCCACCCTTAAAGATGCAACATTAAAATGGTTTATGGGATTATGAACACATACCATAAGAACATGGGAAGAAATAAAAAATGCATTCTGAGACAAATACAAAGACTATTGTATGCCCCATAACCTTAAATATGAAGTCTTTAAAATGATGCAAAAAGAGGATGAAAATATTGAGGATTTTATTGAAAGATTTGCTTACAATATTAAAAGAGATAAGATGAATACTCTAGATAAAGAAACTTTGAAAGCTCTCTTGTTGAAATATATCAGAGATGAGTGGATAAACCTTCTCAATTTTATGGATAAATGAGATATTTCTCAGTTATCATTTTGAGATATTTCTGAATTATGCATACAATTTCAAGAGGAAAGACAAGAACTGATAAAAATCCAAGAGATTATGTTATGTATAGGATTAATAAATATGTAGCTGGGACAATTAGTAGGGCTGAAATAGGCGATTTTATTGACAATTTCAAGACAAATATTGTATGGAGTCTTAGTGAACATATAGATACCCTTAAAATAAAAAACAAGCAAAAATCTAAAAATGACGCATTATCTATCTTTTGTCCAAAATTTAGAAAGAAGCATGCCTTGAGAGAATGCCCTCTTGACTTAAAAAATGTAGAAACCCATGTTATATGTGTAGAAAATCATGATACAAAATAATGTCCTTCAATTCCATGTCTTAAAGCTGTTTATCAAAAGGAAGTAATACCAAATCAAGTAGATCCTCTTTGTTTTATTGCTAAGAGACTATGGCAAAATCCACAAACAAATGAATCAAGGCTTCAATACTCAAACATATGCACAACCACCACAAGGTAATTGGATTGTACCCACGCCTTGACAGCCTTGGCCTCAACCTTGGGCCCAAGGTTGGAAAAATCCTTATGGAAAATATCCTCAATATACTCCTCAATATCCACAACATTACCTTGTTTTTCCACCACAATATTTTCCTCAGTCTGTTCAACCATATCAACCTCAAAATTCAAACCCGCAACTTTCATTACCATTTCCACAAAAGCCAAATCAACTACCTGCCCATCCAATTCCAAATCCAAATAATAAGAACTCATAACCTGTTTACAACATAGAAAGGCTGAATTTCCAAACTTACATGATAAATCCATTATATCTAAACATTGTTCAACTTAGATATGGAAGAGTATTGGAAAAGAAGTCACCATTTGTTGTTATTCAGGAATCTGAGAAGGATGAAATCTCTAAGAAAGAGACATATCTTCATCAAGAGGAAGATCCTAGAAAACAAACCACCCCTGTACATTCTGATGATAATCCAATAAACTCAACTCCCATTCTAGAACAACCTTAAGTTTCTGTTCAAAAACCACCTTTTCCTCAAAGATTGAAAGCTGACAAAGGGGTAGAAAAATATATTGTCTTGCCTAATTATGACATGATAGATGAAATGAATAATGTTTGTATAAAAATTCCTTTGTTACAAGCTATCAAGGAAATAACCATATTTGCAAGGACAACCAGTGAGTTAAGTATTAGGAAACCAGGAAGAAGAAGAAAAGAAGTTAAAAGAATTGTGTTAGTTGGAAAAATTGCAGATATCATGATGGGAAAGACCAAAATTTAGAAATATTTGGATCCATGTAGTCCCATTGTGAAAATCCACATTAATGGTGTTGTAATTCTGAACACAATGATTGATTTAGGGGCAACTATCAATATCATGAGTAAACAAACTATGGATCATTTGAAACTCCCTAATCTTCAATATGCACCTACACTGTTGCAATTAACAGAAATATCTATCATCAAACCTGATGGAGTGTTAGAAGATGTGTTTGTATCCTTAGATTCTTAGGAATATCCTGTTGACTTCATGATATTAACACCTAAGAATAATCTAGGAGGACATCCACATATTCTAGGTAGACCATGGTTAGCTACAACTAATGATTTTATCACTTGTAGATATGGTGATATGTTTATCTCTGATGGAAGTTCAACAAAGAAATTCACATTATATCCTCAAGAAAAAACAACAATAGAAGTAGAAAGTGAAGAATGGATAAATGATGATAATGAAAACTTTGATATACGACCAATATTTTCTACTTCATAAATAGACGAAGAAGATAATATTTTGAATTTAATGGAAAATAATGAATCTTCCTCACATTGTGAAAAAATATAAGTTTTCAAGAACAATGTAATATTGAATATTTATCATCACGACAAATGGATTTACATTCTATGGAGAAATTTGGAAATTCTTTAATAGAATTTTTTCCAGGAAAATCTTTGAATATCAATAATAATATGGAAGAATCTCAAAAGAAAGAATTAGTGAAGATGCTACAGGAACATTCCTCTGCTTATGCATCTGAATACACTGATATGAAAGGAATTCACCCAAATACTTGTATGCATCACATCTATATTGAAGAAAATTCTAGACCAATCCGATAACCCCAGAGGAGGATGAATCCAAAATTAGGGGAAATTGTTAAGGAGGAACTAAAAAAATTGTTAAAAGTGAATTTAATTTATCCCATATCAGACAGTCATTGGGTTTCACCATTGGTAATTGTTATGAAAAAGAATGGAAAATGAAGAGTATGTATTGATTATAGGGAATTGAACAAATCCACTTTAAAAGATCATTTTCCACTTCCTTTTATAGATAAGGTTCCTGACACATTGGTAGGGAAAAATTACTTTTCATTATTGGATAGTTTTAGTGGATGTAACCAGATTGAATTAGCTCCAAAAGATCAAGATAAAATAACATTTACTTGTCCATGGGGAACTTATTCTTATCGAGAAATTCCTTTTGGGTTATGTAATACAACAAAAACATTCCAAAGGGAAATTCTAGGCATTTTTTCCGATCTAATTCATGATTGTGTGGAAGTGTACATGGATGATTTTACTCTCTATGGAAACTCTTTTGAAGAATCTTTTAAAAATTTGGAAAAATTTCTCATTAGTTGTAAAGAAGCAAATCTCTCATTAAGCCATGAAAAGAGTTTTATGATGTTTATTGAGGGAATTGTTTTAGGCCACCATATTTCAGGAGATGGAATTAAAGTGGATGCATCTAAGATAGAAGTAATTTCTAAATTAACAGTTCTTACTTGTCAAAGGGATGTTAGAAATTTTCTTGGTTTTACTGGTTACTAGAGAAGATTTATAGAAAAATTTACAAATATTTCCTCTCCACTTTTCAAATTTCTCACAAAATATTGTGAATTCATTTGGAATTCTGATTTCCATAAAGCTTTTTAAACATTGAAAGAAAATATTTCCCAAGCACCCATCTTAAGATGACCAAATTGGAAATTACCTTTTCACATCTCAAATGATTCCTCAAACACTGCTTTAGGAGTTGTAATAGAAAAAAAATATTTGACTCCTTATGCCATTTACTACACAAGCAAAAATTTGACTCCTACAAAGTTGAATTACATTGTAACAGAAAAGGATTTTTTAGTTGTTGTACATGCCATCAATAAATTCAGACATTATATCACTAGCTATGAGACCTTAATTCACACATATCATTCTGAAATTAGATATTTAATAAATAAGTCAATTATTAACGACATAATTATAAGATGGTTATTGTTATTACAAGAATTGATTATTACTATTTTGGATAGACCTAGAAAAAACATAGTTGTTGATTTCTTATCTAGAATATAGAATGATAATAATGATAGTCGTGTAGAAGATAATTTTCCCGATGTATATCTTTTTGAGGTATCTATTAAATCTCCTTGTTTTGCAGATATTGTTAATTATTTGGCTATAGGGAAATTACCATCATACTTATCTCCTCGAGAGAAAAGAAAGGTAATTCAAACTATTGCATCGTATTCATGGATAAATGAAGAATTGTACAAGACATGGTCTAACTTAATCATTCGAAGATGTGTTAGAGAAGATACTACTGGCCTTATATTTTTAAGGATGCTAAAGAATATGTTAAGAAATGTGATAGTTTTCAAAGAAAGGGAAAACCTGTTCCTTCATATGAAATGTCTCTACAACCTCAAGTACTTATTGAACCTTTTGAAAAATGGGCTCTGATTTTGTTGGTCCAATCAATCCACCACCAAGAAAAAAAGGGCATATTCTTGTCTATACATATTATGTCACAACATGGGTAGAATCTAAAACAATTCCTTTTGTTACTAAAAATGATGTAGTTTCATTTCCTTTTTAGGATATTTTCACTCCTTTTGGTGTCCCAAGGGAAATTGTGACAAATCAAGGTACTCAATTTACATCCAAGTTGGTACATAAGATAATGGAGGAATACAAAATTAAGCATTAGAAGTCTACTCCATATCATCCACAAGAAAATGGACAAGTTTAATCTACCAATAAATTAATTGAAGCAATTCTCACCAAGACTGTGCATTTGCATAGAAGAGATTAGGTAGAAAAGCTTCCAGAAGCTTTATGGGCATACGGTACCACATGGAGAAATACAACATGACACACTCCCTATGAACTTGTTTATGGGAAGCAAGTCCTATTTCCTATTGAGTTCCAGATAAAGACCTTTAAAACAATAATCAAATTGGGGCTTGATTTATCAGAAGCACAAAGACAAAGAATGGAGCAAGAACTTGATGAGACAAGACAAGATGCTATTCATAGGACCAATACAATTCAAAAAAAAATATCCAAGTGGCATGACAAGTTCATCAAAGAAATAAAATTCGAACCTCATGATTTGGCATTGCTTTTTGATTCAAAATTCAAATATTTTCAAGGAAAATTTCAAACTCACTGGCTTGGAACTTATGAGATTGAAACAATCTTTGATAATGTAGCAATCATAATTAGAATTATTGATGAAGAAAAAGTAACCTTCCTTGTAAATGGCCATAGACTACGAATATATCACAAACCATTGTCAAGAGAAGAATTCATCAAAAATATGCAAGATAATATGAATTTGCAGTTGGTCAAGGAAGATCCTTCTTCCTCTCCAGCTTAGCCTTCTACTTTCTTTTTCAAGTAAAAAATAAGATAAAAAATATATATAAAAAAGAATAATGAAAATAAAATTTGTGTATAAACATGAAAACTAACATTGTTGGCATGTTTATACAAAAAATCCATGTTGAAAAACAAGAATTCTTGGCAGTATACATTTTCTTTCTAATTCCATATTCTAGTCCCATTTTATTTTGAACCCTCTTTTCTATTTTTGAAAATAAAGTTGCTACGAAATTGTTAACAATCTACAACTCTAATAGAATTCTGCAGCTGACTTGGCAGATTGCGACCAAAACAAATGAAGATCATGGCACAAGAAAAAGATAAATGAAGATTGCAACATGAGGAAAACCTACAAAATACAAGCCAGAAATCAGTAAGATAAGAATATAAGGTATGTAAGTATTAAATTGAATAATAAAGGTAAAACACTTGTGTTATCACCCAAAATTTTTTCAAAACATTATTGTGTCAACTCTGTTTTTGATCATGGTCTTAAAATGGGTTTGAAAATCATTTTAGTTTTTGGTTAAGGGTAGGTTAGAATTTTTATAAGTTTAAAGGTCACCATTGAATTCAAATAAAGTATTTAGAGGTCCATTCCATGATCAAATACTCACATTTTCCATTTAGGAATCATTTCATAAGGTTTAGGGTTAAATTTCTGCAATTAGCCAAGAATCCTCCATTTCGTAGCGCCGATAGTTCAAAAAAGAGGATTTGTGCTACGAAAGCGCTGATACTTTCTTAGCGCAAACTGCGAAAAATACACCATGGGCGCTACGAAAGCGTAGTTTCTTAACTATCTTGTAAATTAAGCCAAAATCTGTCAGAATCCGTTGGGGAATGATAGGAAAGGGGTATGGTGAGTCAGTTAGAGATCAGATTCAATGTAATTACCTATCTCATAGTCATCCTTGTCATGATAAGGCATGAGTGAAGCATCATTCAGTTACGAGATGACACCTTAAATTCAAATTCTTGCCTAATTTGGTCATTATCGTTTTCATTTGCTTCCATACAAGTGTTTAAGCTCTGAAGCTGTCAAGATAAGCCTGTGGGGGTTCTATACAAAGGCTATCTTCCATATTCTCAAGCGAGGTTGTTCCATAATCAAGTGAGGCTGATCATATATTCAAGCGAGGCTGTTTTACATATTCAAGAGAAGCTGACAGGTTTTTCTAAGAAGTATGGCAGAGGAGAAGAAATTTCACAGAGGGGGACATTGTTTAAGATATGAACCTGAAAACGTGAAGGCTATAATTGAAGATCAAACAGTGATTGAGGCTTTTAGAAAAGCAGGTTGTCTACAGTTTTGTGAAAAGTTGCAGGGTTGCCACACACAGGTTTCTAAAGAATTTGCATTAAACTTCAGTGGAACAACTTCCAAAGTTGGGATGTTAAATGTGCCAGTCACACTTGAGATTATTGCTTCTGTGACAAAAATACCAAGGGGGCAAGAGACTTGGTTTAAAGGTTTTAAGTTTGACATGGAACCATGCAAGGAATTTATGAAACCTGAGTATGCAGAGATGGAATTGAAAAATGCAATACCTAGAAGCTGTATCAAAGACACCTATGCCAAGCTGCTGTTCAACATAAAAAGATACTTTACATGTGAATGAAAGTACCATAAATTTTACCTTATCATTTCAAGTTGATTCTGCATTTCACAGGTATGATATCACTAGATTTTCCCTTTTACTTGCATAGGAGCCTTGCCAAAATGTCTGATAAAGTACAAGCCAAAGCTGATGGTTGTGAAACATCTTTGTTTCACCATGGTTTGATAAAGTTATTGGTTTTGAATGAGCTTCAGAAAATAAGCAAGGATTGGTATTCCTTTTTGTTTATGAATGGATTTGAACTGGAAACCCTAACCCCAGCTAGAAACCCTAAAACTAAAGGGACTCCTTCACCACCAGTAACAGAGTCTAGTCAGCCTGTGGTTGCAAAAGCAAAGAGGTTTGTAAAGTTGAAACCAAGGAAACAGGTTGAAGATAGGACAGAGAAGACACAAGTTCTTATTGCAGCAACTCCATCACCTGAAAAACAGAGGTTAAAAGGTGTTAAAGAGGCTAAGAAAAAACAAGTGGCCAGCAAGCAAGAAATCAAGAGAGTGACAAGAAGCTAAGCAGTGGCATCAAAGGGAAAAACAATTGTTTCAGCTACAGAGGACAGCCCAGTGATAAAAGGAAATTTAGATGACATCCTTCATGCAATTGATATAGAGGAATCACCCATTGTGCAAGCTGATTTTATTGGAGTATATGAACACAAACAGAAAAGGGTTAAGTCAGCTAAGAAACTTGAATTTGAGGGTGAAAATGCAGCCTTTATCTTTCAAGGAAGGAAGCCTTTAACTAGGAATTATAAGAAGCTCAAGGAAGGAAACAAGGAGGTCCAAGAAACTGTTGAAACAACCAGAGTCCCTGAAGAGGTGGTTGATCTCTCGTCACCAATAGTGGAGCATGCAACCAGCAAGATAATGAAGGGAAAAGAACACATGACAGAGTGTCAACATCTTAAGGAGAGATTGAAGCTAGCAAACCAAGAGATTGCAATGATGAAAAAGAGGGCCAGAAAGCACAACATTGAAAAAACAAAGTTTAAAAGAGTGAAGGCACTTTGGGAAGGCCAATCTAGTTCTAGGTCTGAGATTCCAAGCAGTGCAGGACAATTTTTTACATGGACAGTTCCAACCATCAAAGAAGAAAAATTTGTCAGAGTAATCAATACTCACTTGAGAGCCAGTAATAGGAGACTAAGAAATCAAGTGGAGGATTTTGAACTGTAGTTGAAACTGACTCAGGATGAACTAAAAAACAAAGGTACATAATGACAAATTATTAAAAAGGTAAAAGGATAAATCAAATGGAAAATGAAGAATAAACCTCACGAAAATTATGTTTTTAGTTCATATGACTGTTTGTCTTAATGGAACCAGTTGTATTCTGGAGCTTGGGAACATTTTTGGTTTGAATTTTAAAGAAGTCTGGTCAAAACTTCTCACTCAACAGTTTCGTAGCGCAAACAGTGCAAAAAGGGTGAAATGTTTTACGAAACTGCTATAGCAGCTTTTTTCACCCTTTCTTATAAATTTTTGGAAGGAAAATATATGTATTTTGACCTGAAGTTGCTAGGGAAGTTGTGTCAAGTGAATATGAAGATAACCCTGGAGGAAAGAAACCAAAATTTTGAAGGCAAATGGGTTAAAATACTGCGCTACGAAATTGTGTTGTTTTTCGTAGCGCAAGTCTATTTCTGCTATTTTGGATAGTTTGATGGTGATTTTTTTACAGCTGGAACTTAAGGATGATTTTGGGAATATTTTATTTCAGTTCCTGACAACAAATAACCTCGAAGTCATGGGTTCATATTGGTCAGAGTGTCTCAAGAACACAAAGAATCCTAAGCCTAAAAAACAGGGGACAGTTTCCTAGTTTGCAGGAGATATTCATTAAGGTCATAAAGTGTTGGAGCTTATCATCCGGATTCGACCTCATGGGAATACAATTGGAAAATGATGCAATGTAGTTTAGATAAGGTTGTTATGAGTAGAGTTAAGGAGTTTGAGTCCTATTTGTAATAGGACTGTTCATTAGGTTTGCAACTGTCATTTTGTAATAAATACCATGTTATATGGTTATGAAAGGTGTAAAACAATAGGAATTCGATGTATCTAGTTGGGGATAAGGTTATCATATATTGTAAATGATCTATAAAAGACGAAGAGTTGAAATACTAAGGGTTGGAAACTTTTAGCAAAAAGACTATGTTTATTGTAAGTGACTAGTTTTCAGTTTAATACAGAGTTTTTTACTTAGCCAACTCAAGATTCATAAAGAGTTATAGTGTATTCTTGTTCTAATGGGAAATTTTTGCTATCCTATTATAGTGGTGTTTTCTTATGTTACTCAGAATTCATCATTGATGCTCTGACTTCCTTTACAGAAAAAATGACTATGTGTTTTACAATTTTGCATGTGTATCTCTAGACTAGAACTCTGATATGCCTTAACTTCCATGCTAAGTAGATTGTTTGGTTTTAATGAAGCTATTATGACTCCATAAGCCCAATGTGCACTTTCTAATGTAATTTACAACCAATATCCATTTTTATCTTCTTATTATCCCACATAGAGTTAGCCATCTATATTTCTATCAAAAATCATTAACCCTTGAGAGAGCCCTCTCAGGTTGAGGAGGCTAAGCCTCATTGGTTTGAAACAGTTATATGAGATCGACTTGATTGGCAGCATATCAGGTCTGATTTTGTGATAACAACTTGAATTATGAAATAAATGATAAGTAACCGTTGCTACCACCACTCTGAGTAATGATTACCCTCATTACTCCCACACAACTTTGGTATTAACAAAAACATATATCTGTCTTTTCAACCAATTCGATCATGAACCTTGTTATAATTTTAAATTTTCCCTCTCCTCTCCATTTATCATTCCACTTCATGCGCAACCCATTCCATTTTCATTTGGCTCTGTTTCATTGCCAATACCACATTCACCTAAACTCTGTTCTCTAATTCACTCATACCCGAATCCTTTTATTCCATAACCTTATCGAAAGAGAAATTACGAGCTAGGATTCTCTAACATGGGGGTCATTGTAAGGTCAGAGCTAAATGGCGTTAAGTTCCTTGAAGGTGACCCATAGGTCAGACAATTGTCTCAACACACACAATGAATGAAATTTGTAGAGAAATTCGATGGGCATGAAAAGGAGGTAACAAAGTATTTTGCCTAGACATACAATGGAATTGAAGCAGAAATTAGGGACGTGAAGCTATTTTTGACAAAATATTTCATAGCATAGGCTACTGGACTACCCAAAATCAACGAGAGTTGGTTCAAGAACAGAAAAATTGAAGAGAAAGAGTGGAAAATCTCCCTCAAGAATCCAGGTATGGATAATTTTGTGTTTAAAAAGGGGATATCAGTCACAAATCTGAAAAATAAGTGGGGGAATTTGATATTAATAATTTAAAAGATTATAACTTGTGAAGGGAGATTTGGTATCATGTTATTTTATCATGCACGCCTAATGATGAAATTTATGGAAGGAAATGAAATTAACCTAACATATTTTCTACTTCATAGCTTAAGAAATATGGCTTGAAATATATAGAGAAATATATAATTCATAGGAAATGCCCTATACCATCATGGCCTGGTGAAAATTCTAATTGAGACCCATCTGAGAAACATACGAGGAAATTGGGAAGATTTCTTACTTAGGAATCATTTTAAGGAACTAGAACAAGAAGAGCCTAGTGGTAAGACAAAGAAAAGTATAAGGAAGCTACCTATAGACCCAAAAGATGACTCACCTACAAAACAAGAGCAACAATCAGAGGATGAGACTCCTCCTGCAGATCTATTGGAGAACCTTAAAAAGAGAAATTCTAGAAGAAACTAAGCCAACAATAAAGGTTAATGTTCATCCAAGAAGAAAACAGAGTAGGGAAAGGACAAAAAGCAACCCCTTACTACTAAATCAAAATCACCATCTAAGCCATCATCCATTGTAAGAAGAAGTGAAAGGCTAAAAAAAAAATGCATGGATAGTCTCAACAAACTTCGGGATTAATAAACTTAGAAAAAGATGAGGAACTGAGAGTTCCATCACTAACAATTTTATCATCTAAAGTTCTATCTCCACTTCCAATCTAACTAAAAGAACTCCTGAAATAGATACTATACAACAAGAGATATATGTCTACATAGATTACTTGGAGTAAAGAGCTACATGGAAAATAGTGGAATCATCCTCAAACCAAGAGCAAATTACTCATTTTGATCCTCTAGAAAGATCCCAAATTGTAAACACTCTTAAACAAGAAATCTATGAGTTGGAGGTACTAAATAGACATTTAAAGAAAGAACATGAAACACTGAAAGTGAAAAATGAAATCTAGAAAACTAAAAATGACAACGTAATGTTGCGCCTTGGTGTGTGATATGAGAAGAACAAGAAATTGGAGGCAAAAAAAAATCTCTGAAAAGAAAGGTGATAATATTGCAACATAGAATTTTGATGAAGGAACCGAGGATCGCAGTCACCACCAAGAAAGCGAGAAGGATTGACTTGGATATTCTTGCTTAGGCATCTGAAGAGGCTTAGTGACAGGAAACATTCACAAAATTTTAGTTTTTCGTGAGGACATGCAATGTCTTCTGTGTGGGGGAATGTTGAACCCCAAAATTGCTTCTTTTTGACAACACTTTTTCACTCCATTCTCCTCTTTTTGACTTTCATAACTTTAATTTAGGCATCATTTCACAAGGCTTATGGAATATTAGGTACTTAGTCATCTTCTATTTCATAAATGACAATGTTTTTTTTTATTTTTTAGTTTAATATTTACATTAGCTACCGAATTACAGTGATTCCATGACTAACCTATGATTCTGCAGCTGAGTCATGAACAAGACTTATTGGAAGGTGGAAATTAGATGGTATAATTATTTTTTACTACTTTCATAGTTTGGATCGATAAATAAGACACCCTAGCAGCTTGGTAAAAGGAAAAGCAAACACTGTAGGAGGTGAACCAGGCGAGCGCGATGCAGATTTTTATCCTCATGATTTGTTGCATTGATACCAAATCATGCGAGGATCACAATATATTATATTTCAAAGTTAATTTTAGCTAATTTAGATTAGCATAAGGTGTAATAATTTGAAACATTTAATGCGTAGGAGTTTTATAAACATGCCTCTCAGCATAACAGACACAAAATTGGATTTTATATTGTAAACACTCTGTTTTATATACAAACTTTCCTTTCGATTCTTATTTCCCTGTTGTGTGATTCCAATGTGTGGCTAATCATCTTGTGAAGGCATCATATTGATACTGGCTTCTCATAGGAGGGCCCCCTCGAGATAGTAAGCTTTCCTTTTAACTGCAACAAGTATTTCATTTTATGTTTTCTGGAGGATTATGTTAGCTTAGTTTTTAATATTAAATGTGAGTTTAACACTGTTTTCATAAAAAGTTTGTCTAATCATTTTTATTGTTGAGTGATATCTCTTGTGCACATGGACAAGACATAGGTTTACATAGTTCAGTAACATAGCTTTACATTTCAGTTATATAGATAGGATTTTAATTTGTAGAGATGATCTTTCTTTATGTTAAGAATAGATTCATTTATAGTGTGATTTCATTTTTAAGCCAGTGTATTTTTAATTCGAGTGAGTATGATTTCATTTTTAAGCAAATGTGGTTTCAATTCAAGCAAGTGTGATTTTATTATAAAGAAAGAGTTGTGTGATTTCATTCAAAGCAAAGTGTGTGTGTGACTTCATTTAAAAGAAAAAGAGTGTGTTTGATTTAATTTTGAGTAAAGCATGAACAAGTGTGTTATTCATTTCAAGAAAAGTGTGATATTTCTTTCAAGCTAGAGAAATAGAACCAATTTCATTTACTTACATAACTATTAGAGAAACATGTGCATTTCTGTATCTCAAATTAACTTAGGAATTATTTTGAGTGCCACAGACTCTTAACACATATAATGCACATATATTTCATCAGTATACTAGCCTTGGTTGAAAATGTTATGTAAGTAATTTAAATCCAATTAAATTACTAAAAAAAAAAATCTACCTTAGTCCTGTGAGTGAAAACCAATCCATGCCCAAAAGAATACTATAGGAAACCAAAGGAAGAAAATTTAGATGTGCTAATGTAGGCATGCCATTAAGATCTAATGCACACGCTCTCACCCAATGATGAATTCTTCTCTTGGACCCTGTAGCCAACTACACCAACCAATATTTTGAATGAAATTCTTTACTCAAATGACACTAATCCACCAGGCCACGAATAACATAACTATAATTATATACAAGATCAATCAAAATGGAAACAACTCAATCACACATATTACCTTCCATCTCAATAATGGATGCCTGATTATCTGTGTACCTGTTATCAAGTGATACGTAATGCTGAGGAATGCTCTGACCAATATCCATAACTGTCTGCGTCTCCTGAGAATTGTATATCTGAGGCTTGCCACCCTGATACAATAGAAAATAATTCTTGCGATGGTATTTACTACAAATCTAACACTAATGGTTGCCTATCGTTACCATTATCATGTTGATCTCTAGGTTGTGACCCATGTCCTTTCTCAACTGTATTAAAATTCTTATAAGGAGCCACATTTTCTTTCTCACCTACATCCTGAGATCTTCCTTGCTTCTTAGGCCATTTTCCCTTAGTATTCTCATTCCTTTTCCAGTCACACTTGAACTCAAGCTTGCAATTTAACTGCTCAGAATAATGATTAAATTTCCCGATGAATTCCTCTAATGACCAAGGCTCATCAAACTCAATTTGGTCTCTAAATGCTACTGGAAACCCACTGATGAACCTTTGAATCTTTGCTATCTAATCCTTTAGGTAAGAAACATACCTAAACAACTACATAAATTTTGTTATATAATCTTCATCTATTATGGAACCAATCCTGAGCTCATAGAATTTCTTAGCCTGTCCATCATAATACCTTTTAGGAAGGTACTTCTTTCTAAAGAGTCCTTCAAACTCACCCCAAGTATGCTTCTCTTCTCTAATGCCTATGACATTCTTCGTATTTACCCACCATATATTTTCTTTCCCTTTGAGACTGAAGGTGGATAAATTGGCTTTCATGTTCTCTGAGTAGTCATGCAATCTGAGGAATTTCCTCATCCCAAGAATCCATGATTTTGCATATTCTAATTTATTTAACTCTTTATAAAAAGTATGAGGCTTGAATTTCTTGAACTCCTATGGAAAGTACGCACTCCTCCTATGGTGCTGGTAGTGATAATGATGATGTATCCTCAAAGAAGAACTAAAATAAAACCCATACGTATCAGTCCTCTTGTTAGGTGTATCCTTTAATCTGCCAATCTTCACTATATCCTCCCTATCCAAACCGTGTCTCCTCTAAGACTTGCTATCATTTTCCCAATTAGTCTTCTCCTCCTTCCCATCTCCATGAATGATCCCCATCTATCCTTGCTTTTGCAACTTTGAAAGGATATATTGAATCACTGCATTGAATTCTACTTTCTTTTCCTAATCTATGGAAAATATTTATTGTGCCTCAATTAGCTTGTAATTTTCTACCTTGCAGCTTCTGATCTATGCCCTTAAACTCCTCAGTGTATCTGCTATATCCATAGAATACTCTTCTCTTTGTTGCTCAGCTGACTTTTCCCATTCCAAGGAATACATCAAGCCTTTAAGGAGAGTCATTTGAAGTGTAGTCCACCATCCTATTATTCATCCTTGGCCTTCTCTTTCCTGAAAACATGCCATGTTAGATAAACCAAATAGAAACATAATCAAAATCATACCTCAATGTATTTCAGGGGAGGCTATCTCATTTGCACAATTCAATCTAGATTAGCACAATATATATATATATATATATATATATATATATATATATATATATATATATATATATATATATATATATATATATATATATATATATATATATATATATATATATATATATATGAAATCAACATATAAACATCATGCATGATAAAATAAAACTGCAATAAAAACCATATGCATGATAACCATAACCATCACAATGCATGCATACCAATATGCATTTAACCCATCTAGTCCAAGTGTTTGAACCTAGAAATTCTGATACCACCTTGTAATGACCCCTCCCACATTTACCCGCTTTTACAAGCTCTACAGGGAAAACATGAGCTAGGTGCTACTATGACATGACCCGACGTGGAAGTGGAAGTGGGGCCTACAAACAAAAAACTTACTAATGCCTCTTAGGAGTACTAGATCACCCGAATGTCAATCCATAACCTCTGATGATCATATCCTCAGTTAGAACTTATATTTCACAAGACTAACTCCCAAACCACACCTTAAAACATCGTGAATGCGGTTACGAGGTTCCAACTACACGCATAAGTCTGTTTCCCAATGGTTATGACCCAAATTCCTCAGTTCTGTGCCAATGATTACGAGATCTAAGCCACTTTTTCAGGCTAGCCTCTAAACCACTACCCAAAAATACCTATAACTTTCCATAATCGGGTTTAAGATGATGACAAGTCTAAAAAATTAATGCTAGGTCTAGATCTTGCCCAAGCTAAGACTAGTACATGATAGACATTTCGTCAAACATATGGCAAACATAAAAGATACATGTAATGAATGCATATCTAATCATACAATTCTAATCTTCAGATGAAAATGATCAAGAAGATCCAATGCCCTCTCGAGTAGTTGCAACAACATTTGTTAGCCCATGAATTCATCAACCATTCAATAAATTATCAAACCATGAACAAGAGTCATATCCTGAGCACATCATAACACCATGCATATAACCAACATATAACCAGAATATAAACTGTGACAAATAAGAAATAAAATAAATTTAATAACTAGTACATGTGCTCATTTACCACAATAGGAAAATAACTCGTACTAACATATGAAAAGCCAACCAAGTCAGGGACTTTGACGTACCACCTGACCATAGATTGGGTTCAACCAAATCTCTCTTTAATCCAATCACCCTATGCCATATTCCAAGCATGAATGTGGGATCTCATGGGATAAACCAGGACATAGCCCAAGAGGTAATCTAGAGGTTAAACCAACTCAACCCTCAAGCTACCGTGATCTCACTTAAACCAATCTTGAGATCAGAAAACAAAAACAAGATTGGATGCCTCAGAATTCCTTCACCATACCTAGAGGAATTTTTTTGTTTCCACCCACCTGTTGAGGGCTTCTCAAAGAAAACCATATCCACCCCCAACCCTTGGGATTTTCTTGAGACCACCTTAACAAGTTCCAAAACCTTTCAGAAGTCCAAAGCTCAACCAAGAATGAATCCCATAATGCCAAGGATATTCCATAAGTGGCAAGGCAAGGATGAAACCACTGTCAATCAATGAAAAACCCATGATAATGACAACAAATGAACCAAATAATCAAATGCATGTACCAAACACTCACATCCAAACAAGGAAATTACACATGAAACCTGTTGCCTGCAAAATCTTCCTACTAAAGCTGTTTATTTAACTTTATTCCTTTGATTTTCCTCTCCTTCACTTGTTTTCCTTGCTTGCCTCCCTCAAAATCCAAGAGAATATTAGAGTGATCTAAGTGTCCAAGAGTGTATGAGAACAAAAAGCTAACTTGAAAAAAGTTGTGAATTGTTTCTCTAATGCCTTTTTATCATTGATGTCTCATTTTTCTTTCATTTTCCTTCATTTTCCTCTAATATCACTTGCATGCATATTTGTGTCTCTTCACCTTCCTTTTCTCCTATTTTCCTTTATTTTCATAATTAAATGCCAATTATTGCCTCTTTGCCTTTGCTAATTTCCATAGCCATTAATAAACCACAAGTGATTCCCACGATAATGTTTTCCCACCATTCAACTTGGAATACATGTCCCATGACCTTGGCATTTTTTTTTTTCCATTTAATATTCTTCATTACATGGAACTTTAACCCTGGGTTATTACAATTTCGACAATAAAAGTGTCCAACATCCCTATCCCACATGGCCATCCTAATTTTTAAACGTTTCACTTGATCAAAGAATCACATTTAATCACCATTCCTATGCATTTTCAACCAATAAGTTTGACTCAAAAGGCCTCATGGAAAGGGCTTTATCCAAGTCTGCTAATGTAACAATTCATCATATCTACCAATGTTCAAGTTAGGACAAATATGCACTCCTATGAAAAACCAATTACACTCTTGGTAATGGAATTTGAAATGGGACATGATTGGACAATACCTAACCTTAAGATATAACCTTGCATCATGTCTGGAAAATATCCTACATAACTATGTTTCCCACTTATACACAACTTTCACATAAGCCAAGTCGAAGGAAAACTTAGAATGTTGTAACAATGCAAAAGTTTTTAAAATCATTAAATAAACAATCTACAATTTAAATAAATCAGATTGGCCAAAAAGTGAAGCCTAAGCACACATCTTAGTGAAGTAAGGAAATTTTGGACTGGTTCACAAAAATGCACGCCCAACCCTTATTTCAAGGCCAAATTGAAAGAGTCAACTGAGAGAGTATTTTTTCACTCATAATTAACATTAACAAAATTAAATATTTTTATTTTTTCACATATATATTCTTGTGGTTAAAGAATTCTCCAAATTGAATGGATTTCACAGGGTAAAAGGAAAGGTTTGTGTGCCTCAAATATATGCACACCAGGACCTATAATTAATGGCTGTGATATAATGATCAGTCCATCCTACGGATTTATGAAATTGTAACTATGTATTTTTGTGTAACAACACCCTAGTGGGCCTCATTATTGTAGTGTAACAACGTTGAATGGGCCTTAGTCTCATGGTGTAACAACACCCTAATGGGCCTTAGTTCTTGGGTATGATAATGAACTCTTTGGGCCTTCTTATCTGTGATATGAGAAAATTTTATGACAGAGATATGAAGGATATATTCTAATCCCTATGACAGAGATATCATGATAGATCTATGATTATTCCACTACATTGTTATTGCTATTTTTATCTATACATAATTAATTATGATGATATTGGGTGAATGCAATGTGAAAATGTTTTAACATGCAATTATCTATAACAGAGACTTCTAGCCCTAAGAAAATTAACACTATCACTACTCTACTTCTTAGTAAAGGTATAACAATGCAAAAGAGCTTAAAATAACAAACTAAATAATCTACAATTTGAATCAATCAGATTGGCCAATACATGGAGCCTCGACATCCATTTTAGTGAAGCAAGGCAATTTTGGCCTACTTCACAAAAATGCACGCCCAACCCTCATCTTAAGGCCAAATTGAATGATTCAACTTGGAGAGTATTTTTTTACTCATAGGTAACGTTAATAATATTAACTATTTTTTTATTTTTTCACATTTATATTCCTTTTGTTCAAGAATACTCCAAATTGCATGGATTTCATAGGATAAAAGGCATAGTTTGTCTTCCTTAATATTTCTGTCAAGATTGGATAATACACTATAAATTTTAATAATATCGTGAAAAAAGTTAGACGTATCACAAAATGCCATTATATCAAATTTTCCTAAGTTAAATGAAAATTTGAGTACCTGATGTCCCGCGTCATCCATTTTGTCCTCATTTGATATGACACAATCTTTTGCCATGGCCTCATTTGGCTCTTGTAATAAACAACATAGTCAATAATTTTAAGTACACAAATTATATTAAGTCAATGAATACATAATCCAATGAAAAACTTTAGTTTAGTCATATATTTGAGATATTGATTTCATGTTAATTTCAAGCTGAAAAACAAAAATAATTTTATGACCCTAGGTATATACATCGAGCCAAAATATAAAAAAGAAAAGTATCCAAAATCATTATCCCACATGGCCACCCTAGTTTTCAAACATTCCCCTTGATCATATAATCACATTTAGTGACCATTCATGTACATTTTCAACCAATGAGTTTTGTCTGAAAGGCCTCATGGAAAAAAATTGACTCTCTCCTCTATGATGTAGTATTTTTGAAAAAATTTAGTGTCTAAATATTCAGTGATCAAATATTCTCTTTCAGGTTTACTTGGTAGTGGTCCTTGGTCAAATTTTCATGTTTTATGTAATATCCCAAAATAGGGAAAATCTACACTGTTGGGAATATCTTAAGATATTCCAAATGTGGAGCTACAACAATATGTAAACACAATAATGGAGTAGCAGTGATAAATAAACTCATAGAGTGAGAGAAGAACTCATAGCCATCTTATTAAGTTATAGCAGTAAAATGTATACAATATCTTGAGGAAAGTGCTACTCAAGATAGGCAATAATTAGCCTCAAGAAACAAGTACATAAAATATGACAAAACACTGCTACACAAGAGTGCCCAAGGATATGACTGCGCATTTTTATAAGAGAAATTGCATGTTAACATATGTCAATACATGGATATACAAGTGTATGGTTCATAAAACATTGGGAGAGAAGATCTATGCTCCCAAACACACTATCTCAAGACAATCCTAGAAGGATTAGCTGAAATATGCAAAACTGCAAAATGCCGGAGTTGCAGGGTAGCAGTTGCAACTCAAGAACTGGAAATGGATGGAGATGGCTGAAGATGCTGCATCAGATACAATACCTCCTCAAATGGATCTTCCAAGTGAAAGGCTGATCCTAACACTGAAGATCTCACCCTCCGACAATCGCTCCAATCCCTCACTGCAAATACCTCCTGAAAATAATGCAGTCATTGAGGGATACTTCGCTGTAGGTGCAAGAAAAAGTGTTGGCCAAGTGCCAATATCTTCAATATGCTCCAAGGGCTTCCAAACTAATCTCTTAAAGGAAAGAGAGCCTCCTCCTCTGAAAAACAAGTGCTGGAAGTGGTGTTGTGAACCCTCACTGCAACACCCTACAACACAACATTATTCTATTGCAGAAATAACACTGTAGCTGAAGGAGGATGCTTGGCCTCAAGCCTGGATGTGAGGCAAATCAATACAACTCCTTCAAGAGGCCTCTCAAGAAATGAGAAGGAATTCCTAAACAGGAAATCCTTGTGCTAAGCAGCACTGCAACTCTGCTAAACAACAGGAGAATGCACAAAGTCTAAACAGACAATGAAATCAATATTCTGAATCATGAGTAACAATGGCTGCCTTGCCCTCCTTTTAAACAAGTGAAATACCTCTCTCCATGGGTCCCACTCATTAGGGTTTCCTCCACCAAATAACCCTCTTCCCATTCATACTACACTGTCTATCAAAGTGTTTCCACCTCCTATCCCAGCGCTGTTGACTTGGTCATACTTGACCTTGTCTCCATGCAAATGTCCTCTTTCACACATAAGGGTGTGAAATCCAGCTCTTATGACTATCCCCTTTCACATTTGAGGGATTTTATTCATGTTTTTAATATGCATGGGCTTCCTTATTCATTTATTTAGCTGCTAGGTGATAAAAACAAAATTTTAATATTCCAGTTAGCTGTGTGCTAAAGTGGGGATATTACAGTCCACCCCTCGCAAATGTTGCTTGTCCTCAAGAAATTGCAAATATAAAACTGAGGGGCCTTCTTGAGGCATGAGGTATGATATGAATTGGGATCTACCATCCCCATATGAAGCTCCCATCCCTAAGCAATCATCCATACAAAATGAGTTATCTCCCAACGTGGAAACTCCTAAAATTCCTCTTCCACCTTTGGCTCCTGCAATGTAGGTGGGCTGAAAATATGATCTTGGTAGACAAAATAGCCTACCCCATGCTGTCCTCCTCTCCACTTAGGATAAGTGTAGAGTATATGCTGATCTTGGGCTGCAATAATATTTCCCTCAAGTGGCAAGATGAAGACTAGACCTCCAAGGATCTCTCCTCCAACGTTATGAAGCATACTAGTCCAAATCACCTCATATGTGATGAGTTGGAAGTCACCATCATATGGCATCCAATAAAATCCATAGCTCACCTCATAAAAGAACAAAAGTTTGGCTATGGTGGCCATACTACCTCTCATGCTCCCATTAGAACATGCAATGCAAACAATGTGGGAAATCTCTCCCCCAAGGGAAACATCGAACCAATGTGTCATTCCCTCAATCATACTCCCAATAAAAACAAGAACAACAACAACATAAGGAACAATAATGAGAACCATACTTGCTACCATATGTAGCAAGGGAGAAGGACAATGGTCCCTCAAATGTAACCAACATAGTTTGATCCTCAACTGCAAGAGAGAGTGACAAAAAGTGTGGTTTCTCAACCACTTGCTTGCTATCCCACTCTCCTCATATGTTTGGAGAAAGTGAATGATGTATGGTGCAAAGTGAGCATGTTATCCAAAACACATCTCCTCCCCAAGTCATCCTAGGGAGTGGTCACCAATACTGCTCATGGCCTCAAGTAGACCATGAAGTCTAGACAAAATAATGCTCCTCCTTGGAGCAACATCCTGCATATGTATGGTTAAGGGATGCATATATACATTATACAAATCATTATGCAAACAAACAATACCCTTACCATATGTCTTGCTCATGCAAATGGAGTGGCTCATAGATGAGTCTCCTCTCATCCTCAAAGAGAAAAGAGGTGGCTGTGCTAACTCTTCCAAAGATTTATGTATCTCTTCCATCTTCACATGATCAATGCATCTTGTCATATGCTGATCATCCAATATCATGCAAGCAAAATGATCCTTGGAATACTCCACCAACAGCCGGGAGCTCCAACATGGATCTATCCTCCATAGTGACAACGTTGATGATCTCTCATGAAGAACATCTGTCATATGGTTATCCTCTCCTTTAACATCTCCCATGCCAAAGTTGCAAGTTGAAAGGCTACTATCCTTCCCCTACTGCTTCTGCCACAGTGCAGAATATGAAATGAGAGTGGGAAAAGATGATGTTGAGAGAATTCCTCTCTCCTCCTTGAGTCTACCCAAGACTCTTAATGCTGAAAAATGACCTCCCAAGGTCTCCAATCCTCTGAAATCAATGAATGGTGCCTCAAAATGTGAAGCATCTCTCATTATATATTGACCTGGTGGTCTCCTTGGTGAAATGTCTCCATGCAATGAGACATCATCATCAAGAGTAGACTGCATATATGAATGGACAAAATTTTCCCTGCTCTCACTGCACAATCCAGTCTCCCTCTTAGGTGCATCAACCTCCTGAAATAGATAGTGGTGTGTGCTCCTCATCACATAATTCTGGACATCCTCCCTATCTCCTCCTTGTATCTCCATAGGTCCACACCTCATCATCAATGGCACATGTAGAACATGAGTTGTGCCTTGATCTCCACACATGAGATCCTGTGGACTTCCTTGCAAAGATGCAAGAATCCCTCTAGTTGGAGCAAGAGCTCCTCCTTCCTTTACATGAGGTACTAGATCAACTCTAGACATGACAACGCTATTTCCCTCCACCTTCTCAACATGAATGGGAAACCTCCCAATGATTGGATCCTCTTTTGAAAAAGGGGTCTCCATGTCTTTTTGTTTAGGGACATGAGATAAATGTCTTGCCTCTAACAAGGTATGATGCAATATGTCAGCCTCCTCATTGGTTTTCTGAAGTGGAATGGTGTTCATAGTTCCATCCATCACATGCAAGGTTTGTGTTTGCTTGAGTTGGTTTTCATTCACCACGTGTTTCAGGATTCTTTCTATCAAATCTTCTCACCAATGTTTTAATGAAACTTGCATAAGAAGAAGTATTTGCATTCTTTAAAGTAAAAGACTCAAATATCCACCATGCATAGGCCTTACCTCCGAAATGCAGTGCTACTACTCTGATGGCTTCATCTTTAGAAATTTGATGCTGCTGCAAAAAGGTATCTAGCTCTTCCACCCAAGCCCTGGCTGAAGATGTAGGGGAACCATCAAAGGTAGACAAAAGAAATATATCCACATTATGTTGCTTGCTCCTCCTCACCTTGATCTTGAAAAACTTTGGGAAAGTGATATGATCTCTAAACTTTTGAGTTTGAGATTCATATTCATGCAAGAAACCACTAAGAGTTCCCCTCTTAGGCATTCCTTCTTCCTCCCTCTCTCTCATGGAAAAATTGGGCATGTGATTGCGCTGTGCATCATAGGGTGTGGCTACATGCTCACACTCCCCATAAGAAAATCTAGAGTTTGACTCAGTTTCAAACCCTCTTGGAGATTCTGTACACATCTCCCTCCTTGTCTTCTTGAAATCTTCATGAATGCTCTGTACAGATCTTGGAAGAAGCTTTGTAAGCCTATATTCCTTTCTTTCTCCACATAATGGAGTCTTCATCTTCTCTTTTCTTGATAGCATCATGGCTGAGATCCACAGGATGAGCCAAGATTATGCTTTGATACCACTGTAATATCCCAAAATAGGGAAAATCTACACTATTGGGAATATCTTAAGATATTCCAAATGTGGAGCTACAACAATATGTAAACACGATAATGGAGTAGCAGTGATAAATTAACTCATACAGTGAGAGAAGAACTCATAGACATATTATTAAGTTATAGCAGTAAAATGTATACAAGATCTTGAGGAAAGTGCTACTCAAGATAGGCAATAATCAGCCTCAAGAAACAAGTACATAAAATATGACAAAACATTGTTATACAAGAGTGCCCAAGGATATGATTGTGCAGTTTTATAAGATAAAATGCATGCCAACATATTTCAATACATGGATATACAAGTGTATGTCTCATAAAACATTGGGAGAGAAGATCTATGCTCCTAAACACACTATCTCAAGACAATCCTGGAAGGATTGGCTGAAATATGCAAAACTGCAAAATGCCAGAGTTGCAGGGTAGTAGCTGCAACTCAAGAACTAGAAATGGATGGAGATGGCTGAATATGCTACATCAGATACAAGACCTCCTCCAATGTATCTTCCAAGTGAAAGGCTGATCCTAACACTGAGGATCTCACCATTCGAAAATCACTGCAATCCCTCACTGGAAATACCTCCTGAAAATAACACAGTCACTGAGGGATACTGCGATGTAGGTGCAAGAAAAAGTGTTGGCCAAGTGCCAATATCTTCAATATTATCCAAGGGCTTCCAAACTAATCTCTCAAAGGAAAGAGAGCCTCCTCCTCTGAAAAACAAGTGCTGGAAGCGGTGTTGTGAACCCTTACTGCAACACCCTGCAACACAACATTATTCTGCTGTAGAAATAACATTGTAGCTAAAGGAGGATGCTTGGCCTCAAGCCTGGATGTGAGGCAAATCAGTACAACTCCTTCAAGAGGCATATTAAGAAAGGAGAAGGAATTCCTAAACAGGAAATCCTTGTGCTAAGCAGCACTGCAACTTTGCTAAACAACAGGAGAATGCACAAAGTCTAAACAAACATTGAAATCAATAATCTGAATCATGAGTAACAATGGCTGCCTTGCCCTCCTTTTAAACAAGTGAAAGCCCTCTCTCCATGGGTCCCACTCATTAGGGTTTCCTCCACCAAATAACCCTCTTCCCATTCATACTGCGTTGTCTATCAAAGTGTTCTCCACCTCCTATCCCAGCACTGTTGACTTGGTCAAACTTGACCTTGTCTCCATGCAAATTTCCTCTTTCACACATAAGGGTGTGAAATCCAGCTCTTATGACTATCCCCTTTCACATTTGAGGGATTTTATTCATGTTTTTAATATGCATGGGATTCCTTACTCATTTATTTAGCTGCTAGGTTATAAAAACAAAATTTTAATATTCCAGTTAGCTGTGTGCTAAAGTGGGAATATTACAGTCCTCCCCTCCCAAATGTTGCTTGTCCTCAAGCAACTACAAAGATAAAAATTAGGGGCCTTATTGAGGCATGAGGTCTGATATGAATTGGGATCTACCATCCCCATATGAAGCTCCCATCCCCAAGCAATCATCCATACAAAATGAGTTACCTCCCAACATGGCAACTCCTGAAAGTCCTCTTCCACCTTTGGCTCCTACAATGTAGGTGGGCTAAAAATATGATCTTGGTAGACAAAATAGCCTACCCCAAATTGTCCTCCTCTCCAATTAGGATAAGTGCAGAGTATATGCTGATCTTGGCTGCAATAATATTGCCCTCAAGTGGCAAGATGAAGACTAGACCTCCAAGGATCTCTCCTCCAAAGTTATGAAGGATACTGGCCCAAATCACCTCATATGTGATGAGTTGGAAGTCACCATCATATGGCATCCAATCAAATCCATGGCTCACCTCATAAAAGAATTTTTTTTTGGCTATGGTGGCCATACTACCTCTCATGCTCCCATTAGAACATGCAATGCAAACAATGTGTGAAATCTCTCCCCCAAGGGACACATCCAACCAATGTGTCATTCCCTCAATCATACTCCCAATAAAAACAAGAAAAACAACAACATAAGGAACCATAATGAGAACCATACTTGCTGCCATATGTAGCAAGGGAGAAGGAAAATGGTCCCTCAAATATAACCAACGCAGTTTGATCCTCAACTGCAAGAGAGAGTGACAAAAAGTGTGGTTTCTCAACCACTTTCTTGCTGTCCCACTCTCCTCATATGTTTGGAGAAAGTGAATGATGTATGGTGCAAAGTGAGCATGTTCTCCAAAATACATCTCCTCCCCAAGTCCTCCTAGGGAGTGGTCACCAATACTGCTCATGGCCTCAAGTAGACCATGAAGTCTAGACAAAAGAATGCGCCTCCTTGGAGCAACATCTTGCACATGTATGGTTAAGGGATGCATATATACATTATACAAATAATTATGCAAACAAACAATACCCTTACCATATGTCTTGCTCATGCAAATGGAGTGGCTCATAGATGAGTCCCCTCTCATCCTCAAAGAGAAAAGAGATGGCTATGGTAACTCTTCCAAAGAGTTATGTATCTCCTCCATCTTCACATGATCCATGCATCTCGTCATATGTTGATCATCCAGTATCATGCAAGCAAAATGATCCTTGGAATACTCCACCAACAGTCGGGAGCTCCAACATGGATCTATCCTCCATAGTGACAGTGCCGATGATCTCTCATGAAGAACATCTATAATATGGTTATCCTCTCCTTTGACATCTCCCATGCCAAAGATGCAAGTTGGAAGGTTGCTATCCTTCCCCTGCTGCTTCTGCCACAGTGCAGAATATGAAATGAGAGTGGGTAAAGATGATGTTGAGAGAATGCCTCTCTCCTCCTTGAGTCTAGCCGAGACTCTCAGCGCTGAAAAATGACCTCCCAAGGTCTCCACTCCTCTGAAATCAATGAGTGGTGCCTCAAAATGTGAAGCATCTCTCATTATATGCTGATCTGGTGGTTTCCTTGGTGAAATGTCTCCATGCAATGAGACATCATCATCAAGAGTAGACTGCATATATGAATGGACAAACTTGTCCCTACTCTCACTGCGCAATCCAGTCTCCCTCTTAGGTGCATCAACCTCTTGAAATAGACATGGGTGTGTGCTCCTCATCACATGCTGCTGGACATCCTCCCTATCTCCTCCTTGTATCTCCATAGGTCCACACCTCATCATCAATGGCACATGTAGAACATGAGTTGTGCCTTTATCTCCACACATGAGATCCTGTGGACTTCCTTGCAAAGATGCAAGAATCCCTCTAGTTGGAG
Source organism: Pinus albicaulis (assembly GCA_034641835.2). NCBI lineage: Eukaryota > Viridiplantae > Streptophyta > Pinopsida > Pinales > Pinaceae > Pinus > Pinus albicaulis. Next base: position 408,210,989 of record CM076582.1, read on the forward strand.
CAAGAGCTCCTCCTTCCTTTGGATGAGGTACTAGATCAAATCTAGACATGACAACGCTGTTGCCCTCCACCTTCTCAACATGAATGGGCAACCTCCCAATGATTGGATCATCTTTTGAAAAAGGGGTCTCCATGTATTTTTATTTAGGGACATGAGATAAGTGTCTTGCCTATAACAAGGTATGATGCAAAATGTTAGCATCCTCATTGGTTTTCTGAAGTGGAATGGTGTTCATAGTTCCATCCATCACATGCAAGGTTTGTGTTTTCTTGAGTTGGTTTTCATTCACCACATGTGTTTCAAGATTCTTTCTATCAAATATTCTCACTAATGTTTTAATGAACCTTGCATAAGAAGAAGTATTTGCATTATTTAAATTAAAAGACTCAAATATCCACCATGCATAGGCCTTACCTCTGAAATGCAGCGCTACTACTCTGATGGCTTCATCTTTAGAAATTTGATGCTGCTGCAAAAAGGTATCTAGCTCTTCCACCCAAGCCCTGGCTGAAGATGTAGGGGAACCATCAAAGGTAGGTAGAAGAAATCTATCCACATTATGCTACTTGATCCTCCTCACATTGATCTTGCAAAAATCTGGGAAAATGATATGACCGACCGGACCGATTAGACCGGCCCTCCTATAGGGTGAATGAGTCTCCTAGAGGCAGAGGAGGCGGTATGCAAGGAGGCCGCACAGGGGGACGGGGTCCGCTGAGATGCTACAACTGTGATCAGGAGGAACATGTGGCCCGAGAATGTCCCCTACCTAGAAGACCGTGGTGTTTAGAGTGCCGCATGAATGCACACACAATATTCTAAAAGATGGAAAGACTAGGAGGTATAACAGCAGCTAAAAAAGGCGATCCCGATGTAAGAGGAGGGAAATATTACCCTACTCCAAATCCAAACCAAGCGTTGGATAAGGGCCAATTGAATTCAACTGGTCCTCCAAAGGGAAGCTCAGACAGAACCAGTCCCCCGTCGAGAAACTCGGAGACAATAGGCTGCTGAGGTTCAGCAAAGGACTGAGAGACCTCTGATGAATCGTCTGTGTAAGGACTACCAATAGACGAAACTGAAGGTTCTGCCACTGTGACAGCAATGAAAAGAGGAAGAGATCAAAACAAAATCACATGGGAAAAAACCAAGGCAAACAATAAAACAGCCAACAAGCAAACTCTAAAAGGGCGTGTGATCGCAGGTGATTAATTTTACCACATTGAAACTTAGAAACTTTACCATTTCATGTTTTAAGAGTCGAGAAACATATAAAAGGTGACTCTATCTCTTTCAATTTGGAAACAAGCATGAAAGGAAAAGTGCTTGATGATCCTCTCAAATTTAATGAGTCAGAAAAGATCAAAATGACTACTCTGGAAATCTAGGCAAAAGGGTGTACAGAAATCCGTGAACTGCAATATACACCTTGGTTTGAAAATGAAAAAGAAATCAACCAAGGACTTGACATACATGCAGGCAATCTCCCCGAATGTTGTGTCTGGTGTATCACGGGTATAAGGCGGCAGACTCGGCTTCCTATGGATAAAGGATAGCAACCTAGTGGGGTCTCCCTTTATATATTTGACGGTACGGGGAGCACAAGTATGTACTAGTGTTTTCTAAAGCCAAAATGTGAACGACAGCTACTAGGTTTAACGACGCTGGAACATGTCACTAGCCTAGACCTCTAGATATTTCGTTAGTGTTTCAATGCTGCCTTAAGGTAAATTGAATAAATTTTAGAGTTGATCTTCAATTATGTTTCAATTTCAGGCCCTACCGAATGTTATGTCTCAAAAATCCTCCAAATTCACACTACATGCCACAATATATCACTTTGTTTGATGAATAGCTAACTATGGGAAGGTTGAGAGCTTTTCAAACAATAACAAAATGATCACAAAACAACCACTACTGTCTCTAATGCACGCTAATGAAACTAAAATCTTTTCCTTTAGAGTTATATAACACTAATAACGCAAAAAAGTTTTCAATTTACACTAACTAATCAAAAGCAAAAGACTTATTTTTGTATTTTCAATGTTTAAGAGCAAGATGCACTAAACGAAATGAAAACTAATAAAGAGAAAAATTTGAGAAATAATAGCGAAAGAATAAAGACAAGCAAGTTCACTCAACGCAAAATACACAATCAAACCTCAAACTGATGGAGAAATCCCTCAAATCAAAGAGGAATCCCAAAGACTCATACAAACCGTGTAATCTAGGCTCGAAATGAGATAAAGAGAAACTCGAATGAGAAAGAGCGAAATCACTCAAATAACACAATAACACAATGGAAGACCACCAAACGAATGCAAGGAAGCAAAAACAAATTTGATTGAACAAACGAAAACCAAAAACTCCCACGGGAGGCTCAACACACAATAGCACCTAGATGCCCTAGGGCTAGAATGTAAAACTGATAGTAGAGGGAAAAAAACCGGAGGATGGAGGTCACACATAGTCAACCAAGACTTCAGGGCACTCAGGAAATCGAAAAAATGACACCAAAACCATAAATCAAGCTCAGAAGGCTAAAAAACAAGCAAACCCTAGCACCGCACAGGATTGGCGCGACTGTCTGGCTGCATCTAGCGCCATAACAAGATTGGTGCAGGGGCCTAACCAGCAACAGGCACCAGTTGGTGTGACTGTCAGGTCAAAAAACGCGCCAGTCGAGTCTACTAATGACAAAAATAAAAAAGAGAAAACATGGAGCAGATCAGGTATGGTGGGGGTTGAACAGAGGTTTTACACCAGAAGGAGGCAAACCAAAAGAGCTGATCAAGCAAACAAAATCCAAAAGCAACCGAAAGAGACAAGACAAACTCCAATCAATCCGTCCCCAGTGGAGTCGCCAGTTTTTTGGAGAGGTAAATCCCCTCTGCGGACAGAGGTGATCCCTACTAGCCCAGATTGGGTCTAGCAACAATCAGACACGCAGTGACACAGGTCTCTAGTTACAAAAAACGACAAAACACAACGAGTTTCCTACCTCAAGTCCTATGCAATGGTCGTCAAAGAAAGGATGATGCTTCCCATCCTCTTCTTTGGCAGATCACGATCCTTCCATTTAACATGTCCGAACACCTGCACACATGCGAAGAAACACGACGATACACAACATAGAATCTAAATCTTATAACTATACATCAGTAAGAGAAGATGTAATTCATTGCATCAAAGATAAAGATACACGAATGAAACCATAATCAAAGTCGCTTATCATTAATAAAACAAAGGAACGATACAAGCTTAAGCTCTGATGCTGGATCTTCCTTCGGCGGGGTCGACAGTGGAGCACGTCTCAATGAAGCTCGTCGGAAATGGGACAATGCTCTCTCTTCGGCTTGGCTCTCAAAGGATGTTTGGCGATAGTCTCCTTGCTACAGATTCAACTCTTTCTTCTAGCTTGCTAAGGGAAAATGGCAGGCTTATATAGATGGTGGAAGGGGAGTTGGGATCCCTACAATGGTGGGATTGGCCCTATCCTCAAGGAAGCTTCCATGATAGGTGGAAAACTACTTCCCCTACATGGAGATCCGGAGCCAAACCTCCGAACTCATTTTAGAGACTCGTTCAGGATTTGGTTGGAATCAAACTTCCGCCATTTATTTTTTAAAAACAATCCTTATTAATCTTGGCACGAGCAATACACTGGGATAGAGCGCCAGTTGGCGTGCCCTCTTTGGTGGATTTTCCCCATTGGCGCGAGGGCTGAACTGGCTGGTCGCGCCAAGGCAAAAAGGTCTATTTTCAGGGATTTTCACAGGAAACTGTCTTTAGAGGAATGCTTTTCCTTGTCAAGGGGGATTCCATGAAAGTGGTTTCAGGTCATGTCACTGCTCACATGTCACAGAAAAGGCCCTCCATTGTGTAGGACAGGGGATTGCAGGGACGGTGACAAATTACTATGTAACAAAATGCAAAGCCTTTTTCACTACTCCTTGGTTAAGATGATTGCTTTGCACCAGCTGGAGCAGCAGGGAATCCCTTGGGAAGTTTTTATCTCACATGATGTATTTGAAAATCCCCAAGCCTTCATTCATAAAAATTTCCCCTCCACTTCACACTCACTTACATCCAATCCTCCATCACCTCCACCTATGCCTTCTCCATAAGGAAACATACCTCTTTCTTCTTCTCCTGATGCATCAAGTGAAGATGATGACAGTGGTAATGATGGGCAAGGGGGTGGAAAAGGCAATGAAGAACAAGTAGATGATAGTGGGAAGGAAGAAAACAGTGAGCCAGATACAAAATTAAATGAGGAACAAGGAGGTGACAGTAGTACTGAGGAAGAAGGTGATGGAAGTAGCCATGAAGAAAAAGAAAATGATAGTGGAGAAGAGGAAAATAGTGAGTTCTATGAGGGAGACAGTGATAGTGATGATAAAAATAAATCACTCCCAAGTATAGAAAAAGAAGTTGCTAATGAACAAGATGAAGACACAGAGGATAATGAAGGGAATGATGAAGATGATAGTCAACAAGAAAGTGCAAATGAAAACCAAGAGAAGAATGTACATGAGCATGACAGTGAGCACAATAATAGTGCAAACAGTGATGAAATGAATGAAAACAATAATGATGTTGATGCTAAAGATCAAGAAAGCAGTGACCCAATGGAGCATGAGGTGACTCATGGAAGCCATGGCAAAGATGAAAGAGCTGGTGACAACACCATAGGTCATAGCAATGACGGAAACACTATCAAAACTACCATTATCACTCCTCTTACATGCACATACCATAGAGGAAAAAAGAGATATGTTTGCTCCCTCAAAAAGGCAAAGGGCCATCCCTTCACAAGCTATCAAGCACAAGGACAAAGGCAAGGAAAATATATAAATGAGTGAACAACAGGTAAAGGTGAGGAGGAGTAAGAGGTTCAAGAAAACCCATGAAGAGCCTCAATTCATTGATCTAGACAGTGACAATGAGGACAAGGAGATGAGCACTAGATTGGTATTCTTGACTAAAGATTCACAGCTTAGGGAGTGGGAAATATATTTTGAGATGGCACAACATGTCATTAAATATTACAAAGAGGAGCACAAGAATTTCAAGAAGGTAAATAGAGGCGTTGCTCTCCAAAAGAAAACGACCAAGCACTATGCAAAGAAAAACATGCTTGCTTGTGCCAAACTGAAGGAGGCCCTCATGGAGCTAGAAAACCTAAAAAGGGAAAAAGTGCATGACAGAATTGGATTTTTGGCTGAGTCTTCTCAAAAGGTGTCCAAGACCTCTTGAGGGACCTCTCCACCAATTTTGAGCCAAATTAGACAAAATTTTATTTTTTTGAAATTTTGAGGCCTATGTGCACATCACCCTAGGCGCTATGCAAAAATTTGGTGCATCCTAAGCTTTACAACTTTACATTTTTGGATTCCTCGCATCACGAGTAGTCTTCTCACAAAATTTCAGATCATTTGGAGCAGTTTTGACCCCCCAAAAGGTCAAAAAACATCAAAATTTTGACCTTTCTGCCTCATTTTCAGATTAGGTGCTACGCACAAAGAAGTGTTTGGAGAATTTGTTTTTGGACAGGAAAATGGAACTCATTTAGAAAAATAAAGGTATATTTTGAAATTATACTTCAATACCTTTCCAACGAGCCATCACAGAGCCTTTTTTGACATCAGGAAGGCCTCAAAATCACTGTTGCAAGAAGACCCATTTTTGTTGTCTCTGTGCTACACTTCTGTGGCTGAAAAGTCAAAATGTGCGTTTAGCAATTTTTCAGAGGCTTGTCAGGGCCTAACAGTCAATTTTGTTGATATAAGTGGCCGAAAAATATATTTATTTTAGATATTTTGTGCCTTGGGCCTTGCAAAGCTTCAAGGACAATAGAGATACTTTTGTTTAACCAATGGACTTCTAGATACTCTCTTAGATCTTTTTTCTCCATGCATGATAAATAGAGCATGGAGACTCATTGTAAAATGTTGGCATTTGATGAGATTTCAAGAGAAATACATGGTTTTTATGAGTTTGGAGAACAAATTTCTCTTGTGAAGATTGGTGAATGGCTTGCTTGGACTGATGATGGAGAGGCTTGTTTGCAGGATTCCTTAGCTTGGTGAATGGTGATGTCTTCTTAATATGTTTATGTTTTCTTGTTCTCATTATGTTTCATCCTTCTTGGTTGCTATAAATCATAAAAGTATAGGTTGAGACATGCTCTTTGAGGCACCTGAGTCCTCCTGTTTGTTATAGCCTTGATTTTTTCTTCTGTTTGGTCATCTTAATTCTTGATTTCTCCTTAGGCCCACCTAAAATTGTTTGTTTCATGTATGGATTAGTATGCTAGTTTACAAGTATGATTCATGGTATTCCCTGCTTACTTGAATTTGTTCAAATTCTGCCTTGAAACCTCTCTTGGAATATTGTTTGATAGGTTAAGTCAAAGAGGTCTCATTCGATCTTTCCCTTTGTCCATGTCTACCTACTTATTTTAGAGTTCTTTATAGCTTTATTTATGATGTTTAGGAGTTCCCTCTTCATAGATTGAGTTATTTTGCTATCTTATATGTTTTCCCAAATTCCGAAGGTGAATTTACTAAAGTTATAATCTCTTATGCTTTCTATGTTTCACTGGAATTTTTATCTTAGATATTTATTAGTTTAAGTATTGTTCATTGAGCTTAATGGTTTGCCTTACCTCATGAGTTATAGATTTTAACTATCTGTATTTAAGACCTCTTAGTTTCTCCCAAATTTGATGTTCACTCCACCTCACACATTACCCTAAGGATCCATTTAGCTTGCTGGATTGGCCCTGCAACACACTCTGATTCATCATTGAGACACTCATGACTTTTATTGACTCCATAGCCCAATGGCTTTGATATACTCTCACTCCACCTATCCTACTTGACCATCTTACCCAACCAAAACAACAAACAAACCCCACACTTCACAACTAGCCTAAATCAATCATCTAGAGTGAAAAATTTCACATCCTTCGCACACAATAGAGAGAGCCCTCCCTGAGTCTAGGAAGGCTAGGTCCTAGGACTCCAAGGACTGTTTTCATGTTACCCTGTCATTTTTTTTAGGAAATCTGCCAAATCATGGGACCCTAACATGGTCGGGTCAAAAATTGAATTTCCCTTACTACTTGTGGAAAATCCTTAGGAAAATGGCAATTCAAGTTGAAGTTAGTACAATTGACCCTCCTCAACACAAGTCACAGGTGAAAAAGGGTAATGCAACAAAAGCAAGCTTCTCATTGCCTATTTGCCATGTCATCCAAAACATGTCTAGGAAACATGGTATGGTATTCAGAAACCTGTAGAGCCATCATATATGCCTACACCGCAGGTCACTACGAAAACCCATGTATGTATTAACACTGATGATGGAAAAACCTTAGAATAAATTTCCAAAGTAAATAAGAATAAAATAAATCAATATAATATTCCATTTAAAAATTCCTATCCCAAATTTTCTCCTGAGAAGCCTGTTAAAAAAAGGATCTAAGCGTGATCGTCCATCTCAATTGTTCTACAGTGAGTATATCGATTATATCGACCCTAAATATTTGATGAATGAGTCTATGTGCCATTACACTCCAACTAACACACTAGATGAGAAATTAAAGAAAAATAATAAGAAGATCAAAATTTTGAAGGGAGAAGCACCCATAGGGAGCAACTCAATTAAAAATGGCCATGTTTTGAAGTATTATGTAAATGATGAGACTTAAGGTTCAAATCCCCGTGGGTCAAACCATCAAAATAATATGTAAATGATGAGATTCAAGGTTCAATTCCTTCATGGGTCAAACCAACAACAAGAAAAATTGAAAGAAGTATTAGAACTCACTTTACTCAATTGATGTATACAAAGAGAGAATGATCAATTAAAGGCTCAAAGTTGCAAATTCTAGGAGGAAATTAAGATGTTGAAGATGGAGACAAAAGGTGATATACTAAACTTATCAACTCTATTCCATATACATCCCAAGGAACACCAACAGAAAGAGTTACCAGTATTGAGGTAGGTCTCAACATTCTCATAAATGTTGCAGGGTTCTCCTAAGTAGACTACAATATGCACTTCAAATTTTGTAATTTTGTGCATAAATTGCATGAGGACATGCAAGAATATCGTCGCGGAGGAGATGTTGGCCCTCAACATTGTCATCCATAATTACCATTTCCTTACACTATTATCTTACTTGTTATACTTTATTTTCCTTCAAAACCTATAATATTAATCCGCAATTCCCAAAAATAGTGTGACAAGGTACTCATTACTTAATTTATTAAAATCATATGTTTTTAACTAGGGTAAAGTGCATTTTCACGTTAAGGAAAAGGAAACGAGAACACAAGTGTGTGGTAAAAGGACAAGGAAAATTTATGGAGTTATGTGTTTGGCCTTTGTCTGATCACTGATAGATTGGGTCACATGCCTCTCTGATTTGTATATCCCTCCTCTGATATGATTCTCACTTCCTTTTGACTCATTGTGATCTCCTTCTCTCTAGTCGATCAAACTCCATGGTTGATCCTATTATTCATGATAACACTTGGGAATAGTTTTTGAGTCAATTGGTCAAATTAGTTAGGGTTTTAAATTTTCTCAAAATAAAAGTTCATGTACGAAGTGTCATTTGGTCATATTGTCTTTATGTAGGGTCAATTTGAGTTTAAATGGGTTCAATCATAAAGGTGAAAATCCACTTCTTCCATGAGTATCTCGCTTATTTGGTCATGATTGGCATTTAGACACGTTTGCAGAAATTTGTAGCAAGTCTAGTTATCAAAACTGAGTATTTGATACGAAATTTCATGAAAATTATGCAACAAATTTGTCACTTATGCCACTTGTTTCATTGTGAAACTATGATGTTGTTGGTAATGGTACACTTTTTAAATTTTGAGGTTCAAAGTCACGATAGATCATTATCATGCGTTAGTATCCACCTTCAACCCAAACATTCACACCATAAAGTTCATTCTTACCTCATTTTTCTTTTCGCTTTAGCTTGGTCTTGTTGTCATAGGAAAGAGTCTATTGCGGTCACAGTTGGTTTAGCTGTATTTAGGAGAAATTGTAGGTGGAAAGGATCTCATCACGTGTTGCAGCAAAAGGCACACAGGATCATGATCATCTACAATGTATCTATGCAAATTGTTGAACGTGATCTAGATAGAGAATAAATGATGGGCGAATGAAAGATTGAAAATTATTATGGAACGAATGGAGGAGTTGAGAATAATCAATAATTACAAACAAAAATATCAACAGTTCAATTAAGAGAGCATCATGAAATCATGTGGTTGCACAAGGATAAACGCTAAATAAAATACCTTCAAAGTCCAAATTGATACAACTCCAATTAGTGAGGTGACAAACCAAATGCAATAAAAAAATGGCAGAGGATGGAAATTTTAAAGATTAAAATTCAATCGATAGGCTATAAGAAGTGATAATAAAGTAGAAGAAATCATTGAAAAAAAATAAAATCAGAAAAATCAGTAATTTCGTAGCAACTCTCCATAGTTAAGGTGAATATTTTCTACGGAATTGTTGTAGGTTTTCATGGAGGAAAAGACAAGTTTAAACCTAAACTAAGGGAGTGATAAAGACACGTGTTTAACTAAAAAACATCAATGAATACCCCATAATTGTTAGAAAGGTCATATTGGTAGCAAAAAGGTGTTTTTTGCAATTTTCTACCAAAGTCGCTACAAAACTGCCTAACATTGTTTTTTTGTGCATAATGAAGTCTTGATTAGTTTTTTGGAAATAATAAAACAAAGAATTATATGGATTACAACTATTATAAGTGTTCACATCTTTAGCCCATGGACTCCTATTTTTTTGGAAGACAGGTCAGCATCCACGTGGCATCCAACTCAACACTCCAGTACACAACATTCCAACACAATCAACAAATTGGTTGCATTTCGATGAGGGTCATCAACATAATTTGTTGAGTTCATAAATGATAGGGAACTCATTTTTGTATTAAAATTCCATTGAAACTAAAATATCCCTACAAAGGCTCCATGTTTTGTAGATCAATTAGTATTAGGTCTCTTAGCTATGCATTGATCTAGCCAAGGTGGCATATTTTTTTTATGAAGAATTTTCTCTATATATATGTAAATTTTTCACTTTGAAGAGGATGCTGGATGATGTGAGAGACCACCCTTATAATATTTTTCTTCAGTCAATAAACATTTGCAGTAGGGTGCCTTTTGACCCGAGATTCTGTTTTGGCTCATATGTATTATCTCCATGTTTTTGCATGATATTATCAATTTCATATCAATTTGATTACTTGGAATTCATGTTGTATGCTCCAACTTCCTTCATTTGCTATTTTTACTGTAAATGTTTTATTTCATGTCATTTCACAGCTAAAATTGCCTCAGCTTCCATGAAAACAATTTGTTTGTAATTGATTTTCCTTAGCTGACTCCATGCACAATGATGGTATTCATCACACCCTTTCACCTACAAAATAATACATGAAAAGTACAGAGTTAGCCATCTCATGTTTTGAGTTTTATACATAAATTTTGTAAGTAATTTGAGAGATCCCTCTCAAACTGGAAGGGTTAACTTCTAGTTAAAAGTTGGTTTTAAATAGTTATGTTGGGTTGGAGGTTGACACAAGACAACTTTTTATAGCCTAGTGATAACATATATGACCAAGCATTCATACATCTCAAGGGATATTGCAACCTTCAAATCCTTTGTGGCCTCTAGCCTTAAGTGTAGGTTTTAACCCTGTACTGAAATTATCTACAAAAAAATCTTAAAAATAGAAAATAAACAATAGAGAGAGCATAAAACATAAAATAGATACATTATATTCCTTTTAGTGTTACAACACATATATATACATGCTGAAGCATACATAAACCCCAATCTGTTAACCCTGGATTAGAACATAACCATACGTCCTTTGACTAGATATACAAAATACTAGGGGCTGAAAACCATCATGCCCCAAAACCATGTGAAAACCCATGTACAAAAGCATCTGTGGGTCTGCCCACCGAAAAATCGAGTCCAATTTTTTTTTCCCGCAGCGCTGCCCCGAACCCCAAACAGGGGGGGTTGTCGCCCCCCCTGTGACCCCTGATATGCTTGACACAACATACAGGGGGGGCTATCACCGCCCCCCCCTGTGACCCCCCTACGCGTTCGACTAATCATGGAAAGAATATAATACACACCCAACATTCTCCCACTTGTTGTTTCCTTTCTGCAAGGGGCTACATGAGAGATTAGTCATTAGCCCAGCTTTGCAACACTCACTGTTTCTCTACACCAAGATAACTTTTGAGTGCTCACAAACTTCGTCAATACATCTGCACCATTCTTCAAGGTGTCCACCTTTACCAACAACACCCTTTTATCCTCAACCATATCTCTCACAATGTGATATTGAACAATAACGTCCTTTGTATTTGAATGATAAGCAAGGTTCTTAGCCAAGAAAATTGTGCTTTAGCTATCACAGTCTATCCTTATAGCTTGTAGCACCAACCCCATACTTGAACACAATATTGGCAACCAAACTGATTCCTTGCTTGCATGAGTGGCTACCATGTATTCTCCCTCCGTAGTTGAAAGAGACACTAGAGACTGTCTTTTACTCACCCAAATGACTGCACCTCCAAAGAGGCTAAATACATACCCACTTGTAGATCTTCTTTGGTCCAGATCTCCAGCCCAGTTTGCATCAACAAAACCACAGATGTCCAAAACTTTGTCCAATCCTGGCCTTCCCTAGTAGCACAAACCATAATCACTAATTCCATGCAAATATCTGAAAACCCGCTTCACTGTTGTCCAATGCTCCTTCCCTGGTTTTGACATAAACCTACTCAATACTCCCACTACATGTGCAATGTCTAGTCTAGTACAAACCATTTCATACATCAGGCTACCCATTGCACTTGCATATGGAACACGAGACATGTCCTCCTCTTCTTATTATGTCTTGGGACACTGTTCAGCAGACAACTTTACACCTACAGGAATAGGAACCTTCACCGATTTACTATCCTGCATATTGAAACTTTGCAATATAGTCTCGACATTCTTCCTTTGGTTTAACCAGAGCTTCCTCTTTGCCTGATCTCTCTTAATTTCCATGCCCAAAATATAGTTTGCAGCACCAATATCCTTTATGTCGAATTTGGAGAACGATTGGGTCTTCAAATATTGGATAATTTCTTTGTCATTTCCAATCAGCAACATATCATCCACATACAAGACCAAATAAATAACACGGTCATCAATTAATTTAAAATAAACACAGTGATCCTCTTTGCTTCTGGTGAAGCCAAGTCCCCATATATAGGTATCAAATTTCTGATACCACATCCTCGATGATTTTTTTAACCCATACAGAGAATTTTTTAACCTGCATACTAGTTATTTCTTACCCTTCACCGCAAAGCCTTCAGGTTGCTTCATTTAGATCTCCCCTTCCAGATACCCGTGAATAAATGTTGTCTTCACATCCATCTGTTCTACCTCAAAATCAAATGCAACAACAACATATAAAAGTAATCTAATAGAAGTAACCTTGGAAAGAGGAGAAAAAATATCACAAAAATCAATTTCTGGCACCTGGGAATAACCTTTTTCTACCAACCGAGCTTTGTATTTCTCTGCCTTGCCTTCTACATTCATCTTCTTCTTAAACACCCATTTCTCCTGATGGGCTTCCTTCTAGCCGGAAACTCCACCAGATCCCATGCCTAAGTTTTGTGCAAGGATGCCATTTCATCAACCATGGCCTCCTTCCAGATTTTTCCATCCTCTGAATCCACTGCCTCCATGACAGTTCTAGGATCATCATCAGTGAAAGCTAAATAAAAATTTGAACAGAAAGCAGATGGACTATACCTTTATGGCTCCCTTATTTCCTAAACTGATCTTCTCACAACTGGAGTTTGTGGCTCTTCTTCTTCTTAATCTTCTTCTGTTGTAGAGTTTGATTCATCCTCCTTTAGATCAAACTATATCTTCTCAGATTCTTCTAGTAGGATTTCATGTTTAACAACATCTTTCACCTCTCTAAACACCACATCTTGGTTGCTCACAACTTTCCTTGTTTCTAGGTTCCAAATCTTGTAACCTTTTCAACCATCCGTATACCCAATAGAGATGCACCTTTCAGATTTATTATCCAACTTGGTCCTTTTATCCTTTGGAACATTTACATATGCATCACATCCAAATACCCTCAGATGTGAAAGAGAGGGTTTCTTACCAATCCATACCTCATGTGGAGTCTTATCCTCCAATGCTGATGAAGGTGATCTGTTAACCAGGTAACATGTAGTCTCCACTTCCTCTGCCCATAATTATTGTCCTAACACGGTACCACTAAGCATGCTTCTTGGATTTTCCATTAGCGTTATGTTCATTCTTTCTGCAACTCAGTTTTTCTGAGGTGTGTATGGATTAGTATTATGTCGTGCTATACCACACTTCTTACATAACTCTTCAAATTCCTTCTTGCAGAATTCTCCACCATTATCTGTCCTCAACACCTTTATCTTCTTCTTTGTCTGTTTTTCTACTAGAGCCTTAAATTCTTTAAATATGTCAAAAAATTCAGATTTATTCCTCAAGAAATATATCCATGTATTCCTTGAGAAGTCATCTATGAATGAAACATAATACACAGACTTTCCCAATGATGGAACCAACACAGGTCCAAACACATCACTGTGCACAAGCTCTAATATCTTGTTCGCCCTCTTAGCACCACAAGGAAAACTCACCCGATTCTACTTCCCATATACACAATGTTCATAGAAATTGAAATACAGAGAGAAATTAAACATACCTTATACCATACCATTTCCATGAAGTATCCGAAGGCCCTTCTCTCCAATATTTCCAAGCCTTTGATGCCATAGCATGGTATTTTCTCCAGAGACCACTAGGCTTTTCGCTCCACTTTCAGGAACCATAGAATTGTTGCACCCATTAATAATAGTGCTACCCTCAAGCTTGTACAGATTTCCAATACGAACTCCCCGCATTAATACTAGTGCTCCCCGAACCATCTTGAAGGTATCTTTCTTGAACATTGTTTTTACACCTGCATCATCCATCTTGCTTACAAAAATCAGATTTCTGGCCAATGCAGGAATATGAAGAACACCAGGAAGTGTTCTAATCCTTCCACCTTGCAGTTTCAACTTGACTTTTCCACGTCTGAAGATTCTGGCCTTCCTATCATCCCCTAAGAAGACATCACCACCATCATACTTCTCATACTCACAGAACCACTCCCTATGGGGAGTGAAGTGAAAGGATGCACCTGAGTCAATCAACCATGCCTCATGATATACATGTGTATTTGAAGAAGAAGCCAAATACACATCCCCACCTTCTTCTGAGGTGGTTTTTTCCTCTGCAGAAGGAGCATCATCAGATCTCTTTCCTTTCTTAGGAGCTTATGATCTGCAGTACTTTTTTTAGTGCCCTTCCTTTCCGCATTTCCAACAAACTTTTACAAATTTTCCTGGAGATTTAGATCTCCCTCTAGATTTAGATCTCCCACTCGAAACGTTATTATTGTTTCTATTATGGGACCTTCCTCATACAGATAAGGCATCTCCATTCTAGCCCTCCATATTTCTCCATCTCATTTCCTTCGACAACAAGGTTGAGACAACGTCATCAAAATTCAAGGTAGTTGTATTTCTCCCTATTGCAATAACTAGAATTTCCCACGAATCTGGTAGAGAACACAACAAACTGATGCAATTATCTTCATTTAATATTTTAATATCAATAGATGACAGCTAGCTTACCACATTATTGAAGGTGTTCAGATGCTCTGTCACTGAGTCTCCATCCTTCATCCTTAGTTTATACAAATTTTTCCGCAGGAACAATTTATTCACCAAAAAATTAGATTGGTACAAAGTCCCAAGTTTGTCCCACAAATTCTTCATCGTAGCTTCCCCAGATACATTCAACAATACCGAATCTAATACACAACCGTATTATGCTCTTCGCCTTCCGATCCAACTTCTTCCAGTCTTCATTAGACATTGCCATTGCTTTAGTACCTGGATCTACCACGATCCACTGATCTTTATCCACCAGCATATCCTCCGTCTTGAGCTTCCACAACTCAAAACTCTGATCATTAAATTTCTCAATCTCTATCTTTCCACTGCTCGCCATCTTCTTTCACCACAAGAATTGATCCCGTAGATCTCCCACTGAACATGGTCTACCACAAGCCCGAGAAAAAAACCCCTTTGCAACAAAGGCATCCCCTTGAAGCTGAAACAACTCTACTACCAAATGTAGGTTTTAAACCTATACAAAAATTATCTATAAACGAATCTTAAAAATAGAAAATAAACAATAGTGAGATCATAAAACATAAAAGATACATACATAGATTTTTTCCCCTGGATCCCAAATCAGGACGACCAACTTGATTTTTCATTACATTCCTTTTAGTGTTACAACACATATATATACACGTCGAAGCATACATAAACCCCAATCCATTAACCCTCGATTAGAACATAACCATAGTTCCCTTGACTGGATCTACAAAATACCAGGGGCTGAAAACCATCATGCCCCAAAACCATGTGCAAACCCATGCACAAAACCAGAGGCGGGTCTGCCCACTGAAAAATAGGGTCCAATTTTTTTTTTTTTTTTTTTTTTTTCTTCCGTGGGCACTTCCCCAAACCCCGAACAAGGGGGGCTGTCGCCCCCCCTATGACCTCCCTGCTGCACCCGACGCAATTTACAGGTCGAAAATACCCCTCACGTACAACTAATCATGGAAAGAATATAACACATACCCAACATTAAGTTTCAGGAATCAATATCTTCTCGCTTTGTGAAAAGGATAGATGAAATATGGTCTGGATATGAGAGATAGTCCCAACATTTGTGATCAGAGGATAGTTCCGAGTTATTTCCGCCTAATAAATATTGATATCAAGGAATCGCAAGCAAATATTTGAGCCCTATGCTTAGTAGGTCAAAGGCTCATTTCAAATTTCATGGGCCTTTGTCCCTCCCCCCGATTAGTGTGGATATAGATTGAAAAGAACTAGAATACCCTCATTAAGGGTGAAGTTGTTTCCTCATTTTGTGTTAAGGGCCTCTAAACCTTTTATTTTGAGAATAAGGAAGACTGAGATCTAATATTCGGGAGCAGTCCATATTTCATGGGATATCAGGGTCTCTATCTAGACCGATGGAACCCTAACTTCATTCCAAACTGTGATCTCCCCACAAATATCCCAGTCTAGTTGAAGTTCCCGTATCTTCTATTGCATTGCTAGAATGATGCGCCCTTAAAAATGGTCATAAATTCATTAGGAAAATACATTAACCTTTTTGAACCTAAGGAAAAAATCTTTGCTTGTTCACACATTTTTGTGGAGGTAGATCTTGACAAAGGGATTCCAACGATGATCAATCTTTGCATGGATAACTGGTCTCATGTTTAGGAAGTGGATTATGGATAAATTCCCTTTAAATGAAAAATATTTCATGAATATGGGAATTTTCATAAAGGGTACTCCAAAATGCAAGCAGCCCAAGAAAAATAAGGAGATCAAAGTGAGGAATGGCAATAAATATAGAGACAAAGAGGGAATAGTCAACAACAAATACAACCCACTCAAAATGTTGCAACACCCACACCAAATGAGGGCTAGAACTCGAGAAAACCATACCCACCTATCAGAGGCCCTAGCCATGAAGGGAGCTCTGCAAATGAAGGAAATTGTTTCACTTCCATTTGAGGAGTTTCAGAGGAAGGAGAATCATCTCAAATCCATTCCAAGGATCCTTCACCATACCAAAGTCTAGATACCCAATTTTCCCTACTCTCGTAGCAACAAGTGAATCACTTAGATAAGGGGTCAGGAACCAATTCAAATTACCCCTCGGAAGAGGAAGACTAAGCCTTCCTTTCCTCCAAAGAAGTAGTGGTTCCAAACATCAACGCTATTTCAATTGATGAAAAGTTTGAAAAATAAAGAGAAAATGAGACAACAAGAAGGGTAAGGAGATTAGGTCACAAATCAAACAAAGAGATCCAACTTGAACATACATAAAAAGATAAGGATTTGGGTATCAACACACCATTCCTTGCCAACTACTGACCATGGAAATAAAGGTAGAAAGAAAGGGATTGTAGCAGGTCCCGGGGAAGGGAAATATTCATCCAAGAGTTAATAATGAATATTATCTCATGGAACTATAGGGTCCTTAGTTAAAAACAAAATGGCAGAAGAAAATTCCTTGATTCACAAAGAAAATCACTTGGTAGCTCTCTTCTTGGAGACAAAAATGGGAGAGTCTAAAATCTCCTTTAAAAAATAGAATTTGGAATGATAGTAGTATGGAAACAGTCAATTATCGGGGAGCCTATGGAGTCCTCTGCCTATTTTGGAACCTTGCACAGGTGCAAATTTTTAATTCCAAAAAAATTATCCTTGGCTCGCGACTAATTTTAAAATTGTAATTATTCATCAGGTATGTACTACTATAAACTTATGCATTCCAATTCACTTCTAGGAGAAACAATAATGTTGGTGATCTCTTATGGATTTAAGAAATACTGAATTTGGGAAAAAATGCATCATTGGTGGGGATTTTAATACAAATATGAGTCAAAAATAGAAAAGAGGCGGTTTGGTTGTCCGTGAACCCTTCCATGAAGATATGGATGGCTTCATTCAATCCATCAACCTATTTGATGTTAAACCTACCATATTTCAATATACCTAGAATAACAAGCACTCTAGCCCTGGCCACATAACAACTTGATTGGACTACTTCCTTTCTTCAAATAATTTTCTGGCTATGAACCTTACATTAGGGGATTTTTTAGGTCTAAAATGGGCCTTCTAAGGAAATTATAAAATAATAGGGGAAATAATAAAATAAGATTTGATTACATCATCAAATTTTAGAGGGAAAAAAAGAAAAAACTAATTTTTCAACTCGTATTTTCAACTTATCTCCCAAAGTTTTTAGTCAAGTTTCAAGCGGGAGTATGCATTGGATGAAAAATTTAATTCCTCATCCAAAGAGTACCCATGTTGCATACTTTCGATGGATCATTCTACACGAAAAATGAGAAATACATGAAAAACGTGATTTTAATCACGCTTTTCATGTATTTCTCATTTTTCGTGTAGCAGGATCCATCGAAAGTATGCAACATGGGTACTCCTTGGATGAGGAATTAAATTTTGCATCCAACGAGTGCTCCCGCTTGAAATTTGAGTAAAAAATTTGGGAGATAAGTTGAAAATACGAGTTGAGAAAATAGTTTTATTATTTTATTATTTTTTAATCTTTTTATCCTTTTACTTAAAAAATGGTGAATCATCCCCCATGGTTGACATCATCATATTGAATCATATTGGTTCTTATAAATTTTATTTTGGTTGTACATTTTTCTTAGGAGGCCCATTTTAGACCTCAAAATTCCCCTAATGATATGCACTTTTTCATTGTCCCTTGGAATGGATCTGACCATTGCCCTATCTTCCTCCTCCTCTCCCCCCCTCAGAACTATGGACCAATCCCCTTTCACTTTTCTCCTCTCTTGCTCTCTTCCCCAGGATTTAAAGAAAATGTAGAAGACTCTTGGTACCAATGGGTTGACGGAAGCCTTGTCTTCATTTGGGAAATAAATTTCAAGCGCTTGAAGTCAAGCATAAAAAATGGCTCAAAGAGGGAAAATAAAAAATACAACACTCAATCAGGAAGATGGAACAACAATTTTCTTCCATATGAGGACATATAGAAACAAATATTGTCCCTAAGTCCTACCATACACTTCTCTGGTAGGAGGAATAATATTGGAGGCTCAAGTCCTGTAGTACTTCACTTCTGGCATGTGATAGTAATACAAAATTATTTCACAAGCAAGTGAAGTACAAAGAAAGTAGGAATAATATTTCACAGATCCAATTTGAGGGACATACCATCTCATATTTTGAATCCATTAAAGGTGTTTTTGTAACCCACTTCAGAGCTCTTTATCAGGATATCCCTCTGAGAGATCATGATAGCAAAGATTATATGATGTAGCATGTGCCTAGGTTAATCTCAGAGGATATAAATTCCCAACTCACAATTCCCCTAACCAATGAAGAAATAAAGAGCATAACATTCACTTTCCTTCATGATAAAGCCCCAGGTTCGGATGGGTTCTCTGCTTGTTTTTATCACCACTCTTGGGATCTGATAGGCAAAGATCTATGTCGGATGGTTGGCTATTCTCTAAAACATCTTTGTATGGGTGATGGTTTTAACTCCTCATTCCTAGCCCTGGTCCCCAAAGAGTCAAACCCTTCCTCTTTCTCCCGATTTTTCCCGATATCTCTTTGTAATGTGTCATATAATATAATTTCAAATTTCTTAGATTCTAGGCTTAAGAAATCCCTCCCTCTTCTAATCTCATGCAACCAAGGAGGTTTTATCCTGGGGTGTCAAATTTTTGACAACAGAATTATGATATAAGAGGTAGTGTAATCTAGATGGAAAAAAGACAATCAAGGCCTGATAATCAAGATTGATATGGAAAACGCCTTTGGTTGGGTAAGGCATGAATTCCTTTTTAAAGCGATGCAAAAAATGGGATTTGATGAAAATTTTATACAATGGATATCACTGTGCATCTCTTCTCCTTGGATTTCTCCCTTAGTTAATGGGAGAGTTGCAGGTTTATTTAAGGCCTCTTATGGGCAAGGTTGCCTGCTTTCCCCCTTTTTATAAATTATAATGGATAACTTCATGAGAAGGAACCTAGAAGCTAAAAGAGTGTCATCAAACCTTCCCGGCATCAGATTCAAAGTAGGAATCAGAAGTGTAATTCATGGCCAATTTACAGATGACACCATATTACTAGGAGGAACTTCAATGAAAATTTCAAAGAGATTCAAAACCAATTTATATAAATTCTTGTTGGCATCTGGGGGATCAAAAAATGATAATAAAAGTTGAATTTTCACCTGGAACACAACTGCCCAGAAAGACAAGAGTATCGAAGGAATTCTGGGGTATAATATGGTGAGGTACTGGAAGGAATTCAAGTACCTTTTCATTCCAAATTATCTCCGGAAAACCTCCCCCAAATCCTACCAAATCATCTTGGAGAATATAAAAACAAGCTTATAAAGTGGGGATCGAATTGGATCAATGCAGCAGGAAAGAAGATATTGGTCAAGGTCATTCTCTCTACTACCCCCCTTTATTCATTTTCCACCCTATTGTCTCCAAAATTACCTTTGGGAAGGTGGAAATAATGAAACTAAAAAATACCACCTGGTGAATTAGAACATTGTCAGAGCCCCAAAGCTGCATGGAGGACTTGGGATTTAGGATCCCTCTTTGGTAAACATAGCCATGGGGGAAAATTATACTAGAATATCAAATCCTAGCTAGACCAGTGGTGGGTGCAATTTCTAAGAGCCAAATACATGCTGGAAAATAACGGTGATGATGGGAATATTGTACAAAATAAAGGATCCCCAATTTGGAGATTTATTTCCTCCTCTTATCCTCTCATCACTGACTATATCTTTCGAATCCCGGGGAATGAAGACACTATAAATATATGGAAAATTTATATTATGGGCCACCAACCTCTATGATCAGATCCCTTCATCCTCCCTTAGAATTAATTCCTATCTTAATATGGCATTGAATCCTTGGATCAAATATCAAGTTGAGACGAGCAAGACAATTGGATTGGTTGGAAGTTTGAAGGAATATCGTAACATTTAAACTTGTCTCTAGGATATCTCAAGCATAAGTTGACTAGGTGCACCCCCCTTAGTCCATCCAAAGTAGATAGATGGGGTTGGAGGAACTTTTCCTACACATTCAAATAAGGATATTACGTACTTATTTTTCAATCCTATGTTCTGGTGAAATCGTTTATCTAGAACAAGTTATGGAAACACAATGCCATCGCAAAGATAAATATCTTGCGTAGGTTTTTGTTTCATAATAAAAATATAATGGAAAAAAATACCAATAAAATAAGTGTTGTTGGACCTTCAAGGTGCCCTCTTTGTGAGAAGTCGAAAGAAACTATTACCCACTTATTTTTATCTTGTCCTTATTCTCATACAGTTTGGAACATTCCCTTGGGACCCCTCTTTAGCAGAACCCGTTGGCCTTTAAACATTAAATCCTTTTTTATTATTGGAATAAGTACTACCTGAGTTCCCTTCAAACCAAATCCTCCATGAAATAGTCCTATATTTCCCTTCCTAAATATGTATGTTGAAAAATATAGCTATCTTGGATCAATGCTATCTTTAAATACATCTTTGTTACTGACAAGGGAGATGCCCTTAAAACCCTCTCTTTCTTATTTGAGTATAACCCCCCCTCTTTAGACTCTTCTCTGGACCCCTCTAAGCTTCAATGGATGAATCCCCAGATATCACCTCAACCTAATCCTTCTCGTTCATATATGTCCAAGCCTCTTCCAAATTGGCTTCTTCACATACCATTGGAAAACTTTACAGATTGGAAACAAAAAGCACAGTCCTGGATTCTTCAATTTGATGGAGCTTCAAAATGAAACCATGGGGTGGCAGGAGGGGGATGGATTCTCTAAAATCCTAAAGGAATAGGTAGGAAATAACTAGGTTGAGTCATACATACTCTATTTGGGTCTCCTTATATCCCAGGGAAGAGGAGTCAAAGACACCATTATTATGGGAGACTCTTTTCTTGTTATTCAGCACTTAAGAACAAAATCTTATCCAAGAGACAATGTGTTAAGCTTATTTATCCAACAAATCAAGGGTATCCTTCATTAATTCTATAATTATTACCCATTCCATACTATAAGGAATCTCAATGTTGATGTTGATATATTAGCCATTAAATTCTGCCTATTAGATGAGGGGAAATCCAGCATAAATGGTGTCATAGAACAAATATATATCCCTTGAAGTTAATTATGAATAGTCCCAACTCCACCTATTCTTATAATGGTACCTATCCTAACATGTAATCCATGATTAATTCCTCCTTACCATTGACATTTCCCTCGTGTCTACCCATCATTCCACAACCCCTTCACTTGCAAAACCATCCTCGCATCAAGTTTAACAATTGTTTCATAATGAATTCTCTTCTCATGATGGAATTGGGTGCCATTTTTTGGCTCAACATGGCATCTTTTTGGTTTAAGATAAATGCAAGCATGTTAACCATAACCCAAACCTCACAGTTCAAGGTTCACCTAAGGTGAAATTAGTTGCATTCCCTATGACGTCCCTTAACTAGTGCGTTGCATTTACTTTCATAGGTAAGAATTAGATCGTTAGTTCATATGAGGAATAGGTCGAAATGGGAAGGATTCCTTTCATGTTGTAGAATGAACATGGGATAACATTGGGACCATGGTAAAATTGTAGCTGCAATTCAGCCTGACATGCACTATCTAGCAGAAGAAAGGAATAAATTGGCATCAGGTTGCAAGAATCCTTTCATTTCTGAGGTTTGGGAAGAGCCTGACCTCAAATGGACATGAGTGTGGTTCCAATAATCCTAGCTAATATTTGTGGATTACATAGGGTGGCATAAGTTCAAACCCAAATAAATTCACCCTATATTTTCTTCTTCATGTGGTAAGATGAGATTCACGACAAGTTTGAAGGTAATTATCTCAACTCTCACTCTTAGTTTCGTAAGGAGTCTGTGGGATAAATTCAATTTATTTGCATCAGTAGAAATTTTCACTCTCATGTTTAAATTCTTCCTCTCCGACGTGTTTTAGTTACCATGGCATCAGGACCCTGGGGTGGTTTTCAACAATGTACTGGTCATTAGATGAGAAGTGAATGCAAGCATTTGAAAATAGTAGAAGGCACACAAGATTAGGGTCCCTTATCCACCACTGCCTATGGAAAATGTAATAAATAGCTTGTTGATATGAAGGTTGAGATTTATGACTTGCAGATGATGCTTCATCAACATAGCAGCTCTGAAAGCAACACTCTGGATACCATAGAAAGCCAACGTCAGAGAATTTCACAGTTAGAGTATGAAGGAAAGGAACTTTGTAGTATTGTTGCACATATCCAACCACAAAATGTCAAACTGAATAACCCTACTAAATATGTGAGCTTGTATATCGATTTGAATCATTCAGTTGATCCTATTGTCTAATTTGATTAAGTTATGACTAGATATAAATGCATATTTCTATTGTCCCAACTTTTTCGGGTATATATTATTAGTAAAATAAGAGTATTATTGGGTCTTGTAGTTCTTGATGTATTATGGCCATTAATAGAAAACTTGCATATGTTATACATGAAGTCTAGAGTCCTACTTGCAATGTAAATCTCCCATGTGTTTTTCCACGACTAGGTGCAAATTTAATGAAAAAGTTCTCATTCTTGTTGAAAAAAGATTTTAAAAAAGAATATTTTGAGATTTTTTTTACTAATGATGGAATCATTGTTCACTTTCATTACCAACATAAGGTTTTTTTCACCAGAAAAACCATGGGACCAATGTTTGCGCATTATTGGTCATCCACATAAAGAATTCACAATTCAAGTTTGTCAAGTAATTGACAACAAGGAAAATTCCCTTATGGCACGTGGTTGCATCCTTTTTGGCATGTTCAAGGTGAAAACATGGCATTGAAAATTATATGATATACATAGCCATAATAAAACCATATTTTTTATCATAGTTGTTATATATTTTGGATTTGGTCAACTGCATCATGTATGCAATAGGTTTGGCGAAGTTCACAAATATGGAGGAGATCTCCTGGTTGGTGTTTCGGTTATTACAAGGATCTTTGTATCCAAGGATTAAGCCTAATATTTGTTTCATTTCCTTCCAAAGGAACATATTTACTTGATGTAATATGTATAAATATGACCAGACATATTAATGTCAAGCTAGCTAGTTAATCAATTTAGTCAATATTTTTATTTATCTTCCATATTTTTTTAAAATTTTTGCATGATCTATATAAAATTAGACCTTACATAATATAATATTGGATAATATGGGAATCATATATCGATACATTTTTTCATTGTGACTTCTCACCTTCTGCGACCATATTTTATCCAAGTGCCACTGTGGGAGGGCCCCTCACAAATGCATTTTTATTGTAAAGTATTTTATTTTGTTTGTGTTAATATCACTTTCAATTTACTATGATAGATAAATGTGTTATTTTATAAATCTGTTGTATGGTTAATGTATTGATTCTCATCATTGTTTCCATTTTGTAGATTTCATGTAGAGTAGAATTGTACAAAGGATAAATTTTATACAGTGCAACTTTAGCCTTTCATCATCATTGTTTACAGTATTGCGTTGATTGTTTTGAATATGAGGTTTTGATTTCATTTTGAATAAAGATCATTAAATAACCCACTCATTTATATTTATTTGTGATGATATGAGATTTCAATTGTGTTTTGAAGTTAAGATCAAATAGATTGTTTTATCATAGATGAAAATCACCATTGGAAATCCCATTTTTACTTGTGATCATTTGAAGTTATTCACTTTGGGATTAATAAAACATTGGGACTTGAAATAAAGTTCTTTTCTACACTTTGTGGAAAATACCCTTATCTCGATCCAACTCTCTAAGTTTATAAATGATAGTCATTATTTTGGTTCAATTGTGGAAATCTATTCAAGCTCAGAAATTGATTTAACTTTGTTGTCATATGATTCAGAGGTATAATCGATCTATATAGATAATATTTAACTTGTGACAACATATGATTCGTACCCAACCTATGTCTATAGGAATAATTACTATTGAAAATTTATTTTTCACATTCAATATGGTTACTAGCATGATAGCTAGAGTTTGATCTACTTTCTGAACAAATT
Source organism: Pinus albicaulis (assembly GCA_034641835.2). NCBI lineage: Eukaryota > Viridiplantae > Streptophyta > Pinopsida > Pinales > Pinaceae > Pinus > Pinus albicaulis. The sequence continues at coordinate 408,235,898 of CM076582.1, forward strand.
CTTTATGATGTCTATTTGGTAAAAGGATAAGTAATTGATTATATAATTATTGGTTTAATATTCATGCATTTAATTTATGCTCTATATTTTGGATGATTTATATTAGTTTAAGGATCTACACTAGAACTCTTTCTTGAGAAAACAATGATAGACATTGGTAAATTCTCAATAGTTTTATATTGGATTTTATTCTGGCATATCATTTACATGCTTTACTTTTGTTTTCAGTATTTGGTTTTAGGAGACTAAGATCCAAAACTAGAATATTTTACTTTCAATTCCAACCTCTTATTGAATACATGAATGTTTCCTTGAAACAATGAAGAGTGTATTCTGGATCCAACCAGGGCATTTGAAGTAAAGGACTGTATAGGACTAGCTAGAAGGGTCTTAGATCCATGCCCATTTCATTTCATTTTTGTCAATTGTTTCAGCATTAGAAGTAGATTTTAGTTGCTTTCTAAGAATAGAATAGAAGGCCATTATTTAGTTGTTTTCAAAGAGGAAAATGGTTCTTATGTCTCCTGCACATACAATTTTTACAACTCATAAGTTTATGCCTTAGATTGGCATGTAAAGAGATTTTAATGTGACATTAAAATAACCCAACATTCATCTAGTGTGCCCTTTTTTCTCTAAGGTCCTTTTGAATAAGATAATTCTTGGTTGTGGGGTAATTCATTTTGGATTTAATAATATAAGGTTGGAAGCGCTTTATTATCTTGACTACTACAAGGCTTGTTTATCGACTTCTAGGTATCTAAGTTCCACTCCTTGAAGTCTTGAAATCATGAAAGTGATCAGACATTTGTTATCATATGAATCCTTCTGAGTCAAAATTGTGACACATGATTACTCCAAGGAAAATGTATAAATAATGAAGGCTCAGGTATAGTTCAGGCTCAATAAGGTTGGTGCCTCAACAACCACCTTCTTTATTTTTGAAAATGTTTCTTTTTTCTTAGTATTCCATCTAAATTCCATATCATTCTTAATATTTCCTTGTAGGGTCTTCACTATATCAGTAAATCGAGGGATCTTCTAACAAAATTGATTTTTCCAAAAAAAAATTGCATTTGTTTCTTGTTATAATGGAGCTCTAACTCAAAGATTGCTTCAATCCTCTCAAGTTCAATCATTATTCCTAAATTGGACCTAATAAATGCTAATATTCAACTTTTAGTGACCATGAAAATGTATTTTTTTGGCTTCAAAGAGATCCCAAATTTCTTGCATCTAATGAAAACTTGTCTTAGATTGTGCAAATGATCACTTCTTTTGGAGTAGACTGTCACATTATCCAAATACATGAGCACATATTAGTCAATGATCCCTCTAAATTATATATCCATCACTCTTTGAAAGGTTCCCGCTCTATCTATAAGTCCAAAAGGTATATTTTTGAATGGATATGTTCCCCACTTAGTTCTAAAAGCAGTTTTAAGTTGATCAGGGTGGGACACTAAGATTTGATTTTACCCTGATAAGCCATCGAGCAAGGATAACATTTTGGAGATTGAAATAAACTAAATGATTTCCTCCATAGGCATGATAAGATAATTATCTTTTTTCGACGCTTTATTTGGGTTCCTGAAGTCCACATAGTGGAATATTTTCATTGTTCTTCCTGGATGAAACCAGATTGGTGACTCACTCATTGTGCCTATCAAGGAGGATGATCCTCACAACTATAATTTTATTTAAATATTTTCTTACCATTGGCTCTAGGGATGAATGCATCTTTCATAAAATTTTTTGAACCGATTTAGCCAATTCCTTGATGGGTATGTCATACTAAATAATATTTGTATTGAATGTTTATAAGTCATCATAGGTTCTGAAAAACACATTAGTGTACTCTTTAAATAGTTGAATGAATGTTGACCAGTCAGTAGGAGTACAACCTTTTCCTAAGTTTATGTTCTTTGGACACTATGTTGTCCCTAGGTTTATGACCTCATATGGCATAGTTGATTTGTTGGTCATAAAATTAATCAACTTTTTGAATTTGTCTTAGAGGTCGTAAAAAAATTTTAATCTAACTATTTCCTTTGGAATTGGATTTTCGTATTTTTTTTCTAAATTTCGATTGTTTTATGTTGTTACAAATAATTTAGCCCAATTATTATATTTAATTACAAAGCTTTAAAATAAATTTAATCTGCCAATAATAAATAGAAATTTTAGATAGGACAATAAATCCAATGAACAATAAAAGGAAAATAAGAGACATCAGATTTCTCAAAGACCGGGGAAAAACCCCACAAGAGGGAAACACCCTTTCAAATTATTCGTCTTATTTTATTGTCATAAAATTTTCAACAAAGAGAGAGTACAATGTTCCAATAATACTATCGAGCAAAAACCAACGAAACAATATCTAGGAGATGAGCCCAATAGACAAATCCGATTCAAATTAGATTTTCCAAGGTTGCAATCAATGGTCAAAATCTGCAGTCAACTATCAAAAGTATCTTAGGTAACAACTACACAGAGCTAGTGACCATGCCTGTGGCTGAATCTTTCCAACCGCAGGGCGAACCCTATCAAGCAAGTGGCTATAACTGAGAATTCCCTGTTCCATACCTGTGACTCCAAATCAAACTTATGTTTTCACACATGAGAGCTCAGACCATAAAATTTTGGACCTGTACAGACCAAATTTATGAATCAATATCAGACATGTGCGAGAAAATAAAAAGAAGAGATAAGAAGAAGATGATTTTTGATGATGTCCGAATTGGGTTCACTTAACTTGTATTTTTATGCTTCCAAGGGTGCCCAATTTCTCTTTAAGACTGGCCTTTACTTTTATGCACATGTGGGTTTCCATATTAAAAATACATTTTTCCTTAACCAAATTAAATTCTTCCAAGGGCTAGGAGGGGTATTTCTTGATGTGGAAGGTTCTACAAAGGAGGGAATTATTCCCTGAGCTACCAAATTAACACACCCTCTCAACTAGGGAGAAGTTACTAACTACAACATGTGTCCCATCTCAAATATCAAATCAAATGTCATCTCTGCTCATTTTTTGAACTATCTTGAATCTAAAAGAAGAATAATTTGAAATCAAAGGGGAGCTCAAGCGACCACCATCTATCCAATAATTGTCATAGGGGAGTTCCAACTCAACCCACATCATAGGGGAGCTCGACTCAACCCACTATCCATGGAAAATAGGCAGAATACAATTTACCATGGAAGTTAAGGATCACAACTATCCTATTGTCTATTGATATTCCCATTAGGACCCTAAAGAGTCAAGTGGTAGAACACCTACATCCAAGGGAGATACACACTTTCCCTACCAGGTAAGGATCAGATACAACCCAAGGAACTTGGGGTAAATACACACTTACCCTGCAAGGTAAGGACCATACATGCCCAAGTCATCTTCTCAAACCATTGGTTAGATGGGGAGGAACAATCCCAACAAGCCCAACTTGTGGGTAAGATGCATACTTCGGTATACTCAATGAGGGGATATACACACTTACCAAAGGTAAGGATCAGACACACCGTGAGATGGAAATAGGGGAGATATACACTTACCGAGAGGTAAGGATCATACACACCTATTTTCCACGAGTTCCCTCAACCATAGGAGCTCTTCAGCTCATTCCTCACCTTAGGATCTCAAATAGGGGGGAAGCACATTGATCAATGTCCTCAATCATCTAGGACCCTTACCCGGTAGGGTCACACCCATCAGTCCAAGCTTCTCTCTAAAGACCAAGAACTTCCCTTTCGACAAAGCCTTGGTGAGTATGTTTGCAATATGCTCATCAGTCAAAATATGAGAGAGTATCACAACTCTTCTTCACACCATGTCACGTATGTAATAATATATGATCTCAATGTGCTTGGAATTTTCATGAAACACATGATTCTCTACTAAATATATCCTACTCTTGCTGTTGAAATATAAGAATGTTGTATCCAAAACCTACTCAAATATCTCTCCAAAGAGCTTCCTCAACTAGACAACCTCGCAACTAGCCATGCTAGCAGCAATATGCTCTACCTCTGTTGTACACAAATCCAAAAAATTATATTTATTTCTCATCCAATATATCATGGAAGATCCCAAGCTAAAACAAAACTATAATGTGCTCTTCCTATCAATAAGTTTTCTAACCAAGTTAGCATCAATGTATCCATGCGGTCTCACATCACCAAAAGTATATCTCAAACCAAGATTGATCATCCCATGTAAATATCTTAGAATGTGTTTTGAAACAACCCAATGTGAATGAGGGAGCTTGATCATGAATTGACTCAAGGTGTTCATTACAAAGCATATATCCAGATGGGTGTTCACAATGAACATCAATGCCCCAATCGACTATCGATACTCAGATGGGTCTCCCAAGTTAGGTCCAATGGGTTTCCCAAGTTAGGTCCAATGACATATCCACATAAATTTTTGAATTTCAACCCCATCAGTGTGGATAGGAACTTGCATTTAGTCATTCAAAAACTTTCCAATAGTTTCACAAAATACTTTCCTTGAGAAATGAAAACCTCTCTAGGTCTTTTCCAAACCTATAGTCCCATAAAGTAATGCATCATACTAAGATCCTTTATTTTGAATTCAGATGCTAGATCCATTTTACAATCAACCATCAGAGGCTCACTACCTTTCAATAATATATCTTTAACATATAAAACCAAAATCAAATGCATACCTTGGACCACCTTGAAATAGAGGTGGGGGTCAACACTACTTCTCGTGAATCCAAGATTCACTGGGTAACTATCAATAAAGGCATACCAGGCTCGAGGAGCTTTCTTCAAGCCATATAATGCTTTTTTCAACCTACAAACATGATTCTTGCTCTCCTTCACTTCAAATACATATGATTTCTCAACTTATAATTCTTCCTGTAATATTCCAATGCTGTCTTTACATCCATCTGGTGAAGTGTCCATCCCTGGCTAGCAACGAGGGAAACAATCGATCTAATAGTAGTGTAGTGGGAAATGGGGGAAAATATATCATCAGAGTCTTCTCCCTCTTTTTTGGAAAAAACTTAGGCCACAAACCTTGCTTTGGACTTCTCAATGATTCCATCAACTCCATGTTTGATCTTATATAACCATACTTTTTCTCAGGTCTCGACACAACATCCCATACATCATTACTCATAATTGATTCATATTATTTGCCCACGGCATCCTTCCAAACCATTATTTCATAACTTATTCAAAATTAGAAGGCTCGACCTGGATCATAATTCTCATAGCTGCAATATATCATTGAGATAGACATGGATTCTTATTCTCTCTAAAGGTCCTTTTAGTAGGAACATATCTCTCAACATATTGTAAAGTATCTCAAAGCCATATTGGTCTCTTCCTGATAGGGGGATCACTTAGAGGAGGATCGAAAGGGTCCATAGGCTCCATGGGATCATCAAATTTGTCCTTCTCAAATTTAGGTACAAAAGGACCTTCTAGTATGCCATCATCATCTTTCTTCGGAGGAGGTGGAGGAAGGTCCCTTGCTTTTCCAAGAGATTCATATTAATTTAAGGCTACATCCTGGCTAAACTCGATCTTCCTTTTACTTGATATGTATATTATAAATGCTTTAGAATTTTCACAATAATCAACAAACATATATTTCTTCTTGGTGGCTTCTAGCCCTGTTCCTCTTGTCCTTTGGCACATGAAATTATACAAGACAACCCAATATCCTAACATGTCCAATTTTAGGCTTCACGCCTGTGAATACTACTACAGGAGTCTTTTTATCTAATTCTTAATGAGGAACCCAGTTTTGAACATATACCGTTGTATTTGTAGTTTCTCCCAGAGGAATTTTGACAAGTTTTTATCATGTAGCATAGCTCGAGAAGCTTCTACGAATGACCTGTTCTTTCTTTCGGCCACTCCATTTTGCTTGGGGTTATAAGGTACAATAGTTTCCTTCTTGATTCCAGATTTCTTGCAAAATTCAATGAACTCTATTGAAATGTACTCCCCGCCATTTTCATATGAGAATACGTTGATATTATTCCCTTTTTTATTTTCTTTCAGTGCCCTGAAGTCCTTGAACATATTAAAAAATTCATCCTTATGCTTTAAGTAGTATATCCATGTCTTCTTGGAGAAGTCATAAATGAATATTATATAGTAGAGATGTCCACCAATATAGTGCACATACATGGCTATGCATAGGTCAGAAAGAATAATTTTAATAATATAATTGGTCTTGTTATTGCTAGAGGGGAATCGTCCCCTTGTATTCTTACCACTCGCACACTCCAAAAAAATTCCATCACGACTAGCTTGAACATCATGCATCCCAGAGACTAATTTATACTTTTTTTGCAGGGCTTCATAATGTATATGTGCTAATATTTGATGTCATAGCTCACTTTGATGATTAGTGTCATGGATCATTGCCAAAAGAGGTCTTCCATTAACTCTATAGAGTCCTTCAATTCTAGATCCAAAAGTAAAAGCATCTCTCATGCAAGATTCCATAGGCCAAGTGAGGACTTTCCCTTTTATGAATGCTACTCTCATGCCCTTTTCTTCCAAATCATAAATAGATACTAAATTCTTCTTTAAAATTGGAACGTACATCAAATCATGAAGAAGAATGGATTCACCAGAGTCCAAATGAAATTTGATAGAACCAAAACCCTTCACAGGATGAGTAGATTTATCTCCAAGAATGATTGTCATACTTGTCTCCCTCTCAACCATGCTAGAGAGGACTTCTTTGTACCTAGACAAATATCTAGAAGCCCCGCTATCTACCAACCAACTATCATACGAATATGGGGGGGGAAGAACTAGAAAGAGCATAAATAGGGATATATTTAGATTGACTAGCAACTGCATTTTTTTCATACGTGGCATTTATTGTTCTATTTTGAGGACGATGGCCTTTTTCATAGTCATCCAGAGTATCTCTTCCACTTCTATCATCCATTCTTCTTCTATCATCTGCTATTATTCTACAATAATTTCTTCTCCTATCATTGTACCTGGACTTGATATAAGAAAAAGCATTCACCGGAGGCTCATGTACCTTCCTTGAGCGAATTCTAAAACATCGTTGTCATCTAATATAACTTCCAACCTGATCTTCCAAGCAACATAGTTATATGATTCACCCAACTTCTCATATCCTTGAAGTAAGAGGCTTGACCAAATAAAATATCCTCCTTCAACTTCTTTCAAGAATGATTTCTCTTGTCTCTTGTCTCCTTGGGCTTGACTTCACCTTAACTTTGATCCATGTTAATTTTCCATTGTTCTATGTTGTTACAATTACTTTATCCCAATTCTCATATTCAATTAGAAATTGTAGATAGCACAGTAAATGCAATGAACAATAAGAGACACCAGAATTAGTCAAAGACCAGGGGAAACCCCACAAGGGGGAAACCCTTTCAAATTCTTATTCTTATTAAATTGTCATAAAATGTTCAGTAAAGAGAGAGTACAATATTGTTCCAATAATAATATCTAGAAAAAAGCAAACAAACAATATCCAAGAGATGAGCGCACAAGTCAGATCTGATTCAAATTAGAGTTTCCAAGCCTGCAGTCAACGGTCAAAATTTGCGATCAACTATCAAAAGTATCTTAGGTCATAGTCGCAAGAAACTAGCAACCATGCATGTGGATGAATATTTCCAGCTATAGGGAGCACCATATCAAGTGAGTGACTATAAATGAGAATTCCATGTTCCAACCTTGTGGCTCTAGATCAAATTTCCTTCTTCACACGTGTGAGCTTAGACCCTGAAATACCAGACCCATATGAACCAAATTCACGAACCAATATCAGACCTGTTCAAGCAAATCCAAAGAAGAGAGAATAATAATTTTCTTTTTGACGATGTCTGAATCAAGGTAAATTTTAAGCATGGAAATGATTTTGAAGTTTAAAAAATTGGTGAATCTCATTAGTACCTAATATGAAAACTATAAAATATTTATTGATGTATTTCTAAAATTATTGAAATTTATAATGATTTTATATATACTCTCTATATAACGTTGGCGATTTTTAATGCAAAATAATTTTATATTGTAAAATTTGGGTGAATCATTTTTATAAAAAATGGAAATTGGCGAATCTTTTTTTGGAAAAATCATGGAAAATTAGCCCACTTGCGAATATTAGCCCCTAAAATTTTCCATGGTCCAAACGAGGTTCACTTGACTTGTATTTATATGCTTCCAAGGGTGCCCAATTTCTCTTTAAGGTTGACCTATACTTTTATGCACATGTGGGTTTCCATATTCAAAATACATTTTTCCTTAACCAAATTAAATTCTTCCAAGGGCTAGAAGGGGTCTTTCTTGATGAGTAAGGTTGTCTAAAGGAGGTAATTTGTCCCTGAGTTTCCAAATTAATATTTTTTTTATACTAGGTGATAGAATTTGCATAGATGAGGCATGTGCTTTTTTGTCTATAATTGATTCTTTGAAGGTTCCTTCCCTATGGAAGAAGCTTAGGATATGGGAATGATCATCAAAGACTTCTCAATTTTCAATATTATCTAGAATTGTAGGGATGTAGATCAATTCCACATAAAATGATTTATTGAAATTTTTTTCAAAAGGAATTAACCTAGATGCAATATTGGCCAATAAGTCAGCATTAATATTTTGAAACAAGGAATTGAAAAAATACAGAATCTGAAGTGATTGATAAAGTTCCATAACTCATTTTGGTCATTTTTCAAATGATGTGAAGTATAATGAATCAAATTCCACACATGTTTAATCACAATCTTAGATTCATTGAATACCTATAAAACTTCACATCAAGATCCACTACTTTCTTGAGTCCCTGAATCAAGCCCTCATATTCTACATTGTTTTTTGTGTAATCAAAATCTAATATAAAAGCAATAAGAATTTTATTACCTTTATATCTATGATAATGTAGCTAGCACCTGCACAATCCTAGCGCAAGAAAATCAGTGCTTGAAAGTTGTGAATAATTTACTAATTCTAATTGTCTAGGTGAATTCACATAAGCGATTGAATCTGCTTGAAATTCTCCAAAATAAGTGTTGATGAAAAAGTTCCCCATAGTAGTACCACTAAACAATACAAGTTCATTGGGGGCTTCCAAATCAATCAACACATACTTCATATACCTTTCATTGTCTACCCTAATTTTTTTCTCTTTTCCCTTATAAGGTAACCGCAAATGGGACCAATTGGTGGAAAAATACCCATTCAATTTCGATGACCAGTCTCAACTGAGCAACATGCCATAATGATCAAGGATACCAACTAAAAAAATTTCAATGGTATGGAGAATTTTGGGGTTGGATAATAGTATGATGAGGACATGGGGAATAATTCCTATCATGATGACATTAGATTGGTCAAGCTAAATAATGTGGGTATGATATTTTTGAGGTCTAATGCCCTAAATTTTGTGCAATAGCTAAGGGCATGGAATTTTTTGAGGTTATCAAATATACCATGCAATTATGTACATTATTATTAGAAATTTCAAAGGTTAATAGAAAAATATGGATCTCGGAGGCAGAGCTCTATCCTATCAGAGTAACTTCATTGATGATTTCTTCATTGTTAAGAGAGTTTCCAACTTGAGAGACATTTCTAGACATGTTGCTTGGCTTAGGATTCTTGATGGTATATTCAATTACCTTCCAGAGTTCATGTTGTACTGATGGAAAAAAATGACCTCATCAACATTAGGGAGACCACTCGATAAGAGCCCAAATCAAACTCTTTTCCATTTGGGATGGTGGTTTTGACTGGTTAAATGGGTCCAGTTACCCTTATCTTAAAAATAGCCTAAGTTAAATGTTAGCCTAACCTAAACTATTATATATTTATAAACCTAATTCGAAAAATATCCTTCGCCTTTTAATATATGATATTGTGTGCTAGCACTAACAAACAAAGGAAAATATTTTCCTTCTCGTTTCCACTTAAGAAAGGAAATATTTCATTGTAGCTAAAACAAGGGCTCAACTAATCCATATGTTTGGTCAATTTAGTGTGTCCTAAATTGCTACATTTAATTTGTCAATCCGGGATTCATAAGCTGACGAAGTGTGGCGCACTATATGTGCAAGATAACCTATCTCTTACTCTTTTTTTGTCGTTTTTGGATTTTTGTGAAATTCTAAAAGACAAGTATGGAGACAAATATTCAAGACAACAATGTCTTTCTAATGATTTCCCAAACTTCAAAAGAATTTAAAAACACACAATGACAAAATTAATTCTTCAAAGAAAATGAAATTGCATCACTACTCTAGTCAAACAAACAATGAACTACTGATCATGAAACTCATTATTCTTGCTGCTGTTCAAACACAAAAGAAACTATGCTGAAAGAAATCCAAAAGTTGCAACAAAGTAAATCTAAATCAAATTACATCAACTTATCTTCTGATCCCTCACCATTAGTCCAGCTATGATTTTCAGAGGTAACCATAAACAACTTGAATAAACTGATATCTAACTTGCAAAAACTAAACTAATATCAAACTACACTTTCATAATTCAATCCCTCACCATCAGTCCAGCTGTGGCTTTCGGAGGTAACTAAAGATGTCATGAGCAATTTAATATTTCTAACTTGCAGAAAGTAAACTAATATCAAACTACACATTCATAATTCAATCCCTCACCATCAGTCCAGCTGTGGCTTTCGGAGGTAACTGAAGATGTCATGAGCAATTTAATATATCTAATTTACAGAAAGTAAACTAATATCAAACTATACATTCATAATTCAATCCCTCACCATCAGTCCAGCTGTGGCTTTCGGAGGTAACTGAAAATGACATGAACAATTTGATATATCTAAATCTAACTACTGAAACAAATGTGCAAAATTGAAATAAACAAAGTAGTACAGAAATTAAACAGAAACTAAGAAAATTAAATTAGCAGCAGAACAATATTAATTCCATGTCATTAGTCAAAAAGTTATGCAAATGCCCGGGCTGCCTATTTATAACCTGAAACAAGAACACTGATCAGTTAACAATAACATAAAACATGAAAGATAGAAGTAAAATGTAAAGCATGAAAGATTATAAACAGAGATGAAGCATAAATACCATGAAAGATGCAATGTATAAACACATGAATGACTTATGGCACAATGAGCTTAAAGAAATAAAACAAGAACTATATAATAATGCACAAAACCTCAGCGTGTGCAGGGGCCCTCTACACCAGCCTTGGCAACAGTCTTCAAATACGAATTACGCTTGGAAACAGAGTCTTCTTATGTATTAAAATATAGTCATAACAGAAAGGTGATATTACGGCACAGTGGCAACGTAATTACATTACAGAGCTATCTGGAAGCTAATGGAGACTAATCTAATATGCGTATGCAAACGCATTATTTATAACAAAGGAAATATAACTAATTCCCTAAAGTTTGTGCTGATGGAGAACACGTAAACCATTACATCCAGAGATCTAGGATCATGGCCACGTTGAGGAGTAAATCTATGCAGAGTGGATGTTGGATTCGGCTATGGAGCCGTGTACAGGTGTTGATGTGTCTCCCGCAACTCAGAAACGGCCATATGAATCTTCACGTGACGAGAAACAGAGTCCTGTCACCGTGGGACTCTACGATTGACTTCCACTTGGCCACCTTTGACCGCAGCTTCCTTAAGTGAATTTTCTCGAGCCAATAGGACATGATCCATGTCCACATCATTTCTGACTTGCCCATGTGGCTCGTTTTTCCTGAGGACACCTGTAACATATACTTTCACAAAATGGCTGCGGAAAGTGGCAAGATTCCTCAGCTAAATGAGCAAAAATCTAAATCAAACAGCAGACACAAAATATAGTTAAAAACCATTTTAGATGCTCTTTTGCAATTAATATACAATGATATTGACAACTGGGAAGGTTCAGGTGAATGAAAAAGGTCTAGGAGGATGTATAAGATCAATGCAGATTTGAGACTCAACATACCCCCACTGTGAAGGTGTTGCATGTTCTCATGCAACCAAAATTTTGATAATCCTTCTTCAGTTCATATGCCTTGACACTTCAGCCAGTACATCCAATCCTCTCCTCTTCTTCCTTGGTGCTGCTAACATCCTAGGCTTCTTCATTAAGCATCTGAATTTGATATTAACCAGTGCTCTGCTTAACTTCTAGCATTTCCTTTTCAATTTCTTGTTCTTCTTCTGCCATATTCCCAGATGTAGCATGGTATTATCATGAATGATTTTGTCCAATTTACTTTGTTCCTTCAATGTCTCATTTTCATTTTTGATGTGTCTATTTAAAAGCTCTAGCTCAAAGACTTCTTGTTTTAGTGATTGGACTAAATCATCTTGTACTGTGTGAGGCTGAATGGACGAAGTACTGGGACTTGTAGTTGCTTTTTCTAAAGATTCTATATAATCATATACTTCCTGTTGCTTGGGGTCTATATCAGGTGTCATTTTTATTGGGCTGTCCCCAAAATGCCGTGAAGGAGAGTTATCTTCAAAATCTGGCTGAGAAGGGCTCACATCAACATCTTGCTGAGAATGGGATGGAATATGTTCAATGTTTGACTGAGAATGAAATGAACCAGGTTCACTAACTGATTGAGAGTGAGATGGAATATGGTCAGCTGGGGATTGTTCAGATGTTTCTTCTCCCAAATCAATAAAATGAGGACCCTTCATTTGCGTTTTCCTCAATTTCCCCTTAAGTCTGGAACTTCTTCTCACATGCTGTGGACCACTGTCCTTTTGCTTTTGTTTTCCTTTCTCTTTCTTCTTGGCTATAGATAACTGTTCTTGAAGATGAACCAATCTCTCAGATAACACTTGATGATCTTCTTCTTTGGAAGAAGGGGTTTGATGTATAGCCTCAATACTTTTTCTCTCTTTTGGTGTTATTGGCTTTTTACCCTTGGTTTCTTTCTTCTTCCTTTTTGACAATCTCTCTTCCCTACTGGTTCTTTCAATTGCAGTAGTAGGAGTACTTTGAGTTTCATCATTTGTTCTTTTTCTCCTACTCCTTCTTGATGTGCTACCTTCAGGAATTTCCTGAGGTTCCTCAAAGAAATTTCTAATCAAAAATGGTTCTCATGTGTCTTTCTTCTCCTTTAACTCTTTTTCAATCAAAATTTTTACAAGACCGTGGTGATATAGATGTGGTTCTACATCCCCTAAATGCTTCTGAACAGTCACAGACATTTTCTTCAAACTATTTAATAGAAAATATGGAAGATTGACAGTTTGATTATCTATAAAATTCATCAGCAATCTGGTATGGTACATATACATGGACCCAAAACGGCCTTCACAGGTAATGAATTTTTGAACAACTAGCAGCAAAGTAGCCCATACCTCTTTCAAAGCATGAACATGAATTCCTCTTTTAAAAATAGTTATGTCCATACCTTTGTTTCGTAAGATTATTCTCCAGGCTTCATCACTAATGCTTTTATTCTTAAACCATCGTTCACCCTCTTGAAGAATTTCTGTGGCAGATGCTATAGATGCCTCATTCACCGTGAACTTAAGGTCTCCAATCTCTACCTCCAGGCCATTAAACGACCTTTCAAATGCTTTTGTCACTTCTTTATGGTAGCCTCTGAACTTTTGGATAAACCGCAGCCACTTTGCTTTCTTCAATATATCCCTGACTTGCGGATATCCTTTCATGAATTTAGGTCCTTCTGGTTCTGCTCTTAACAATTTAACCATTCTTCTTTCTGCTCTTCAAAAACTTGCCTGCGTGAGGAGGGTTCAATGGAAGTAGAACGGCTGAATGCACGGAAATGAGCACAATGACTGTAGGTAGATATCAGAGAGTGGGTATACAGGCTGTAGAGTAACAGAGAATGAAATGGAGTGAAACGGAACAGAGAGGGGTTTCGTGAGCATGGCAGAGATATGGCTGTGAGATTAATAGAACAATAGGAGGAGTATAACACATTCGGCAGTGTTTTGAAATTTGGTGGCTGAAAAATAAATGTAAGCACATTTAAACAACGGCTATGGATTTTATGCGGCTGAAAGAGGCCGTGGTAAAATCAACTACGTCTCATTGTCATAGGTGGAATATCGGAGTATGAGTGAAGATCGGAGGTTTAATTATGGGACCATTTGAGAATGAATGCGGGAGGATCATATGGAGATCGTGAAAGGGTTACGGAGTTTGTCAATATAATCATTGCACATAATGGATGGAGCTTATGGTTTAGAACTATATAAAAATGTGTTTTCAATGCTATTTGAAATGAATTTTTACTCATACCTTGGAATCTTTGCCTTTTTCCTTGGTCTTCAATTAGTTGCTCTTCATTGGTATCTTGAATGCCCCATGTCTTCATAATTGGTCCTCTCACCTGCATTTAATTTCATGATTATGGAAATAACATCTGGCTGTACATTCTTTTGAAAACAGAGTAGTAGCTGCGGAATCTGCTTCTGGCTGCAGAAACTGGAGTCGGCTGCGGAAACAGATGTCAGCTGCGGAAACTGACACAACTATTATTTGGGTAAATGAAAATGAACAGATGACAAATGACTAGATGGAAATGGTCATGAAAAATAATTTTATTGGTGAAAATGGAATGAAATAGATAAAATGAAGTGGAATGGAGTGAAATGAAGTGAAATGAAGTGGAATGGAATGGAGTGGGTGGTCACAAAACTTGTGAAATGAAAGAGAGATTTTTTTTTGGAAAATATAGAGTGTCAGGTGTTCCTGATTTTCACCCTATATTTTCTGTATAAGACTGCCAATTAGTGATTGATTTTCAGGCTTATACAAATATATATATATATATATATATATATATATTTTTAAACTGAAAAGAACAAAAGCTAGGCTGGTGGAGAAGAAGAATTCTTCTGTACCATCCTGATTGCAGAATTTTCTTGAAACATTTTGACAAAATCCTCTTTTGAGAGTGCCTTATGATAAAATTTCAATCTGTGGCCATTCACAATAAGAGGAGTTCGAAACTCATCAATGGTCTTGATTCTTACCGCTCCATTGCTAAAGATCTTGTCAATCTCATATGGCCCAAGCCAATGAGTCTGAAATTTTCCTTGAAAATATTTAAACTTGGAATCAAATAACAATGCCCAATCTCTTTCTTGAAACTTCTTCTCTTTGATGTACTTGTCATGCCATTTAGCTCTTTGATATTGAACTAGACCAGTTCTTAAAATTGCTTCTTGTCTGATCTCATCTAGCTCATTTAACTGCTCCATTCTATGCTTTTGGGCTTCTGATAAGTTCATCCCCAATTGAACTGCTATCTTGAAGGTCTTGACTTGGAACTCAATGGGGAGCAAGACTTCTTTCCCATAAACAAGTTCATAGGGAGAATGTCCTGTTTTATTTCTCCATGTAGTTCTGTAGGCCCACAAGGCTTCAGGAAGCCTTTCTGCCCAATCTCTTCTATGTAGATGAACAGTTTTGGTGATGATACTTTCAGGAACTTTGTTTGTGGACTCCACTTGACCATTTTCTTGCGGATGGTAAGGAGTAGATCTTCTGTGCTTGATTTTGTATTCTTCCATCAATTTCTCCACCAAGTTGGATGTGAATTGGCTTCCTTGATCTGTCACAATTTCTCTTGGAACACCAAAGCGAGTAAAAATATCCTCATAAATAAAATGAACAACTGAATTTTCAGTAGCAGATACTAATGCTTTGGCTTCTACCCATTTAGTAACATAATCAATACAAACCAATATATACTTCTTTTGCTTAGATGGAGGATTAATAGGTCCAATGAAATCTAAAGCCCATTTTTCAAAGGGTTCAATGAGTACCTGTGTTTGCAATGGCATTTCATTTGAAAGGGTAGGTTTCCCTACTCTTTGGCAGCTGTCACACCTTTTGACATATTGTTTTGCATATTTGAAGAGGAAAGGCCAATAATATCCTAAAGAAAGGATTTTATAGGCCATCCTTTTGTCTGCAAAGTGTCCGCCGCATGGTTCATCATGACATGCCTTAAGAATATCAGGCATTTCATCTTCCCTGACACATCTTCTGATCACAAGATCTGGCTCTGTTTTAAACAATTTGTTAGAAATCCATGAATATTTTGAACTCTCTTGAATAATTTTTTGTTTTTCATTTGGAAATAAATGTGAAGGCAGTTTCCCTGTAACCAAATAGTTAGCAATATCTGCATACCAAGGAGTCTTAATAGTTACTGCAAACAAGTATTCATCAGGAAACTTATCCTCTACGGGAGAATCTTCTTTAGTATTCTGAATCCTAGACAAGAAATCAGCTACTGTATTTTGTTTTCCTGGTCTATCCAACACAGTAATATTGAATTCTTGCAAAAGTAAGAGCCATCTTGTCACTTTGCCATTAGTAACAGGTTTGTTCATTAAATATCTAATTGCAGAATGGTCAGTATGAATAAAAGTTTCATAGCCTGTTATGTAATGTCTAAACTTATTAATTGCATGAACAACGGCTAAAAACTCTTTTTCAGTCACAGTATAGTTCAACTCTGTGGGAGTCAAATTTTTACTGGTGTAATAAATGGCATAAGGAATTAAATCTTTTTGACCCAACACAGCTCCAAGAGCTGTATCTGAAGCATCTGTAGAAATATGGAAAGGAAGTTTCCAATTTGGTCCTCTCAAGATAGGTGCTTGAGATATTCTTGTTTTCAAAGTTTCAAAAGCGGATTGACAATCAGGATCCCATTTAAATTCACAGTCTTTTGTAAGCAACTTGAAGAGTGGAGATGCTATTTTAGTGAAGTTTTCTATAAATCTTCTATAGTAACCGGTAAATCCTAGAAAACTTCTAACATCTCTTTGACAATTTGGAATAGGCAACTTGGAGATGACTTCAACTTTTGATCTATCAACCTTAATCCCATCTCCTGAAATATGATATCCTAAAACAATCCCTTCAGTAAACATCATAAAGCATTTTTCATGGCTTAATGAAAGGTTTGTTTCTTTACATCTTATAAGAACTTTTTCCAAATTTTCTAGTGCCTCTTCAAATGAATTACCATAAACTGTAAAATCATCCATATAAACCTCTACACAATCATGGATTAGATCAAAAAAAATTCCTAGTACTGCTCTTTGGAATGTTGCAGGTGCATTACATAACCCAAAAGGAAGCACTTGGTAGGCAAAAGTTCCCCATGGACAAGTAAATGTGGTCTTATCTTGATCTTCAGGTGCTACCTGAATTTGATTATAGCCACTAAAACCATCCAAAAATGAAAAGTACCTTTTACCTACTAATGTGTCTAATACCTGATCGATAAAAGGCAAAGGAAAGTGATCCTTCAAAGTTGCTTTGTTCAATTCCCTGTAATCAATGCATACCCTCCATTTACCATTCTTTTTAGGTACTATAACCGGAGGAGAAACCCATCGGCTATCTGAAATTGGATAAATGAAGTTTACATTGAGTAGTTTTTGGAGCTCTTCTTTCACTATCTCCCTAAGATTTGGATTCATCCTTCTTTGAGGTTGTCTGATTGGTCTATTGTTTTCCTCAATATAGATATGATGGATGCAAGTCTTAGGATCAATACCTTTCATGTTAGTATACTCCCATGCAAATGCAGTAGAATGTTTTTGCAAGATTTTGGTTAGTTCTTCTTGTTGTGACTTTTCCAAATGTTTGTTGATATTCAATGTTTTTTCTGGAAAAATATCAATGGTAGAACTACCAAACTCTTCCATAGAGTAAAGAGACATTTGTCTTGATGATAAATATTCTATGTCAGATTCCAACTGAAATTGTGTGGGGTCATATTCTGAAGATATCTCAAAATTTTCTAGTGTGTTCAGAATTTGACTATCCTCACTAATTTCCGAAATGGTAAAGACAGGTTGTATAGTGTCCTCATCATCAACCCATTCATTGTCTCCTACTTCTGTGATTGCTTTTGCTGGAGGATACAAATTTAATTTCTTTGTCAAATTACCATTAGAAATGTACATATCCCCAGATCTACAACTAATAAAAGCATTAGCTGTGGCTAGCCAAGGTCTTTCTAAGATAAGTGGGTGCCCTCCTAGATTACTCTTGGGAGTCAAAATCATAAAATCTACCGGATATTCCCAAGAATCTAAGGAGACTGAAATATCTTCTAATACACCATTTGGTTTAATAATTGATCGATCTGCAAGTTGCAGTAAAGTAGGTGTAAAAAGAAGGTTAGGAAGTTTTAGCTGGTCCATAGTCTGTCTACTCATAATGTTAATAGTAGCCCCTAAGTAAATCAATGTGTTTGGAATTTCTATCCCATTTATATGTGTCTTGACAATTGGACTTCCTGGATCTACATACTTCTGCATGGTAATTTTTCCCATCATAATATCTGCAATTTTTCCTACCAGGTGGATTCTTCTTGTGTCTTTTAGTTTCCTTCCTGGTCTTTTGAAACTCAACTCTTTTATTGTTTTTGCTAGAATAGGAATCTCTTGAATGGCTTGTAACAAGGGAATCTTGATACAAACATTCTTCAATTCATCTAGAAAATCATAGTTAGGCAACAAGATTTGTTTTTCCACCCCCTTGTCAATTTGTAGTCTTTCAGGAAAAGGAGGTGTAGATGAAGATGCAGGTTGCTCAACTATAGGAGTTGTGGGTGTTAATTTTTCTTTTTCTTTTTGAATATTTGAGTTTTGAAGAGATGCTTCCTCAGAACCCTTATTGGCTTCAAGAGAGTCCTCCTCAGAGGTATCCTACTCTACGTCATCTATAGAAGGTTTTTCTAAAACTCTACCAGATCTGAGTTGTACATCGTTGAGAGGAACAATCATATAGGTAGGAAATTGTTGTCCTTCTATCATGTAAGTATTCTGAGGATTTTTATTGTTAGGATTTGGCAATGGCTGAGCTGGAAGTTGATTTGTCTTTTGTTGGTATGGGAGCATGAGTTGAGGATTTGAATTTTGTTGAGAAGGTTGTTGTTGTGGAAATGGAAATGAAAGTTATGGATTTGTGTTTGGAAGTTGTGGAGCTTGTTGATTTTGAAAATATGGAGGATATTGATAAAATTGAGCAAATCTCCCATAAGGATTTTGCATTCCTTGTACCCATGGCTGATATGGATTTTGATGTTGGGGCCAAGGTTGTTGCCAAGGATTCCAATTTTGTGGGGTTTGAAAATTGATAGGGTTGTTAAACCCTTGAGTTTGTTGTCCCTGCCAAGGTCTTCTTGCAACAAAACAGAGAGATTCTACTGAATTTGGGTCTTCTTGAAAAACAACTTTGAGTCTAGGAATTGAAGGACAATCCTTGATCTCATGATTCTCTGAGAAAATCATACATTTTTCTACAACTTTTGCATCCAAGGGACATTCCCTTAAAGCATGTTTCTTCCTACATTTCGGACAAAAGATGGCTAAAGCATCTGTTTCTGCTTTCTGCTTGTTTTGGATTTTAAGGGTGTCTAGTTGTTCACTAAGGCTCCCTAAGATATCAATTTTGAATTCATCAAGCATGTTACCAATCTCTGCCCTACTTACTGATCCAGTTGCAGATTTGTTAGCCCTAATAAGAGAAGGATCCCTAGGCCCTTTTTCTGTTTTAGATTTTCCTCTTGAGAGATGGACACATAGTTCTGTTATGTCACGAAGTGGAAGTTGAGAAATGTCTCCTTTCCCCATCATGTTTAAAATATCTATCCATTCATCTCTAATGGCTTTTAATATGAGGGCTTTCAAGGTTTCATCATTTAAGTTGCTCATCTTTGCTCTTTTTAAGTTGTATTGAAATCTTTCAAGTAAATCTTCCAAGTTTTCATCTTCTTTTTGCATCATTTTGAATACCTCATCCTTGTGATTGGTGGGCATACAATAGTCCAAGTATCTATCCAAAATTTTTTGTTTCATATCATTCCAAGTCCTAATATATTGAGTGGCTAATCCCATGAACCATTTCAAAGCAGCTCCCTTCAATGTTGAAGGAAACAGTTTGAGTTTTTGAGAGTCTTCCATATAGTCATAAGTTCGGCACACGACTTCAAACTCAAACAGAAATGTTTCGGGATCCTCACTTCGCAATCCATAAAAGTTAGGGAGAACAGATGGTGAGATATTTTTCATCGTTGTATGAGTTTCCTCATCAACTATAGGGAATCCAAACAAGTTGTCTCCTTCCCTATTTCTTTCATTATTTCCTTCACCATTGTTGTCTCCATTGTTTCCTCCTCTTCTACCTCTACCTCCAAATCCATCTATTATTTCCTCTGCCATGATAGTTTCTTTAGAGTCCTTAAAGTCCTCTAGTTCTTCTATCAAAGGAGGATGAGAGGGAGTCTCTTCCTTTTCTAAATGAGATTTAGTAGGTGGTATAGGAGAATCCTCTAATTCAGCTGCTCCTTGAATTCCAAAAATATTAAGGCTAGGGGTAGATGGTGGTGATTCTTGTCTATGCCTTGAAGAAGATGGAGTTGTGAAAATCGAACTCTTGGCTTTAGCTATAAACCTTCCCCTAGAATCTCTTGCTCTATGCATGTCATTTTTTTTTATTTTTATTTTTAAAGTTGGGCTAATAATTCTCTTTCTGATCTTCCAGGTCACACTAGGTGCAAGAAGAGAGCATACTTAAGAAATTACTGAACCAATAACTCTCTTTTCTAATCCTCCAGATCACACTAGGTGCAAGAGGAGAGCATACTTCAAGAAGTTATCAAGTTTTCCCTTCTTTTGTTATTTTGTTTTTTTTTTAAAGAAATTGGCTACCTAGTTACACTTCCTCGGCAACGGCGCCAAAATTTTTGGTCAATTTAGTGTGTCCTAAATTGCTACATTTAATTTGTCAATCCAGGATTCATAAGCTGACGAAGTGTGGCACACTATATGTGCAAGATAACCTATCTCTTACTTTTTTTTTGTCGTTTTTGGATTTTTGTGAAATTCTAAAAGACAAGTATGGAGAAAAATATTCAATACAACAATGTCTTTCTAATGATTTCCCAAACTTCAAAAGAATTTAAAAACACACAATGACAAAATTAATTCTTCAAAGAAAATGAAATTGCATCACTACTCTAGTCAAACAAACAATGAACTACTGATCATGAAACTCATTATTCTTGCTGCTGTTCAAACACAAAAGAAATATGCTGAAAGAAATCCAAAAGTTGCAACAAAGTAAATCTAAATCAAATTACATCAACTTATCTTCTGATCCCTCATCATTAGTCCAGCTATGATTTTCGGAGATAACCATAAACAACTTGAGTAACCTGATATCTAACTTGCAGAAAGTAAACTAATATCAAACTACACATTCATAATTCAATCCCTCACCATCAGTCCAGTTGTGGCTTTCGGAGGTAACTGAAGATGTCATGAGAAATTTAATATTTCTAACTTGCAGAAAGTAAACTAATATCAAACTACACATTCATAATTCAATCCCTCACCATCAGTCCAGTTGTGGCTTTCGGAGGTAACTGAAGATGTCATGAGAAATTTAATATATATCTAACTTGTAGAAAGTAAACTAATATCAAACTATACATTCATAATTCAATCCCTCACCATCAGTCCAGCTGTGGCTTTCGGAGGTAACTGAAAATGACATGAACAATTTGATATATCTAAATATAACTACTGAAACAAATGTGCAAGACTGAAATAAACAAAGCAGTACTAAAATTAAACAGAAACTAAGAAAAGTAAATTAGCAGCAGAACAATATTAATTCCATGTCATTAGTAAAAAAGTTATGCAAATGCCCGGGCTGCCTATTTATAACCTGAAACAAGAACACTGATCAGTTAACAATAACATAAAACATGAAAGATAGAAGTAAAATGTAAAGCATGAAAGATTATAAACAGAGATGAAGCATAAATACCATGAAAGATGCAATGTATAAACACATGAATGACTTATGGCACAATGAGCTTAAAGAAATAAAATAAGAACTATACAATAATGCACAAAACCTCAGCGTGTGTAGGGGCCCTCTACACCAGCCTTGGCAACAGACTTCAAGTACGAATTACGCTTGGAAACAGAGTCTTCTTATATATTAAAATGCAGTCATAACAGAAAGGTGATATTACGACACAGTGGCAACGTAATTACATTACAGAGCTATCTGGAAGCTAATGGAGACTAATCTAATATGCGTATGCAAACGCATTATTTATAACAAAGGAAATATAACTAATTCCCTAAAGTTTGTGCTGATGGAGAACACGTAAACCATTACGTCCAGAGATCTAGGATCATGGCCGCGTTGAGGAGTAAATCTATGCAGAGTGGATGTTGGATTCGGCTATGGAGCCGTTTACAGGTGTTGATGTGTCTCCCGCAACTCAGAAACAACCATATGAATCTTCACGTGACGAGAAACAGAGTCCTGTCACCGTGGGACTCTACGGTTGACTTCCACTTGGCCACCTTTGACCGCAGCTTCCTTAAGTGAATTTGCTCGAGCCAATAGGACACGATCCATGTCCACATCATTTCTGACTTGCCCATGTGGCTCTTTTTTCCTGAGGACACCTGTAACATAGACTTTCACAAAATGGTTGCGGAAAGTTGCAGCAGCTGCGGAAAGTGGCAAGATTCCGCAGCTAAATGAGAAAAAATCTAAATCAAACAGCAGACACAAAACATAGTTAAAAACCATTTTAGATGCTCTTTTACAATTAATATGCAATGATATTGACAACTTAGAAGGTTCGGGTGAATGAAAAAGGTCTAGAAAGGTGTATAGGAAAGATGCAGATTTGAGACTCAACATACCCCCACTGTGAAGGTGTTGCATGTCCTCATGCAACCAAAATTTTGATAATCCTTCTTCAGTTCATATGCCTTGACACTTCAGCCAGTACATCCAATCCTCTCCTCCTCTTCCTTGGTGCTGCCAACATTCTGGGTTTCTTCATTAAGCACCTAAATTTGATATTAACCAGTGCTCTGCTTAACTTCTGGCATTTCCTTTTCAATTTCTTGTTATTTTTCTGCCATATTCCCAGGTGTAGCATGGTATTATCATGAATGATTTTGCCCAGTTTTCCTTGTTCCTTCAATGTCTCATTTTCATTTTTGATGTGTCTATTTAAAAGCTCTAGCTCAAAGACTTCCTGTTTTAGTGATTGGACTAGATCATCTTGTACTGTGTGAGGCTGGATGGACGAAGTACTGGGACCTGTAGCTACTTTTTCCAAAGATTCTATATAATCATATACTTCCTGTTGCTTGGGGTCTATATCAGGTGTCATTTTTATTGGGTTGTCCCCAAAATGCCGTGAAGGAGAGTTATCTTCAAAATCTGGCTGAGAAGGGCTCACATCAACATCTTGCTGAGAATGGGATGGACTATGTTGGATCAACATCCCTCTCAATCAAGTAAAAGGCATAAAAAGGTTGGATGTAAATTTAAGTAAAAGATAAGCCTAAATATTAATGAAGTAGTTCATCAAAAATTTAACCTGATAAGTTCATTCTTAGACTCGTCATTTTAAAATGAATTCATTACTAGGTACATCCTCATAACATTGAATTAGTTCACTTGATGCAAATGAGAAGCACGCACTCAATGATAATCAGCTAGTAGATAAGGCATATTAATTATTATGAATTCATTATTTATATCCATTCCAATCAAATTATACCATGAAAAATAATTTTTCATTAGTTTAAATAAACATATGATTGCATGAACTTACCATAGTGCATTTTCCATGAATAATACATTCATAAGGAATAATGATTGCATGAACTTACAATAGTGTAATTTCCATGAATAATACATTAATAAGGAATAGAGATGGTGCAATTTCCATGAATAATATTCATAAGGAACAGAGATGGAAACAAAACAAAGAATTAATTACTTAAAATATCAATGAGCAATTAAAGTAATACAATAGTGCACTAGATTTCAAAATTGATTAATATGTTCCAAGCCACTTAACTCCCCTTCAGATTCATTTCATGCAACAATGTCGAGAGCCTATCCTTCTGGAAAATTATCTTCTTTCAAATCTACAAAAAAATGCCACCTTTTACATTAATGTAACAAGTATTATTTTTCTGCAGCAATTGGAACCCCAACCTTATGACGCGAGAAAATAGTTTCTCTATATGAGATTGAAGAATTGAAAACAAATATTTAACATGATATTTAAGAATAAATACTAAGTTATGCAAGAAAATAGACTAAGTATAAATATGATATATATATATATATATATATATATATATATATATATATATATATATATAATAAGTTACTAAAAGAAGTAATTCTCATATTCTAGTACCTATTAAACCAAATAAATACCCAAGAGAAGTGAACTCAATTTCAATAAAATGCTAGATGGTTGGAAGCACAAATGGTTGATGATGGGTGGCAGATTGATTATGTTGAAATCAATGCTCCAAAATATTTCAATATACTGGACGCATCTTTTTTTTTTACCACGTGAGATCACTCACATGTTAGAAGCTATTATGGGCCGATTTTTATGGGCATTGTTGGAGCAGGGTCCCCTGGGGTGCATTTTTGGGATAATTTTGTATAAGTTTTGTTATACACGTTATGCGAAAGTAGTCAAAGGGGCTTTGGGGCGGGTCAAAGTCTCTTAATCATTGTAATGGGCTTAAAGGGAAAACCATGAGTCTCAAATCATGGTTTGAGACCATGGTATGTGCATATCTAGATAATGTAAATATGTAAGGATTGAGTCGAGTAAAAGTAGTAGTATATCCGATATGAATGTGTTGTTAATGTTTTGACCTAATTTTGGGTTGTTTGGGTAGAAAGGCTCCTGCTGGCTATGTGCGTGAAGACCTAAGTCCTGGCTATGTGCAGACTCTTATGATTGTGTGTGTAGAAGGAATGAATGTATTGAATTCATAGATCACTCAATAAAAGAGGCATTTTTGGCAAACTTGGATTCTCATGTGATTTGTTGTATTGATTATCTGTTATTTGATTTAAGAGTTGAATATGTTCTGTTATTGCACATTTACTTATGTTAATGGTTAATTGCATCTGCGTGAATATTACTTAATAAGTAGATCTGAATAAAGTACATTGTGTGTGAATATCATTTCATGTTAGATGGATAGATCTTATTGAAGTATATTTAGTTACTATGCGCAAGATATATTGAAGTATTACATGATAATTTGCATAAGGGTTTTATCCATTGAATGTGTATGTGAGAATCTATTATATTATCTGCACTAAGTCTAATTAGGGCCACTACATCAAAAGCTTCCTCAAGGTGCGGAAACCTGGTTCCAACACCCCCCCCCCCCCATACTACTTTAGGTGAGACTTTGATCTACGCAAGTAGATCACTACCGAAAGGGCCAGTAGTTGGAGGGTTTTGTTGGTTGCACGATAACTCCGAACCTGGTTCAGGACCCCTCAACCCAAAAAATGGTTCCTTTTTTGGGACTAGGATCATTTTGAGGGAGAACTGATGTTTTGGCATCTGATGCAGAATGAATTACAATATTAGCAATATAAGAAGATACTTGAATTTGCGATCCAAGAAAATAGAAGCTTTGAATTATCTGTCGAATATTGGACACAAAAGTACATCTATACAGAAGTCCACAAAATTTTCTTTGCTTCCTTTGCGACCGAGTTGCACGAGTGGTTTTCTTGAATCAATGAATTTCAGACCTACGCAAAGGACGGTGCGATCACTCAGTGGACCCCAGAGTTGGTACAAAGGTTAGAGAATACTGGCAACAAGATCACCTGCATAGTAGATCATTAGATTGATCGTGTTCTAGGAATATGTGTGCCTAAATTTTATATTGATCAATTTGTATCTTATTCTGAAGTTGAACGAAGTTTTTTCAAATGTCGTAGAGGTAATTTCTTACACTCTCTGAAGTTGTGAATTAAAACGATATTGTGTGAATAGGGTTGCTGTGTAGGTAAATCCCCTCTGCAGACAGAGGTGATACCTCTAGCCCTAGGGTGGGTCTAGCAGCAAGGGGGCATGTTAATTCTTCGATTCCTAGTTTATGAATGACACTAAGTCGGGATAGATGACCTACCTTTGTTCCAATGCATTTTTCATAGCTATGGCTGGCGATCTCATGATCTTTGTCTTTACACATCACGACCCTTCGAGCGGTGATACTCGAGTGTCTACACAAGGATTGAGAGAACTGACAACAACATACGAAAACATATTCACATTCATAACTATTTAATTGGTAAGGAGAACTAAATATATTGCAAAATATTAAACACATCAAACACAAAACAGAACCAAAACATCATTCATGTATTAATAAGTAGAGAAGAAGTTTACAACCAAAATAGTCTTGACGTCACGACCTATTTCGATGGGTCCGATCAAATGCGTCTCAATAATTCTTCGGGGGATTAGACTTGGAAAAACAATGGGTCTAAACTCTCTCTCAATAATGGATTCCTCTCTCTCAGCTTACACCAACTATAGTAAGACTCGTTAAGCTATTCAACCATTTTATCTAGTCGCAACTATGTGAGAAGGATGTATTTATAGATGAGGTGGAGTTGGTTTGGGATCCCTCATAAGGTGGAAGGAGACCTTATCCTTTGGGAGGTTTCTCAAATGTAGGAAACAAGAAGCCAAAGGAAGGTCTTCGATGTTATTCGATCGAACAAACCATGTTAACTCTGCCCATGAAGTGGTTGGGAATGGAAACTTCGCTTCTATTTTAAAAAAATTTCCAAAAAGCATTTGATTCGGCACGGAAGTCATTGAGCTAGGGCGCCAATGGGTGTGAGAGCACAGATGCTAATTTATCTATGGGTGCGAGGCCATAGCTGCTGCTAGCAGCCGACCCAAAATCATATGTTTTTTGAGAGCACGCTCCAGAACGATCCAACAAGAGGAAAGGGTCTTCTCATTGCAAGGGATGCGATGACACTTTGCTACAGGTATGACAATACACAAGTGTCATTGAAATAGTCCTCTAATGTTCGGGATGGGGATTGTAGGGACGGTAACAAAACGTTGTGTAACATATTCCCCCTAAAGCATGAGGTCCAAGAGAGAGGAGGAGTGAAATGCTTTACAAGAACGTGTTCAAACCAAACACCGCCATTGGAAGACCCTGCAAAGTACAAGCATAACTGATATCTACGATACATGAATTTTTGGCATGGTCGCATCCATCCATAATAGAGTACATATAAAGACGAGATCGAGGTATGGACGCATCCATCCAAACAAATGACGGATCAATAAATAGACTCGGGGTATGGTCGTAGCCATCCAATCAAAAGATTCATGTAGATAGTCATGATAAAAAAAATGTCTCGTAGCCTAGATTTCATCAAACAAAACCACGGTCTTACGCTCCATCTTGACCCAAACAAGTACAAATTAAAACATGCGAATAAGTTAGTTGAAGTCGAACATGCAAGAAAGTCACCCGATTACCGACCAATGATGAAAGTTGTTAATGAGACACGAGAGAAACCACCAATAATGACAATGGCTCTCAAGGTACAACATGTACAATCCATGAAATGTGAAACAGATGATCTAGCATCAAACATCCGCATAACCACCCGATCAAAGGCCAATGATGAGGACTTGTCATCAAATGCAGAAGAACTTGTCATTGAGCCATGCAAGCTCAAGGTGCTTGGAAGGGAGTCTCTAGATCAACTTCTTGGATAATGAGTTGAAGTCGATAGGAAGTGACCTGGTCGAGGAGGGCCATAATGTTTCCCACAACATCAACATCGAGACAGAAGGAGTAAGATGCTAGAGAATCGAGGACCACAAAGAGGATCAGAGGTTGAAAAAGCGAAAAGGAAACTTCTCTTGAACATATCGACAACATGACTCTAGAATTTGGCGATTGACATCAAGGGATCTAAGGTCATGATGACGTGGCAAAAGAGCATATGAGAGGCCAAAAGAGATTACCAAAACCCATGGAGGCAAAAATGATGAAATGAGATGTCCCCCAACCCGACACAAATGCGAGATGAGTGTCATGTTCAAGAGTGACATACGCCGATACGATCGAGAAGCGGCTCCATTTTCTCCCACCATTCGTTTGGCGAGTACCCCAATTATTTTTGGAAACAAAGCTTGAAAGGGATAGCATGTGCTTGTCATATAAGTTTTTCCTTCAGACAAATCCATCCTAGTACATTTGACAAGCCCTAGGAAGGAGGGAACTCGGTTACGTCATGGTCACGGTTTCGAAGCCATTTAGGTTTTTAGAATCTAACAAAAGGAAGAACTCGAAATCTTTTTCATGTTTAGAGAGTTTGAAAAAGAAGTGAAAAGAAAAACTCCAACAAGGCCCTTTTCGAGGTAGTCTCATAGATTCGAAAAAGGTAGAAAATTATGTCCGAGAGAACCTCTTAGTCACGATAGGCTAAGGTATTCATTTTTTGTAAATAATCTATCCCAACCCAAAAAAGGGGTAAACGTATATCTTGGGTAGATATCTTTTTGCAACCTTTTAACGAGTTCAAAACAATAAGAGTCTTAGCAATCTTTTCAATTTTTGAGAGTAAAAAAAGAGTTGAAATATGACTCTAGGGGTGACTTTTTCATATTTTTACGAGTTTGGAAAAAGTATAAAATTTAACTCATTACTTCATCATCATCACATTGAGGACTTTGTTGTTGCACAAGAGATGCATGTAAAACCCATTTTTCAAAATAAAATAGAAAAATAATAGAAAAATATGTTCAAAAACCTAATTAGGTTTTTGAAAAAGTTTATAAAATGCCAAAAAATGGTAAAAAAAATTTACTTTTCACTTTTACCTCTTGTGAGCATTGATTTACCCTTTTTCCTTATGATTTTGCAGAGCTAATAGTGGATAATCCGGAAGGCCAATCGCAAATTCATCTTTTCAGGTAAGAGCCCATGTCCTTGCACGCATTTTGATATACATATCATATCCTGTCAATCGATTTTCTAGATTTGTGGAGGGGTTTTTGTGTAAATTAGGGTGTTGCGGTCGGTACGGGTTTTGGGCACAAACTCACACCAACTTGCCTTGATTTCAAACGGGAGTTGCGCCACTTAACGCGATTGTTTTTAAAATAGTCGCGCCAGCTACGACGCTTGACTTTTAGCTTGTAAATTCAACAAGTTATCCCATTTTAAACACTTCAAAAATAAAATTATTTGACTAATGATAACCCCATTGTTGTTTTTGCGGGTGTGAAAGAGAAAAATGGTGATCGAATGGAAGGAAAGATAACATAGTAAAGAAAATGAGCAAGCCTTTGGAAATGTAAGATGAATGGATGCTCTTAGGGACTGCGGGGTTAAGAAATTCTTCATGGCACCATGTCTCCAAGCTCAACCAAAGATATTACAGTACTTGATCAGTGTACGGGACATTGATCGGGAAAGATTCATAATTCATGACTAGGAGCTAGAGATTGAGGTCTCAGATGTTTACTTCATAACTGGATTGTCACGGAGGGGGGAAGTACCAATCTTGACAGGTACCCGACCCACGATGGAAAACATTAGCATGGTCATCGACAGGGTGTGCCGAGGGACAAGGAAAGGATCCAAAAGCAGGAAGGTGGATATCCAAACTATTCCTGATTTGGCACTAAAAGTAGTGTTGCACAATATCACGCAAGCTGCTGGATCTCAGGCTCTGCATGAGGCCACAAAAACAATGTTACTTCTTACAGTAGATTGTATGGCACCAACTCTCTACAACTGGGCAGAGGCAGTAACGATCAACATGAAACGGCAACTGACGAAATGCAAGAACGGTAAGCTGAAATAGTTCAGCTATGGGTCCATCCTGGTACCATTCATCTTGGAATGGCTACCAATTTTCCAACGTCAGGAAGTGATAGTTCCTACACCACCAACCCAAGAGCCATGGATGGTTCGTTTGGCGTCTTTGATGCCAAGATCAGGAGGCGGTCAACAGATGTCCTGGAGACCATAGTTTTTCGAGTGGCTCCGCCGACAACTAATTGTCATGGAGGACTAGTCCTATTCTGGCACAAAATTTAGCGGTGATGTGGATCTCCCACTCCTAGCAGGAGAGGATTGGGATGAAGCATTGGGTAAGACTCTTTTTTATTTTATTTTGATGAGTATTATGATTTTATTTATTTATTTTTATTATATATGTTTTGATGTTAATCCATGTATTACAAATGTCGTCCCAGAAACACCTGCAGGAATGTCTCCAATAGCATGGCGAATTCCTCGTGATTTTGTTGTGGCCCCTCATGGTGAGGGAAGCGAGGAGGAGGAAATCGTGCGCAACCTGGAGGGACTCACCAGCAGAATCCCAGACTACGCGAGATTTGATGATGTTCCTCGAGCGTACCAGAGACACACTGCAGGGGTGTCAAACCGTGTTCACCACTTATTGAGGCGGCTTGTGCGGGCAGTGACATGCTACCATGAGCATCATGCTGACTAGACACCTAGGCTTTTATTTCTGCATATTTTTGAGAGACATGATGTCTCAGGATGTAACCAAAACATACATATTTTTTTAACTTATGATGCATGTGGATGCAAACACTCGATATATATGTATAATCTTATCATGTGATGATGATGTTTTACAAATTACGCAAATGTCTATCTAATACAATATTGGCTACTGTATCAGTTAACGCGTTCATTCGTCTAGGAATATGTTAATCTGTGATGTAATCAAAATTTCTTTCTAGTGAACAAACACGCAAGTACAAACCTAATATTTGAGGATTTCTAACAAAATAATGCTCATTAAGTCGAAGAACAACAAGCTGAGAATCTAGGTTAACAATCAATGCACAAATGTCAAGAGAAATTGCCTTAGTTAAGAGTTCAATGACCACACTATATTCAACGACATTGTTTGTAGTTTGTCCTAGACAAATACCTTGAAGGTATATCAACTCACCATTAGGATTATAAATCACCTAGGATGCAGAAGACAAGTTTCGGGTACTGTAGGAGGCACCATCCGCGAAACTGACATAAGGAGTTATAAACATTTGCACAATAAGCAACGACCCAATAAGCAAGAAAACACTCGCAAAGCACACCAAGCCAAAAATGTACAAAAATTAAAAGACACCTATGTACAAAACATGCACGAGAAACTCATGCATAATATTTTTTAAGATACAACCCATTTTTGGGCTGATCCAGAGGATAACCTTCATAATCAATAATCTCATAAGCCCCGTTCTACAAAACATGCTTAATAATATAGGGCCCATGCCACATGGTTTGGAATTTTCCTGCCCCCAGCTTATCATGAGCTTGGTCATACAGGAGGACGAGGTCTCCTTCTATAAAGGAACGAGGAGAAACTGATTAGTCAAAATGAGCTTTGACCTGCTTTTTTTGTGCTTCTATGACAAGAGCAACAAAGTGGCGAGTTTCATCAAGCCTCGCTAAATATAGAAGACACTCTTCTTCTGGTGAAGTATTAGGCAACAATTCAACAACTATCTTGAGAGAAAGGATTTCACATTCAATCAGAAGGGTAGCTTCCAAACCATAAACAAGCTGGAATGGAGTGAATCCGGTCACATCCTTCACTGAGGTTCGGTAAGCCCAGAGAGATGAAAACAACATGAGATGCCAGTTTGACTTGTGCATCCCAATCGTACGTTGAAGCATAATGACGAGAAATTTGTTCACAGCTTCAACCTGGCCATTGGCCTGAGGGTAGTACAGTGTTGAGCTGTTGTGACACAGACCCAACTTAGAAGTCAACTCATCCATCATGTAATGACAAAAATGAGAACCATGATCGATAACAATGGCTTGAGGGACGCCAAACCTAGTAATGACATGATTGAATAGAAATTGTGCGGTTGTCTTACCGTCAGCGGTAAGTATGGGCATTGCTTCAGCCCATTTTGTGAAGTAGTCTATGGCTACGATAATATAATCATTTCCCACAGCCAAGTGAGGGTTACACATCATAAAATCGATGCCCCACTTCACAAAGAGACCAACGGTAATGACATGATGAAGGTGCGTGGGTGGCGCGCGCATCTTGCACTGATAAATCTGGCAATTATGACACTTACAGACAATAACAATGCAGTCTTTAAATATGATGGGCCAGAAATAACCAGCACGAAGAATATTCTATGCAGTAGCATATCCAGACATGTGATCGCCACATGCACCATTGTGGTAATAATTAAGGACCTTTTTAGCCTCCTTGAGAGTCAAACACCAGCGGAGAACATAATCAGCTCCGATGCGGTAGAGAGTATCTCTGGCTATGTGATAAGGTTGCGAATGATGTTGAATGTGTCATCGAGCATCCTTCGTCAACTCAGATCAAAAGGTGGAAGTCTGAAGATGTACGATGATATCATCCTACCAAGGATCAAGGGTGCTAATAAGAAAAAGTGTGTCGTCCAGAATGTGTTTCTCGAAACTAGAAGGGGCAGAATCAGAAGGGAGAGAGAAAATCAAACGAAAACCAATGACTTCTTCGATTTGGCAGTAGTGAACTCCAAATCGAACTCTTGGAGGATAACAATCCACTTCGAGTACCTGCCCCCCAGTAATTGACAAGTCAATATGTAAGTCATGGGGTTGCAATCAGAAATCATGGTCACTGTGTGCAACAGGGTATAGTGATGAAAATGTTGAATATCTTGGACAACAACCAACGCCAACTTCTCGACATGTGCGTAGTGCGTTTCAATATCGAGAAGGTTACGAGACAAATATTAAATTACGTGCTCGTCACCATCATCGTCGTCTTGCACCAGAACCATGGCAATAGTGCTAAACACGGTAGCCAAATAGAGGGAGTAATCACGATGATAATTGGGAGGACACAATAGAGGAGCACTGACCAACAATGTCTTTAATGCATCGAAGGATTTTTGAGCGATCTCATCCCAGAGGAACGAGATCCCTTGCTTAAGTAATTGCATAAATCCTTTGGCCAATTCAACATATTTCGGTATAAAACGACACAAGAAGTTAGATTTCCCTTGCAGACTCTGTAGCTGATGTAAGGATGAAGGAGAGGGGAGATTAACAATAGCTTCAACTTTGAGGGGATCAAGACGAATTTCGTCTTTAGAGACAATAAACCCTAAGATCCTACCAGATTCAATGCAAAAGACGCACTTATGCAGATTGAGTCGGATGTTATAACGTTGACAACGAAGAAATATTTGACGGAGATGATCAGGGTGGTCTTTACGCTTAGCTGAATGAGCCGGAAGGTCATCCAGGTAAGGTTGAACAATGCACTTGATATCATGGAAAGCATATGACATTTCTCTTTGAAAGGTAGCCCCAAAAATTTTAAGACCAAAAGGGAGCTTCTTATAGGCGAAAGTACCCTAAGGACAGATAAAGGCGGTCTTGTGTTGATCAGGTAGAAGAATATTAATCTGGTTGTACCCAGAAAACCCATCCATAAGGGAAAATATCTCACTCCCAGCACATTCATCAATGATCTGGTCGATAAAAGGAGTGGGATAATTATCCTTAGGGCAAGAATGATTGATATCATGGTAATGTACACAGACCTGAATAGTACCCTATTTTTTATCCACAGGAACAATAATTGAAACCCATTTTGTCAAGGGAATTAGATAGATAAAACCAGCTCGAAGAAGTTTTTCAACTTCACCTTTAATAGTGGTCGCCTTTCTAGGGTGCACAGGGCGAAGGCACTGGAAAATAGGCTTCACACCAGGATAAGTAGGAATTTCATGCACCATAATACTCGGATTGATGCCGGGCATTTCTTTGTAATACGAAGCGAAAACATCGCGAAACTCGCGGAAGAGACTAGTATAGACCTTGATCTCATCGGGAGAAAAGGTCACCCCAATATGGATGCTCTCGACAACCCTCGGTTTGACAGAGATGTCGATAGGCATCGTTTGTGTGATGTTTCCCAAGTTACCTTCTACAAAGACTTTGTGTGTCAGGATGGGTGTCTGAAGTGGAGGAGAAGGAACTTGAGAAGCGAACTTCTCGAGATAAGTAGACATGGCCCCAAGGCCAGGCATGAAAGAGTAACGATGATGGCTATCGTCCCAAGGAGGATCCTCAAGAGACATAGTTTCTGCGATGGCCTCATCGGAGGGAAATATCTCATTTATGGGATCGGCTGAATCCGAATCGCCGAGCCAAGGGGATTGAGAATAAGTTACAAGATACATACTCAAAGGAGCATGATCAGAGGGAGGAGGAGCTGAAGCCGAAATAAGTTCACAATAATCAATATCTATTGGGCTTAACGACATTGAATCACCAAATGTATCAATCTTCTCGGGTGAAGGGACGATCCACAGATTAGAAGACCTAGAGATCATGTTAACCTGAGCAATGTTGGGTGGAGGAAGAGGAAAAATACCCACGAGGGCAGGATCTTTGAAATGACCCGGCCCTATAATATCATAAGGCATAGGAATACGATATACATATGGGTTGTGTCTCTCGAAAGATGAAGAATTAAAAAAGGTCAATTGATCAACAATGATGATCTTTCCCTCGCGTGGAAATCGAAGAACACGAAAGAGAGTGGACGAAATGCACAGCATGGCATGAGTCCAACTGCAACTAACGAGAAGATTGTAATTGAGCTTGGCGTCAATGACTTCAACCTCAACGTTAACTGTCTTTCCTTATAACGTAATGGGTAAACTAGCGAGAACACCAAGAGGGCAGGATTCCCTTCCATCAAAAGATTCTAAAGCGTTTGGAGATGAATTGAGGGTTGGAGAACTAATGGCTTTCCAGCAGGAAGATGACATGACGCACGTAGATGCACCCTCATCCACGACCGCTCGATGGATATTATTTCTATTAATCCCAACTTGGATGATCAGTGCAAGCTGGTGAGGGAGACGCGGGACAAAATTTTCCAAATTGAAAGTGATAAGGCTAGAATCGGTGGGATCAACCCCACCGATGGAAGATAACAAAGCCTTCCGTTGAGACGGAAAACTTTGAAGTACTTCCAATGGAGACATAGCAGATGGCGCCTGAGCCAAGTCCTCAAAAATACTGTAATGCTGAGCAACACGGGCGTTAGGATTATAGGAAGAATTACGGAGTACACCTTTGGAAGGTGTCCATACAATGGGCTCAGTACGGGGCCTTTCAATCGGAAGAGGGCTAGAAGCAGGTGGGGGAGAAGGACCATTAACGAATTCCTTCCCGGCTACCTTACATGGTTTGGTATAATCTTTCGATCAGGTAGCAATTGAAATGGATGCAAGACCATTCATCATGAAAACTTGAGAGCCAAATGGGGTAGAGGACTGAGCTTGCTCTACCAACTGAGTCTGTTGTGATGGAAACGGTTCTTTGAGAACAACCAGAGTGCCTTGGGTGCCTTTGAGCAATCAACTCACCTTGGCCCGTCGGGGACAGTCCTTGGTGTAATGCTCTTCTTCACAAATCAAACAAGGGTACTTTGGTTTATGCTGTGAACCATCATCAGCACAAGATTTCTGAGAATCCTGTTTCAGGGTATTGGTTTTGGCTTTACCTTTACCCTTGTTTTTACCTTTGGAAGTTTTATCCGCTAGATTAGATTGGATGGCTTTCACTTCCGTGGTTTTACCAGAATTCGGGGGTGGCTGAGAAGCAATATCATTGGAAGGAGTGGATTTTTGATTCGCAGGATTTGAAGAAGAATTCCAAGAATTCTGAGACACAGAACCAATGATATTGTCGACGGATGGCGTCATCGGTGCTTTGAAAGTTCCAGGTCGAGGGGCATCAGGCAAGAGTTCGTACAATGTGCCAGACTGAGAGTACACGAGATCAAGGTACTGGGAACGAGCGATGGCTTGTTCCTTAGTAACGCATGCCGCCATAGCAATGTCCTTAGCAATCGGAGCAACGAAGGAGGTAGTGAACCAGTCAGTTAGAATTTGATCAAGAATCTCAAACTTGATCAAACGACCACGACGCCTCCATTCATGAATATGATCAGAGATATGGGTAGCTCGATCTTGCTTCAAGGATGTGAGGAGGTGCGTCCCAGTTTTATACCAAACTGGTAATTGAAAGTGTGTGAGAAATGCCATGGCTAAAGAGTTGAAATCTTGGAAGACTTCGTGGGATAATTCGATGTACCACTTGGCAGTGACACCTGTGAGAGTCCATTGGAAAAGACGGAGTCGAATGGAATCACTTGGGGGTCTTCTCTAGACTTGTCCTCAAATTTAGGACAATCACCAGGAATTTTGGTTAGAACTGGAGGCCAATATGGATTATGAAGGATAGGATCGTTCGTCAACTTCGACACATCGGGCAGTTCCAACGTAGCAAGGAAAGGTAATTTAGGATTGAAAGGCATTATCAGTCGTTGATAAAGACTGGTATTAGGATTCCACCCAGGTCGAGAGAAATTATGCTGCCATATGTTTTGTCCCGGAGGATTCTATCCATAGGGGTTATAAGCCTGATAGTTCTGCCCATACATGGGTTGAGGACCAGGATATTGATTTTGAGCATACCACTGAGGTCCTGTCTTTGCAACATATGGATTTTGTTGCAGAATGAAAGTAGTGCCTTGAGGTGCATTATACAACACTTGATTCTGACCATGAGGAAGATACGTAGGGCCTTGAGGCACACTGTATACCATATGGGATTGACCTTGTGGAACATAAGTAACGCCTTGGGGTGCACTATATACGACTTGAGACTGACCTTGAGGAAGATAAGTGGCGCCTTGAGGCTGAACGGGTTGCCCCTGGGGTGCAGGTTGGACCGGATACTGAGGTTGGACAGGCTATCCCTACGGAGTAGGTTGGTCTGGATGCTGAGAGCCACCAAATTGCACTTGTGGAAAAGGTTGGCCCGATGGTTGGGATGGGCCAGGTTGCCCCTGAAGACCAGGTTGACCCGGTGCAAGACCGTAGGGTTGTCATTTTTATACAAAATTTTGGCCTTGCAGAATGTAAGGCTGGTGCTATTGCATAAAAGGTTGTCCCCGTGGTGGATAGATTCCCCCCCCTGGAACATGAGATGCCCCTTGTTGAACGTGAGGTTGACCAGCAGGACCGTAGGGTTGTCCTTATTGGACCAAAGGTTTTCCCTGTAAGGGTTGTCCTTGCGGACCATAAGGTTGTCCTTGTGGACTAGAGGGTTGTCCCTGTTAGACCGAAGGTTGTCCTTGTGGACCATAGGGTTGTCCCGGCTGGTATATGGTCTAATTGGGGTCAATTGGAAGAAAATAGACGGGATTACCATACCATAATGATGCGGAGGATTACCAGAAGTTTGCAGCTACTGAGAACCCTGAGGAGAGGAATTCTGTTGTTGAATGGCCAACAGATACTCATCAAATGTCAAACCTCCAGGAATGGAATTAGAAACCATAGGCACAGTACTAGCAGGTTGAGTTCCTGAAACATGAGGCTGTGATCCACTCACGGTGCGCCTAACAGGTATCGTAGGATCGATAAAAATGGACCTTCGAGGAACAAGAGACACTGTGGATGATTGAGTCATATGGACAGCCAGCGCGGATGAAGCCACATAGATAGTGGGTCAGATGGGAACAAAGGTTACAATTGTCAATGTTATGGGAGTTGAGGGTGATGCCCTCGATACCGAGACCGTCGAGCTCCCAGAGGGAGTCGATGTATCCGACCATATTGGGTTTTGATACAACGATGCAACACCAGAAATGATCTGACCCAAAGTACGGTAACCGCGCAGGAGAGTTACCGGCTGTGAAGAAGGTTGACTTGAGACATAAGGAAAACTCTCCGGAGGGAGATGATGATCTCCTGTAGAAACATAGAGCTCTTCATTACTGACAAGACTCGAAGAATCCATGTTGGATGAAGCCACTTGATCGTCGAAAAGGCGACGGGCAGTGGCAAGTAAAGCAGTGGCTAATAAAGATGGTTCCAAAGTAAGAGGAGGAAACTCTTCCTCGTTCCCAAAACTAGACCAAGCGTCCTAAGGTTTCCAATTGATATCAAATGGCTCTTCAAGAGGATATCTGGTAGCGAGAGGTAAGATACTCGGAAGAATAGACTGCTAGAAATCGACCAACCTAGTGGGCTGAGATGCTTCCAAAGAAAATTCAGGAGAAGGATCACCACTAGGAGGTAATGAAGATGATGATGAAACTGGTGGTTCTGCCACCGTGACGGTGTTTCAAAACAGAAGAGAACCGAGATGACCAAATCGAGGCTTCAAGATCAAATACTAAGGAATTACTTAAGAACAAGCCAGGAAGATATCTTTAATGGGCATGTGATCATAGGAAATTTATTTTATGACATTGAAATGAAAATCTGTTGTTTCATGTTTTAAGAGTCGAGAAACAGAAAAAAGGTGACTCTAGTCACTTTCAGGTTGAAACGAGCGCGAAAGGAAAAGTACTCGAGGATATTTTCAATTTTAGAGAGTCACGAAAAGACAAAAATGACTACTCAAGGAATCGAAGCAAATGGGTGTACCAAGTTTTCGTGAACTGCAATACACACCTTGGTGATCAAATGAAAGAGAAATGACCAAGGACTTGACGTATGTGTAGGCAGTCTCCCCGAATGCTGTGTTTAGTGTATCACGGTTATAGAGCGATAGATTCGGCTTCCTATGGATAAAGGATTGCAACCTATGAGGGTCTCCCTTTATATACTCGATGGTACGGGGAGCACAAGTCCATAGTAGCGCTATCTAAAGCCAGATGGCGAATGACATCTACTAGGTTTAACGACGCGGAAACATGTCACTAGCCTAGACCTCTAAAATATGTGCGTTAGATTTCAATGCTTCCTTAGGTTGATTGAATTCATTTAAAAGTTGATCTTGAATTAATGTTGCAATTTCAAGGCCTTACCGAATGCGATATTGAACCCTTAGTGCACAACTACATGCAAAAGAAAATCATTCCAATTCAATGAAAGCTAGCTAAGAGAGGGATATTAGTTCATAACAAAGCAGCGACCAATGGAACACAAGAGAATTTCACTAATGCATCTAAGACAACCAAAGTAGAAAACGAAAAGATCTTTCCTTGTTCACAAAAGATACTAATGCAAAATAACAATTTCCATTTTCAAACTTAAGAGAAAGAATGCAAATTTTGTCTTTTTAGATGAATGAGAAGCAAAATGTATTGTTACACTAAAAAGAAAAATGAACACTAGTTTTGAGAAATTCGAATGTAACAATCTAAAGTAAGGAGATCAATCCAATACAAACATGAAACATACTCAAAACAAAGATGCACTCCTTCAAGAAAACAAAGGGCTTCTGAATCGATTTAGCAAGCAATGTAATCTATGCTCAAGGTGACAAATGGAGAGCCAAGCGAAAACAAAAAGTGATCATTCAATAACCCAATGACACGAAGAACTGAAAGAAAAGCGAAAACAATCAATCGACGAATTGAAACGACAAAGACCAATGTGACTCAAACTCAACTCAGAAGGCTCAGTGAGGAGAGAGCCAAACACGCGGCATAAGGCACCTAGAAACCCTAGGGCAACAAACTCCACCGATAAGAGAGGGACAAACAACTGAGAAGAACGAGAAAACAAGGTCAAAACAATCTCAGTGGACCAATTGAAAGATAAAAATCCAACCCAGAGGTAGGATAAACTGGAAAAACTCAGAAAAGAGGCTAAAATTCAATCCTACAAGATTTGGCGCGTCTGTTTAATTGTAATCCGCGCTAAACAGGGGTTGGCGCACCTGTGAAAAAAGCAACATGCGCCAATTGACGAGACTATTCAAGCGAGACTAGCGCTGAGCTAGAAAAACATGGGAAAAAATAAAAACCACTGAGAAGAGGTTAGACTTGACACTTTGGGACTGAACAGGGTGGCTAAAAACAGTCAGAAAGGAAAACTAAAGCAGAAAAACGATGAAACGACCAAAGTCGAATCGACAAGAAAAACACTAGATGAACAACCAGAGATGACAAACACATTGATCCCCAGTATGATCGCCAACTTTTTTTGCAGGTAAATACCCTCTGCGGATAGAGGTGATCCCTCTAGACCTAGGGTGGGTCTAGAAGCAAGGGAACATGTTAATCCTTCGGATTCCTAGTTTATGAATGAGACTAAGTCAGGATAGATGACCTACCTTTGTTCCAACGCAGTTTTCATAACTATGGAATCAGTCTCCGGATCTTCGTCTTTACACGTCATGGTCCTTCAGCTGTGATACTAGGGTGCCTGCACAAGGATCAAAGATCGATAACAACATACGAAAATATACTTGCATCCATAACTATCTAATTGTTCAAGGAGAATTAAACGCATTGCATAAAATTAAACATATCAAATGCAAAACAAGAACTAAAACATTAGTCATGTATTAATAAGTAGAGAGAAGAAGTTTACAACGAAAAGAGCCTTGACGTTGCAACCTTCTTGTGACGGGTCCAGTCAAACGTGTCTCAAGCATTTGTCGGGGAATTGGACTTGGCGAGGCAACAATCCTAGACTCTCTCTCAACAATGGATTCCTCTTTGATCTATCTCACACCATCTATAGTAAGGATTGTTCAGCTAGCTGCAACTATGTGAGAAGGATGTATTTATGGGAGAGGAGGGGGTGGTTTGGGATCCCTCATAAGGTGGAAGGGAGACCTTATCCTTTGGGGAGTTGCTCAAATGTAGGAAACAAGAAGCCAAAGGGAGGTCTTCAACGTTATTCAGTCGAACAAACTATGCTGACTCCGCCCACGAAGTGGTTGGGAATGGAAAATTCGCTTCTATTTTTAAAAAAATTCCAAAAATAGCTCGGCACGGGCAGTCCACTAAGACAAAGTGCCAATAGGCGCAAGGCCCAGTGCTAATTTCTCTATGGGCGCGAGGCCATAACTGCCTACCAACGCCGACCCAAAATCATATGTTTTGAGAGCCTGCTCCACGAATATTCAACAGAGGAAATGTTCTTCTCATGGCAAGGGATGGAATGACACTTTTTCAAGGTATGACAATACAAATAAGTCACTGAAATGGTCCTCCAATGTTCGGGATGGGGATTGCAGGGACGGTGAAAAAATGTTGTGTAACACATGGGCAAAAATCTAGTCATGCCAAGGACTAGTGTAGCCCAGGTTGGGTGAGATGCCTGGGGGATTTTAATGACTTAGATGCCCCTGGGTCATGTTTACTCAAGCCACAGGTTAGGCGTGCCAATCATCTCAGGACTTACAATTCCTATTAAATAAACAAACAAATTATAAAAAAATAAGAAAGAAGTTAAACATGTAACAATATTCTTAACCATGAATATTCATTCCCACTTATATATTTTTAACTTGAAAATGGGATTTGTTACAATAATATGGTTTACTAATACCACATGCCCAAAAAAATCATAACTCATGTTCATATGAAATTTCTTTTTAAGACGCGTCTATTTTGGAATAGGGCTTCCATAATTTTAATTTAATGGCATGTCTATTTTGGAATATTGTTTTCATAATTTAAATTTAATTATGAATAATAATTAAGTAGATGGTAGGGATTTAACCTGCATGGAATATTCTAGAATATTCTTGTTACTATGCACAAATCAAAAGGTTAGATTTATCTCCAAAGTAGTTATGCTCTTTTTTCCCTTTTAATTAAATTTATTAATTACCAATATGTCACTTGAACAAGTGTCATATGAAGTGAGCTATGTTTTTTGGGGCATGTGATATTAATAGGCCATGATATTGGCCCATGATATTGTAACAAATCATATTTACTAGCATTTTCACCAAGAGGTGCAAGGGCACATCGATGTGTTTTGGGGTTGTTTTGATCCTTTAAATATATATACAATAAGATTTGAAATAAAGGGGTTTTCAACACCGCACTGGAGGTCGAGGGTTGGATGGTCTGACAAGCGCGAAGGTCGGGTATCTTTTCAGGGGTCTAGTGCATCGAGGGGCTCGACTATGCAAGATTTCATTTTATAAAAAGGGTTTTCATAACTTTGTGTGTGTGTGTGTGTTATTAAAATATTATAATAAACTAGAGCTATGTCAATGTTGAGATACGATGGAGAATAACCAGAGTTGTGTCAATGAAGACAATCAATAGGGAGGTTGGGAAATTGAAGATAGTTGTACATTGGGATTGCAAATAAATTAAGTAAAAAATTGAGGGGACTAGGTATTTGGTTACGGTATTAACCATATATTAGTTTGTCTCTCCACACTCTTCTCTAATACGCATAACATTGCCACGTGAAACACATGCATAAATTCATGAAGAGGGACACTAGAGAGCCAAGAATCCAATATTTCCATAAAATCTTTGTTCGTAGAATCAAAAATTTGAATAAACAAATTTTAAGAACATAAAAGCCATTCCGCATGTGGTCATTTCCCTTGATAGACCACCAATGATGATTTTCCTGTCAAGAAATCACAAGACAAGCCAATGAATACAAGCCTTAAAACCATTGGAAATGGTATGCCCTACATGAAGTAACAAATAAATGCGAAGACAAATTTAGATACTCACCTAGGACTAGAAGCAGTGTTGTTCTTCTGCTCCTGTGGGCCATCTCTTTCTTGGGAATTATCATCTTTTCCATTTTGGGTATCACCCTTGGAGGGTGATTGACATGCTTCCTCAGCCTTATATGGACCCTCCATGGGCATTGTTGACTAAATATCTTCTTTCTTCAGGAAAACAAGCAAGAGAGAGGGATTATTTGTGTGACACCCGTACTACACACCCAAACCAGGAAAATGGGTATGTTTCCACTTAGATAGTTGTCATGGAGTTCAAATATCTCCAACCTCAGAAGGTTTAGCATCCTTTTTGGGATGGATACATTCAAGTAATTATGGCCCATTTAGACTATGTGTAGAAATTACACCAATGGATTCAATATGATCATGCAATGTACTAAAAAAATATACTGAATCCTTCTACA
Source organism: Pinus albicaulis (assembly GCA_034641835.2). NCBI lineage: Eukaryota > Viridiplantae > Streptophyta > Pinopsida > Pinales > Pinaceae > Pinus > Pinus albicaulis. The sequence goes on from CM076582.1 coordinate 408,278,721, forward strand.
ATATTTGCGGAATATAAATCACGATCTCTCAATCACATGCAAGTAAGAGAAAGAAGTAAATCAATTGCACAACGCAAGATTTTCCTGGGGAAAGCAAATGCTCAAAACCCCTCTATCTCTATTATATAATAAGCCAATGAATCATGAAACAATACAATTTATGCTTGCTCACAAGAATCTCATGCACTCTACCAATCGTCTCACACTAATCTAGGAAAATTTGGACAAACACATAGCCAATTTCCTGCCCACCTTCAGCTTGCCTTGCTCACACAATTCCTAGGCAAATAAATCCCTATTAAATAGGAATTTCAACCTTCCTTGACCGCGCAATCCATCATGGGCATCCTGTGGCTTTATAATTGCACCTGGACAATTCGTTAATAATACAACTGATAATTATCTTCCCTTTAACCTTTGTCTCAATTGGGTCTTCATCAAAATTGACATGCATGCCGGTAATAATAGAAAATCATGAGTTACTTGATAGATCACTACTTGTGAATTAAATCTTATTTAATTCACTTGACCTCTCACTAGCTCATCACTCATTTAGAACTAGTTAAATTGATTTTAACTCAATTAATTCTAGTTAATTGATTACACTCACACTACACTAGTGAATTAACTGCATCTGGACCCCAAAAATAATAGAATCACTCTACAAGCCTCACCTTTGACCCTCAACTCGAAATTCTTGAGCTAACTTAGTATTTATGACTTAGTTAACTAATAAAATTTGTTATGAGATAAAATTACAATTTATTTTCTAATTTATTTAAGGGAAAAACAAATTAGACACACATTTTCTTGTTGATTTTCAACACTCCCTCTCAATAAGAAAGGGATTATTAGCTACCCCGATCCTGCGTTTGTGGTATTCGAATTTTCTCTTCGCTAGCGCCTTAGTCAAGATATCTACATCCTGATACTCCATGGGAATGTACTGCAACAACATAATGTGCCTTTGAACACAAACTTTGAGATGGTGGTATCGAATATCAAATGCTTGGACCTGTCATGGAATACCAGATTAACTAAGAGTTTTATGCAGCTCTAGTTATCATAATGTATCGACGTCGGACCCATCTGATGACCAAACAAACCAACAAGTATCTTCCTCGTCTATATGGCCTTGCATGCAGCCTGACTAGCTGCCATGTACTCTGCCTCAGCCGAACTGAGTGCAACCGATATTTGCTTCCCGTTGTACCAAGAAACTGTGGATGATCCTACGCTGAAGTTGCCCCCTAATGTGCTCTTCCTGTCTGATGGACTACCTTCCCAATCTGCATTGGTGAAGCGTTAAAGCTTCACTCCATCTATTCGTCTGTACCATAATCCGTACACTATAGTGCCCCTGAGATATCTCAAAACATGATTCCCCGCCTTCCAAAAGATCTTGGTAGGCTTAACCATAGTTTGAATAAGCTGGTTAACTGTGTATCATATGTTTGGTCTTGTGTTCACCAAATACATAAGTGAACCCACAAGCTGATTGTAAACAATAACATCCACTACCTCACCTGAAGTAGCATCCTCCTTCCTCCAGTTTCCTACAAGAGGAGTCTCCATGGGTTTGTTGCCATCCATGTGGAACTTCCTTAGAATCTCCTTGGAATACTTGCCCTCAGATACAAATAACTCCCCATCTCTTTTCCATATTTCCAAGCTAAGGAAATAGTGCAAGAGCCTTGTTGTGGCTCATTTGCATTTACCTTTGAAATATTTTTCAAAACACCAAAAAAGCATATATGTTAGAAAATGTAAAATTTTGTATGTCTAAGAATAATTTTGATTTATATGTTGGTACATTAACATTTCGTGATGAGATGTGAATGTAGGTCGAAGGATTGGATAACCAGAATAAAGCTCAAGAGGGTTTTAACACCGTGGAGAAAGATGGAGTTGCACGAGTGCATTGAATGAACTATCGCAGGGAGTAGTGTGGAGAAGATGGAGCTGTAGAGTGGTGATAGCCGAAGAAACAGAGAAATCGTTTAAGGCAAAAAAAATTTAGAAGATTCCCAAAGGATGCGATCTGACGATGAGGATTAAATCCCAAAATTAAAGTGAGAGATGGACGAACAAGGTTGCATTGCAAAGTTAAGTTTGAAAAGTTGCGAAGTGGACATGTGTCGGCATAGCGTGATTTCACATCGACAATTAGTTAGTTTATGCGTTAAGGCCTTTGCAAGTTAAACAAAATAGCTTGTGATGCGATAAGAAGGGAAACTTGCGATGTGATAAAGGGAGGAGCCACGTGTTGGCACAACGATTCAACACATATCACACATCGGCAGGTTTAGAGATTAGCATTAAGAATTTGCAAGGTAAAGTATTTTGGTTGCGATGCGACAAACAGGAGATGGCCGTGTGAGACAGTATAGCGGGACCGTTGGATTGAGGCACAGATCAACGGTGGAGGATAAATCGCAAACAGAGTGGTTTCACACATCATCATTATTATTGTTCACCATTTAAGATATTTTTTCTAGTTTCTGACGTGCGATATCGAATAAGTTGCGAAGTGTGATTGCTTCTGATTTGTCAAGTCGTGTGTGGGCCCGTAAACCACAGTTCTGCGGTGTTTGTATAAAGTTGCTGCTGTGTATGTGATAAGGTAATGCGAAGGGGCAACCAATGAATAAAGTGGCATAGGCAGAGTTGGGCATAAGAATTTATAGTGGCACAGTGGGAAGCACGACAGTTGGATCAAGTTGGCCACCAAGGCGTCATTACAGAACTTTGAAGTTTCTACATCATAACCCGAAAGGACACCTCGGCACTTCGTGAGGACGCATCAACAACATCAGATTCAACAAAACGAACAATATTTCCAATTTTTATTTGTTTTCTCTATATGATTGCATAAGTAATCTTAACATTTTAGGTAGTCGAATAGTTTCAAGAAGTTCAGCAGTTATGAACTACTTTGATGTATTTAAGTAGATAGAAATAAAGAAAAGAGGTTATGAGTTTTGGACCTTTGGATGACTGTTAATTTGGTACTGAATTTCCTGAGAAATTAATGAAAGAAGATCAAGTTTCCTACACCTGTTGATGTTGATATGTCTTTCCAGTTTCTCTCTTTGTTTATTCCTCTTTGAATGAAGTGAAGTAATGTAGCAGCCGGTCTCTTAATTACATCTGTGAGTAAGAGTTAAATCACCTTAATTTGCACTCCTTCGCTTCATCTCTTCTCTTTTCACAAACTCCTGATGAAACTTCAAAGTAATAGATTCTGTGTTTACAACACATTATTTCGAGTTTCCTCTCTCTCCATGATTTCCTCTGAAACTTAAAAGTGATAGATTTTGTTTCTCATCATATCATTTTGAGTTTCTCTTACAATTCTTCTTTTCATTTCATTCAAGTATCAATAGTTTATGGCATTGTGAAGGCTTTCATTATATCATATTATTGAGGGTATTAAGTAATTAAATTCTAAATGTGTTAAATAGAGACCATTTGATATCGTAATTGTGACATACATTTATAAAATGTCTTAAGCTGTGATTCCTTACCACAACCAAGGGATTGTTTCTTGAGATACAACATTTTCTGGTGCCGTTGCCAGGGATGAAGAAACAAAGTTTATTTTTCCCTGGTTTTTTTACATTATTTCCTCTGGTTGTTTAATGAGGAGGAAATATTGGGTTGTGTTTGTTATTTCAAAATTCTAGCTTTCAAAAGGCCTCACACGAGGTCATATACCTCACAACAGATAGTCCCTGCTTTGCCAGACCCAGAAATATTGGTTTCTAAAAAGGCTCAGAAACCTGAAATTCCTTCAATACCTGATCCTACATTGTCTAATCCTGACAGTAGTTCGTATTTCCGAGGAACTCTCTTTCTTGGAACAAGATTCTCCTTTCACGCCCATTCATTTTCAAGAACCTAATTTAGAAGAACATTCTTTTGAGTCTATTTATTTTACCTTCACTCAAGCTCAACCAAATATAGTTGATGGTTCTTCTGCCATTATTCATCAAACCACTCCCATATAAGTTTTGCCTCCACCCTCATTCACTTTCACAGCAGGTTCATCAACCTCAACTACCCAAGGAAAAATTAACCAACCTGTAAATATGGCAGCACCAACCTTTTTGTTGAACATATATGCTTCACTAAATCTTGCACAACCAATGAATTCCATGCCTCAAGAATACCTCAAGTTACTTCCTCATTTCACTTGAGAAGATGAAGTAATTGCAGAACAACATTCACCCTTGTTTTGCACTTTTGCCGAGAATTTAAATGTAGAACATCTTGATGTTGTGATGAGACTATATGTGTAGTCTCTAGATGGAGAGGCTAGAAAATGGTTCAAAGGTTTACCATATGGTTCAATAAATAATTGGGAAGAGTTAGAAACTCAATTCACTCAGAGATGGGGAGAAAAGAGAGATCATGGTTACTCATTAACAAAGTGTAATGCAATTAAAAGAAGGCCTAATGAAACCATTTATGAGTTTGTAAAAATATTCAACAAATTGTAAAATAGTTTACCCATAGAGATGAAGCCCCCCCCCGTAGGAGTAAAGGTATTTTTGCTAGGGCTTTTGAAGCTGTTTTTAGCTTTACATTGACAGAGAGAAGAGCCCCTACTCTTGAGTAGATACAGACAGATGCTCTAGAGATCAAAGCTAATATGACTACAGCTGGAAAAGTGAAAGGGAAACAACCGGTCCAAGAGAAGGGAAAAGAAAAAGAAGAATCATCACAAGATCTAACAATTGAAGATATAACAAAGGTGAGGAAGCATCTAACCAATAAGCTAGCCAAGATGGAATTGGAAAATAAAAAATCCCAAAGACAAGTACAACCAAACCAAGGGGGGTTTAACCCTCAATTCAGAAGACATCCCCTGCAAATTTTGCAGAGGGAAAGAAGAGATCAAGACCAGATTCAATCACAGTTGTATATAGAAGCACCACCCGCAGAGCCAAAAGAAGATGAAAAAAGGGAGGCCAAGGATCAGATATCTGATATGTATGCAATTGAAGAGGATGAAGAGGAAGATTGTAAGGGAGAATACGTTTAAGCTGAAGTATCTTTTGATCAAGATGAAATGGATGAAAATTGTAGACAATTCAAATATTTCATGCAAGCTGAGTTACATAAAAAGTATGATTTAAGGTCTAGAAAGAGATCTATAGTGTAGGATAACGAAGGTGAACAACAAGGTTCTGTTCCTCCTTCAATGGAAACTCCACAACAAAAGGACCCTGTGAAACAGGTCAGTAAGGGGAAACAACATGTAAATTCACTTAATAGAGAAAATGTGCAACAGGTTGAATCTTCCCAGAACAAATCAGTTGACACTAATATTTTGGAGAGAGTTGTTCTTGTACCCGAACAAGCGGAAAATTATAGAAAGAGTGAAGAAGAACCTGAAAATAATGTTAAGAAAACTCATTCTTTTATTTTGGAAAAAGAGTTGGAGAAAGTTAAAATCCAAGTACCTCTTCTAGAATTAGCTTAAATACCAGCTTACAAGAAAGAAATTTTAGAATTTATTAATTTGACATAGGTGGAAGATATAAGTGACACCGTGAACTTACAAGAAGAAAAGCCAGTGGTCACCTTTGGTCCTCATGTAGAAGAAGTAGATCCTTTTGTTCCACCCTTCTATACTTCTCTGTTGCTTCATGATTTTACTCTACATAATTGCATGCTGGACTCAGGAGCGTCCCATAATCTCATGCCATTGTTTGCTATGAAGGAACTTAACTTGTATATTACCAAACCTTATAGGGATATGTATTCATTTGATTCCAAAAGGGTGAAATGTGTTGGGTTATTTAAATATGTATCAGTTTCATTGGGACAAATCCTAACAAAAAGTATAGTCATGGATGTAGTGGTTGTTGACATCCCAACCAGGTTTGGAATGCTCCTGTCAAGATTTTGGGGAGAAAAGTTGGGAGGTGTACTAAAATTAGTTTTCACTTATGCTATCATTCTGATTTTCAATGGGGAAGAAAGGATATTATACATGGAAACAAGGCTTGTGAAGACTACCTCCAAGAAATATGCAGGAAATTCCCCCATTTGTTGTCAAGAAACATAAGATATTTCTTGTTTCATGCTGCATGAAGATGTAGAATTTGCTAAAGACACAGGGAAGCATCTCTCTTCAGCAGTTGTAAATAATGAGCTGCGCTCAAGGAATATTTGGAAGTGATACTTTGATGGTGCCTACTCCAAGGAGGGCGCAGGTGCTGAATTCTTGCTGATATGATCTAGATTTATGCAGGAACACAACAAAATATAGAAACAACCATAAACATAGAAATACAATGGAAATAAGGCTTCATTTCATTAATATCAAATCACAGAAATATGCTTACAAACATGATGGAAATAAAATAGCTAGGGTGCTGGTAGCGAATCTCTGAGAAGAGATGTGGCAGCTACAAACCTCTGAATTGTGTTACAATGAGGCTTGAGGGCCTATTTATTATGGAGAAACAATGGAGAACTCTAAACATCCAAAAACATAACCCTAGGAGATGAAACGCCAAAACTATGGGTCCCGTTTGGGTAAATTGGTATTTCAAATTCCCGGGGACGTAACTTCGACATACTATCTCTGTTTGGGGCCTCAAAACGGCTCCGGAAGTTCAGGACCCGAAAAACTGCTAAAAATAGTAAGTTGTGAAAAAATTGAAAGAGACAATGGTGGGGCCCCAAGTGAAGAAGGTGGTCAGCTCACATTCACTCCGGACTCCTCCTCTTGTAGGAAGCAATGGTCCCCATTGCATTAAGTTCCTCCATGAGATGAGGAAATTTCTGCTGAACTGGGTCCCTGGTGAACCACTTTCCTTGGTGCAGGAGTTGGCCAGCTTTGACAACCCCATACAGTTGGATCTTTTTTTGGCGAGTGTTCTTGATTTGCATGTCCATGACACAATTGTAGGGGACTGTCTATGCAACAGTTTAACTCTTTTGCAGAGTCGCAATGTCACAAAGGTCTAACAGAGGTGTTAAGTAGACGCACATGCTCACATTGAACACGGTATCGACGGCAACGCATGCGCTATCGTAGTCAAGGCATTGTTCCTCACGTACTGTGATGGTGTGTGCACACCCATATCGTAGGCGACCATGCGTGGGGTCCAAAGGAGGCGCTCCTTCGCAAATGTACACATCCTTTCACCCACCGAGTTGTGTATATCTGGCGTTGATCATGTCGTTTTGTATTTGCATTGTCATCCCAATATGTCATGAACTCATGATGTGCCGAATGCGTCGATGGTCTTTACGATGGCTGATCTGACATACCATTTTTAGTAGTTGCTGTAAATGGTATACATTACTGGACATAATGGAAATGGCTAGAATCACAAGCCGACCTAAAAGTGGTTGTGGCAGGTTGAGATGTGGAGAGCCCGGTTATAACTGTGTTGTACATAGGGAAGGATCTCATCCCATGTGCGTGGATGCTTTGAATTGTACATGCGCAGAATGTGTACAATCATCCTGTTGATGACCTTTGTCTGGCCATCAGTTTGGGGATGGAAAGCTGTGGACTTGGTGAGCTTGGTGTCCAACATTGACCAGAGGCTGGACCAAAATGTGCTGAGGAACCTGCTATCACGATCTGATATGATAGAATATGGGATCCCAAAGTTCACCCACACTTGTTCAAAGAAGAGTTTAACAGTGGCTTTTGTTGTGATATTCTTATTACAGGTCGCCATAATGGCCATCTTTGAGAATCTATCGACGACTGCAAAAACACAGTCTTTTCCATGCTTAGTAGAAGGAAGGCCTGACATGTAATCCATGGAGATGGATTCCCAAGCTTGACTAGGGGTAGGTAGCGGAGTATAGAGCCCTTGCTTCTTGATGGTCGGTTTGGAAATGACGCAAGTAGTGCAGGATCTGATGTACTTCCCAACATCCCGTCGAAGGTTCGGCTAATAGAAATACTTCTATGGTACTGCCACTATTTTCTCAACCCCAAAATGCCCAGAGATACTACTGTAGTGTGCTTCCCATATCATCTTGGCACGCTCTCTTGAAGGAACACAGATATGTCCCAGGTGACATAATAGTGCATCTTGGAGGTGAAAATTTGGAACTTGCATACCCCCCAAGATTTCCTTGTATGTGTAGCTTAATTTTGGATCGCTCTTGTAGAGTAGCGTCCAATCAGAAGTCTCATGCCCACAAGAGTTGAGAACGGTGGTTATGGCCACGATCGGTGGTCGGCTGAAGCAGTCTGCAACATTATTGGTGCTACCCTTCTTGTACTTGATGTTCAAATTAAATTGTTGCAGATATGTGGACCACTTCTGATGACGATCATTCTGCAACTTCCCTTGTGTCTGTATGAACTGCAGGGGTCGGTGGTCTGTGTGGATGATTGTCTCCTTCCCCAAAATGTAATGTTGCCATTGTTGACAAGCCTGCATAATGGAATACATTTCTTTGTCATAAGTGGGATACTTTCGAACTGTGTCGGACAATGTCTCACTGTGATATGCCACTAGATGCCCCTGTTGAGTAAGAACTGCCCCAATAGCATAGTCAGAGGCATCTGTCTTAATCTCCAATGGTTGTTGCAAGTCTGGTAATGTGAGCACTAGGGCAGAACAGAGGCGATGTTTCAATTCTATGAACACCTTCTGTTGAGATTCCGACCAACAAAATTTTGCTTTCGCTCCTCCCTTGGTGACTTGACTCAAGGGCCAAGTGATATGAGAGAATCTCAACATGAACCTGCGGTAGAAATTAGCAAGACCCAGAAAGTTGCGAAGCTCTGTTAGGGTGGTTGGGGCTGGCCAATCTCAAATGACTTGGATCTTGGCTGGATCCACATGCACCCCCCTTTCATCAATAATGTATCCCAGATATTGAACATGGGTCATGCCAAAAGTGCACTTCTCCAAATTGGCACACAAATTGTGTTGTTGCAGTGTTTGGAGGACTTATCGGATGTGTTGGAGGTGCTCTTCCCAAGTCTGGCTGAAGATCAGAATGTCATCCAAGTATACCACTAAAAATGAGTTGGTGAATGGATGCAAGATGTCATCCATCAACCTCATGAAGGTTGCGAGAGAATTTGTCAATCCGAAAGGCATGACGAGCCATTCGAAAAGGCCCGGCTTGGCTTTGAAGGCAATCTTCCACACATCAGAGGTTCGATTGGTACCTGGTGATACCTAGACTTCAAGTCGATCTTGCTAAAATATTTTTCCCTTTGAGTTGGTCCAGAAGGTCATCAATCCGTGGGATCGGGTACCTATTCCAGACAATGATCTTGTTTAGCGCCCGATAATCAATACAGAGTCTCCAAGTCCCATCCTTCTTCTGTACCAACATGATCAGGCTCCCACAGGGTGATGAACTTGGCCGGATGTGACCTTTCTGCAACAGCTTGTGAATCTGCCTCTTGATTTCATCATTCTCCAGAACAGAGCGCCTATAGATCGGTCCATTGGGTAGTGGCACACCTGGGGTTAGGTCAATGGGGTGCTTGACCTGACAGTGTAGAGGCACCCCTATGGGTGAGGTGAAGATGCCCCCATAATCCTCCACAACCTTGTCCATTTTTTGTTGTCATGGAGAGGAGCCATGTCTGGAGGTCGTGGCCACAATATTCTTCTTTCCCTGGGGGCAGATCATTAGGAAAAAAAATTTCCTGGTTTGGGAAATGAGCTTACTACATTGTTTTGCAGTAACCAAAGAGATAGTGGGAGGCGGTGGTACCTCTGGTATCCTATACAATTTATTTCCCAAAGTAACAATAACAACGCGAGGCCGAGACTCATAAACAGCATGTCGCTTCCACAAGTATGGCTGGCCTAATAATACATCAGAAAAATGAATATGAGCAATGCCACACAATACCTCATCCGTGAAGGGCTTGATGCTATAGGGAAGGTGACACTTCTGGCTGACGCGGAGATCCCATCCTTGGTGAAGCCACTCGATGGTGTATGGTTGTGGGTGCACTATGGTCGGCAAGCCCAACCGCTTCACGACGTCTTCTGAAATGAGGTTCTTTTGGCTCCCATTGTCGACAATGAACCGTAGCGGGGAACCATTTACCCACATCTGGGAGTGGAAGAGACGCTCTGCCTCCTCTGGATCTTCTAGTTCCTCCTTTTGGATCTTCATAGTGGCAACCGTGGCGTTGGGCTCCACATCAATAATCTGCTTCCCTTTGTCATTCACCATGTCAGGTTCTGATTCAGAGTCGGAGTATGCATCTGATTAAGAAGCCCTCATCTTAGCCACCAGCGACTGCTTGGCCCGACACTCACTTGTGTTGTGAGTGGAGCTCTTATGGAACTCACACCACTTTCCCATGTCCTTCTTTGGCTTCACGGTGTTGTTCTTTGCTTGTGTCTTTGGCAGGTTGTCTTGGGCCGCCATGCCTTGGCTTTTTCCTTTGTTTTGTGGTTTGGGGGCACCTTTCCCTTGCTTTTGATTTGCAGATCCAAAGTCTCGCTTCTTCTGTTTGAATTTCTGCTCAACCTTGGCAGCATACCGGTATGCCGTACCAAGCGAGGAGATGTCGAGGAACTCCATTTCCTCCTGAATGTATCTGTGCAGACAACCGCGATACTTTAGCACCAAATGTTTCTCTGAATCTTTGATTCCCAACTTTGTGCGCAGGGTATGGAACAGATTCGTTAGCTCATGCACATCTTGATCCCTTGGTTGCCACAACGCGGTCCATTGTATGTACTTGTCCTCATAGCTCCCCACGGGATAGTATTGTTCCTTGATGGCATCTCGGAAAGAATTCCAAGTGGGTACGACTAAGAACAGAGAGGGTTCTGTCTTGTCCTTTTTCTCACAGTAGGTTTCCCACCAGTCCTTGACATGGGGGGTAGCTTTGAGGAGTGAAAAAATAATCTTCTCCCAGTCGGAAAAGTCATGAAATGAGAAATATCCTTCTAATAGATTCAACCATCTATCTACAACATCTGCATCTATTTGACCCTCAAATATGGGAATGTAAAATTTTACTTGTACCTTAAAGGGAGTCGCGCCTCCAGAGTGGCTGTTGGATACATATGCGCCATCGGTGGGCAGTCATTGAAGGATTTGGGAAAAGTTATCCATCATCGCGTTCCTTTGTTTTTCGAGGGCCTCCTCGAGCAATATTTTGATAGGATCTCCTGCTCCCTCATCTTTCTTTTCGTCCCCCATGGGCGTTCGTCGGGGTTTGCGAGGCCGATCTTGCAAAGGTTCCACCAAATCAAGCCCTAAATCCTTATACCCCGACCTCGTTGGGGACATGCAAAGAAGGATTGAGAAAAAGCAAACGACTTTGATTCCACTGATCCGGATTTATGTAGGAATGCAACAGAATACATAAATAACCATAAACATAGAAATACAACGGAAATAAGGCTTCATTTCATTAATATCAAATCACAGAAATATGCTTACAAACATGATGGAAATAAAATAGCTAGGGTGCTGGTAGTGAATCTCTGAGAAGAGATGTGGCGGATACAGACCTATGAACTGTGTTACAATGAGGCTCGAGGGCCTATTTATTATGGAGAAACAATGGAGAACTCTAAACGTCCAAAAAACTAAACCTAGGAGATGAAGCGCCAAAACTATGGGCCCCGTTTGGGTAAATTGGTGTTTCAACTTCCCGGGGACATAACTTCGGCATACTATCTCCGTTTGGGGCCTCAAAATGGCTCTAGAAGTTCAGGACCCAAAAAACTGCTAAAAATAGTAAGTTGTGAAAAAAATCAAAGAGACAATGGTGGGGCCCCAAGTGGAATAGGCGGGTGGCCACCAATATCCACCTGGATCATGATATCACCGAAGGTAACCTCATGCCTTTCTCTTTTAAAATATAATTTGATTCAACAAACAATGTGGCTGAGTATGAGGCCTTAATCTCAAGCCTTCAAGTTGCTAAACAGATGGGAATTTAATGTATTTCAATTTTTGGTGACTTTGAATTGATAATAAGGAAGATTAAAAATCATTGTCAAACCAAGCATCCGAGATTGAGATCATATAGGAATGAAGTTTTGGATCTGATAGAAAACAATTTTGAAGCCTTCAATCTTCATTATATTCCGAGGGAGGAGAATATATTGGCCGATTCTTTAGCAGTTGCAGCGAGCGCCTTCAAACCTCCAATAAATCCAAGGTTAAGGTATGAAATTGAAATTAGTGTTTCGGGGAATTAACACCCTAGAGGTTGGTTGGGATTCAACCTCCACAGAGCAGGGGCGTACTACTTAACAGAGACTCACACGATCATGCACATTCATAAAAACTACATAGAGCAGAATGAGAGGTTTACCCGTTGGTCCTACGTTTGAAGTAGATCCACGTGGAGTTCAAACTCCCTGCAACCGTCCTTCCTCCTTAACCTGAAATGCAAGAAGAAACCAACACAAAGGACAAGTTGTACAACATATTTCTACTCTATATGTTAGTGTGATTCATATAAAACATTAAATAAATCATAATGAATGCATGTATAACAAATATTCTTCATACATTAAAGCATACACTAACACGTTTATTTCGGGAACAGCATGATACTTCTGTATTATAAATAGTACGTACAAAAATAATCGTGGAGAGATCACCTGATCCTTCCAAGGCCTTCACAGACCGTCGTCCGGATCCGTCCAGCCCTTGCCTCGCTAAGACTCCTTCCAAACTGGTGCACACGAGATAACATATAAAGGGATGTGTATCTCAAGGAAACAAGGGTTTCCTGAAATGAACTGGGAAAGTGCAGGAGGCACGGGGAATCAGACTTGGATAGGGAACCAACAGAGTATAATATCAATACTTTCTCTCTCTCCCTTAGGCCATACACATGAGGTATTTTTATAGTCCCTCCAAGTAGTTTCAGCAGTTGGAAACAGTTGGCCACGGGCTGGGGTGGTTGAACTACCTGAGTAACCATCAACCCAGCGCGAAATTAGGGATTTTTATATATTTTTTAATCATTAAAATGGCATACGCGAAAAATTCTAGATGTACTCGCGTATACACGCGGAAAAACACGGGCATAGTCGCGTATGGAGGATTTTCCACTGTTTTTAAGTGAATTTGTCCAAGTCTGTAGGAATGGGTGCCCAAAAAGCCATGTAGCAATCATGAATCATGTCAAGGTGAGAAATGATGCTATAACAATTAGACATAGACCTTCTATCCCTAAAAATGTGAAACATTGTCAGGTGTTTGATGATGATGAACAGATAAATTAGTTCCTGACCATGATTGGAAACTTTGAATATGCTGAGATAGACCAAGAGGAAGAACAAACAGAGCAGAAAGCAGAAACAAGAAACCTTAAGCAGTCAATAGGTGAACAAAAGATTATCCAATTGAAAGACAATGTGCTCCCCAAAGGGTTGGGTCCCCTTGAAAGATTATTCAATGCTAATGATGTTGCTGTTGATTCAAAGAAACACATCAAGAAGAAGAGATGGAAGATTGTAATTTGGAAACTCAACATGAACCCAAAATAGTGAAATTGTTCAAAGGTGTTCCCAAAAACTACAAAGAAAGATACATTGATCTTTTAAAGAAATATATGGATGTGTTTGCCTGGTCATATGAAGACCTGAAAACATATGACAAAAGCATAATTCATCATAAGATTCCATTGAAGGAAAGACTCAAAACACACAGACATAAGCTTAGACAGATCAATCCATTGTTGTTAGCTCCAATCGAAAAATAAGTGAAGAAACTGTTGCAGGCAAAAATTATAGTCCCTCTTAGATATTTAGACTGGGTTTCTAATCTGGTCCCTGTAAGAAAGAATAATGGAGAGATAAGACTGTGTGTAGACTTCAGGAACTTGAACCGAGCATCTCTAAAAGATAATTATCCTTTTCCAAAAATGGATTATGTCTTACAGAAGGTGACAAGAGCTTACAAGTTGTCTATGGTTGACGGATTTTCTAGGTATAATCAGGTAGCAGTAGAAAAAGAAGATCAGAAGAAGACTGCTTTCACTACGCCCTAGGGCACCCTCATGTACGCAAGGATTCCATTTGGCCTTATGAACGCAGGTGCAACATTTCAGAGGGCCATGGACATAGCCTTCGTTGGTGACAGGTTTGTAGTTATATATCTGGATGATGTAACTGTTTTCTCAAGGTGAGATGATGAACACTTCGAGAATTTGCAAAAAAAAATTCGAAAGTGCAGAAAATTTGGTCTGTCATTAAATCCCAAGAAATCTTTATTTTCATTAGAAGAAGGTAAATTATTGGGTCACATAGTTTCTAAACAAGGAGTAAATATTGACCCAGAAAGGGTGGAAGCCATTCAAACTATTCCTTTACCCAGAAACAAGAAAGATATCTAGAGATTCCTGGGAAAAATAAAATTTATGAGGATATTTGTGCCCAATTATGTTGAGATTGTGAGAAGTATAACATATATGTTGAAGAAAAATGCAGAAGTAAAATGGGACAAGGGAGCAAGAGAAGCATTGGCTAGAATAAAGGAAGCACTACAGGAAGCTCCAGTTCTGATTAGTCCAGACTATCAAAATGCCTTTCAGGTATTCTCATTTGCATCCCCCACTACTATTGTCGTTGTGTTGTTGCAAAAAAATGAAGATAGTAAGGAGCAACCAGTTGCATTTTTTAGTAAAGTTCTCAGAGATACTGAGCTCAAACACAATATTCTGGAGAAACAAGTATATGCTTTGTTCAAAGCACTGAAAGCCTTCAGGACTTATCTGTTACAGTCCCAAATAACTACTTATGTTCCTAATTCTGTTGTGAAAGTCGTGTTGGTCCAAAGCAATGTTGAAGGAAAAAGGGGGGAAGTGGATAGAAAAAATCGAAGAGTATGATTTGGACATCAAACCCACCAACCTGGTGAAGGGACAGGGGTTAGCGAAGTTGTTGACATAAATAAATTTTCAAGCCATGGGAATCAATATGTTGGCACCAGTGAATGGAGCTGTTAATGAAGAAGGTCATGACAAGTCCAAAACATGTATTCAATACAAATTTTTGTGATCTGATTGGTATAAAGATATTGTGCATTACCTGTGTTTCTTTTCCTGTCTAACTTCACTAAATAGAACAAAATACAGAGCTCTCAAGCTCAAGTCTCAGCCATATGTTATCATAGAAGCAAAGCTATACTGGAAAGATCCTGCTGGTATTTTTTTGTTATGTTTGACCCAAGTGTTAGCACCCTGTAATTAGCAAGATTGGCAAAAGTCCAAATGCAGGGAGAACATCAGACCACTTTGGGATTCAAGGATCTAGCCCTCCTGAATCCAAAGAGGGATCTCTCTATGAATGAGCTTAAAGATGTCATCTTTAAAACCTGAAATAGTGATATTAGGCTAGTTATGGAGAGCTTGGGTTTTGTTTTTTTTTGGTTGGGCAAAGACCTGATGAAGGTGAAGGCAGTTTCAAAATGAAGGGTGAAGGTGTCTGCAGGTGAAGGAATGATTTGGCTGACAGAAAGGCAAAGACAGTTTTAACCCATTGGGCTATGGAGTCATAGGAGGATTTTAATTGGACAACAAGGTTTAAGCAGGATCCATGGGGCAAGTCACTTATGTCAAAGGATCTCTTAAGGTGATTTTATGGAATGAAACAGATAGGAAATCAAGAACAAACAAATGAAGATATAGTGAAACAACCTAAGATCAAGTAAGTTCTTTTAAACTATCTTGCTTCAACATGTACTTAAAGAAAAAACATAAGAGTATTCTAAGATCAGGTTTAGTACCTTTAAACTATCCTGCATTGAAGTACTTTCAGTTAGAAAACATTAAAAGACAGTTGAACAACTTAAGATCAGGTAAGTGCCTTTAAACTACCCTGCTTTCAGCATATTCAATAAGAAAAACATAAAAGTATTCTGAGATCAGGTTAGTGCCTTTAAAACAACCTGCATTGAAGCACTTTTAGTTAGAAAACATTAAAAATAGTTGAAAAGCTTAAGATCAGGTAAGTGCCTTTAAACTACCCTGCTTTCGGCATATTCAATAAGAAAAACACAGATAACAGTGACAAAGAGAAATTTAGTTCAGGCAAGTGCCTTTAAACCAACCTGCATTGATGTACTCTTCAAAGAGAACGTTCAAATGAAGAAAACATAGATAATAAAGCTTTCAGTAAGAGTAGGGTACTGTTGAAAGTAAATCCTAGCTCTATGTTTGCTGCTCTTTATTAGAGAAAGTGAACAAAGTGAAAGCATTAAGAAAAATAACAATTGACAGTGAGGAACACATCACCATTGACATAAATCAGGATCCCATAAATCAGCAGCTTGTATTTGATGTTTCAAACCAATTACAATCAGCAAGCCCGGTGGGTCTCTACAACTTCAGACTTCTAATATCAGCTTCTGTATCTTGAAGTGGCAAATAGGGCATCAGGAGCTTCAGAGACTATTACATGCGTTTAGATGTCTAGAGACCAACATTTGCTCATTTTATACAGAAGTATTTATAGAAGAATGAGGAGGTAGGATCTGATAAAAGATCTCCTGGGTCAATTAATACAGATGGATGACTCTTCAGCCTTTGGAGGGCTTGGAGAAGTAATTAATAGATAATCTGTTTGTATTGAGTTGAGGTACATTTATGAATTGAGTTCGATGGGAGCCTTTGTTGACTTTTGAGGCTCGGTGTCATGTTTGAAGTAACTCTGTTGCTGCTTCCCGAGGTCTAATGATCGAAAAGATTAGCTTCCGGGGAGGGAAAATTTTAGGGGCGCATTTTAGCCCAAAGGTGAATTTTAAGGGGTTTTAGATTTTGAAGGGGCGAATTTTTTATAAAAAACCCATTTTATATAGTTTTATATAATTATCCCTATAGTTATTTTAAAAATAATTAATTATTCCATGTTAGCCAAAAAAAATAAATGCGGATAAACATTAAAAGGATGGATTCGCCCCCTGATTTTTAGGTTTGGAGCGGATTTGAATCGCATTCGCCACGATTTACTGGGTAAGACGAGCATTGGATTTACATTCGCCCCATTTTTTACTGGTTGGGGCTTTGGGGATTTACTGGTTGGGATTTCAATGTGTGGGTATTGACTCTTTTGCAACCTCGCGTAGGTGGCCCATTTCATCTCCTTCAAAAACATTGTGCAGTGTGATTCAGCCTTGGTTTCTATTTCTCCCTTCTCTGTTTTAGTGCAGACGTCTTCACGAGGCTCTCTTATGTTTCTGTCATTTTAGCTTGGCTGCGCGATTTTTTTTTTGCACTTAACCGCGATTATTTCAATTCTTTCGAGGGGTATTTTCGGGGTTTCAAGAGTTTCAACCAACGAAAATGAGGGAGTGCATTTCGATCCACATTGGCCAGGCCGGTATTCAGGTCGGAAATGCTTGTTGGGAGCTTTACTGTCTTGAACACGACATCCAGCCTGATGGACAAATTCCGAGTGACAAGACCGTTGGTGGTGGAGATGATGCGTTCAACACATTTTTCAGTGAGACAGGTGCTGGTAAGCATGTTCCCCGTGCCGTGTTTCTGGATCTGGAGCCAACTGTCATAGATGAAGTTCGAATCGGCACATATCGACCGCTTTTTCACCCAGAGCAGCTGATCAGTGGCAAAGAAGATGCTGCCAACAACTTTTCTCGGGGCCATTATACCATTGGTAAGGAAATTGTGGATCTGTGCTTGGATCGAATCCGGAAGTTGGCAGGCAACTGTACAGGACTGCAAGGTTTCCTAGTCTTCCATGCTGTGGGAGGCGGTACCGGATCTGGTCTAGGGTCCCTTCTATTAGAGAGGCTTTCTGTAGATTATGGAAAAAAATCCAAGTTGGGTTTCACTGTGTATCCATCTCCACAGGTCTCCACATCTGTAGTCGAGCCCTACAATAGCGTGCTGTCAACACACTCGCTGTTAGAGCATACTGATGTAGCCGTGCTGTTGGATAATGAGGCCATCTACGACATTTGTCGTCATTCCCTGGACATTGAGCGTATTACATACACTAACCTTAATAGACTTGTGTCTCAGGTCATATCTTCCCTGACCGCCTCTCTTCGTTTTGATGGTGCTCTGAACGTTGACGTGACTGAGTTCCAGACAAACTTGGTGTCGTATCCTCGTATTCATTTCATGCTTTCCTCATATGCTCCTGTGATCTCTGCTGAGAAGGCCTACCATGAGCAACTGTCGGTGGCCGTGATCACCAACAGTGCTTTTGAGCCATCGTCCATGATGGCTAAATGTGATCCACGCCATGGTAAGTACTAAAGTGATGGAGAGTATGGGAATTCAGATTGAGAGTTATCTTGCTGAAAGTCACCTTTTAGAGCTAAAAGTTCGTTCATGGCCCAAGTCAGCAGTATTCCTTGATAAGTATTTTTTCTATGGTAATCTTTACAGGTTAGGAATTGATAGTAATCTCAAAGTTAATAGGATTGAATTAAGCTGGGTTAAATTTATGAATCAGGCACATTTATGTTAAATTCAATGAGATTGCAATAATGGGTATTGTCCAACACCTTCCAAGTAATACGAACAGGCTGCTCATTCCCACTTTGGTCAGGATGCACTCAGATATGTGGCATTACAACATCTTAGTATTGTCTCTGAGTTTCTTTCCCACTCTCTCTTTATACCTGCACTGGATGTAATCTTTTCGTTCCATTGACCTACATTTGTGGTCATTTCCTGGACATTGAGGCAAAATTTTCTTATTTTATCTTATCAACAAATTGGGCACTTAATGGAGCAAGATTGCATACATTCTTCATCTGCCCTGACTTTGGCTCTGTTTCCTTTATCTTTTCTTGGCCACTACCTTCATTGATGCTCTGTTCGTATGAGTTTTGAGACTGGGCTGTCATTGTTTCAACATTCCAAACATAACTCCCAATTGGCCTCGTCTATCTTCTGTTGCATTACTCTACCCAACAAAGAGGTTTTCTCCCCCAAATCCTCCAGTCCACCCAAATTTTCGTTGATAATTCGAACAATTGAGTCCTTTAATCTTGATTGCAAGTCCATCTATGCTTTACCAACATTTTTTCTACCCTTAGCTGTCTTGGGTCTGGTGGTTTATATTCCCTGGTTTTCCAACTGATTTCAAATTTTCCTTATCTTGGCCTTCTCTGACCCAATATTTGTTGACAGGCTCTCTTGCAGTTTTGAACAAAGGATAAAATTTTGTAACAAGTTGTCTTGCAGTTTAGAAAAAAAGGATTAAAAAGGGAAATTTACCATAGTATTGTATGAATTTGTATGAATCTACACTGCAGCCTACTAGAAGCTGCATAGATTCGCCTCTATCTGAATTTCCCTCCCTTCTCTCTTGGTTGCTCAACTGCTCACCTGTGTGTGAAAACCTCTGTCTTGACATGTCTTTATACTTTCAGCTGAGACCAAAACCTTAATCTATTTTTTAGTTTACTTCTAGTCTAAGTCATGTATGCATGAGATACAATGTCTTAAAACCTAAATATAATACTTTCACTATTTTACCGAAGTGAATTACAAAATGGAATTATTTTTTCAAAAATCACTTTTTGAAAATATCTCAAACTACTTCTCACATGTTCACACTGAACCTGTGTGGAAGTTCTTGTTCAAGCTGCATTTCTCAACAAAAACTATATAGAGACTCCCCCAACCCCCCATTTGCCTCACACCCTTTTCATTGAGCATTTGTGAGTATTTGGAGTTTTGGAGCAACATTGAAGATTGGTGATTTATTGTGAGCTTGGAGCTGGTTTGTTGGGTTCTTTACAGTTGATTTGGCATCTGAATGAGGAGGCTACAACCCATCTTCAAGCTTGGAGGAGTTGTGGACCAGATCCTTGTGTCCTCTGCCCATTCTTCTCATTTTAAGGTATGTTAACAGTAAATGTTAAATTTGTCCCTGTTTTTTTTCGTCTTTAAATTGCATATTTGAAATGTCTTTAAAGTTTTGTATTTTCAACCTTCTACTAGTTTGAAGTTTGCATATAAAGATGGGGTTTTCAATGTTGCATATTTGAATTTTACCATGGCCACAAGAGGCAAAGACCTTGCATGGATCCTTGTTGATGAGGAAATGTATTGCAAATATTGCAAGAAACACATAAATGTTGGTTGGGGTGGGGCAAGGGATTCATAGTTTGAAAAAACACTTAGATGGTATAAGAGGTCAAGTTGGCACCATGTATGGCACCATTAGATGAGATTGGATAGTTTAGATTAGAATTGCAAAATCAGTGTGTGAAATTTGGAGAAGACAACGCTAGCAAAAGGAGATGCTTGTAGGATCTTTTTTGGAATATAGAGGCTATTTAGAGCCTTATTCATTACGGATTTTGTTGCTGATATGTATTGCCATCAGTGCCATTTTGATATATTCACCCTTACATGGTATATACATGAGCAGACTTAGCATATTTTTTCTCTAATAGTTTGGAATCTTTTTAAAATATATTTTTCTTTACAACTTAATATTTTATGCAACTTTTAGTAAACTGAGTTCTTGAAATCAGATCGGTCTGAGTCATTCTAAGTTTGAGTTTTGACCCTTGTTCGATTTTGATTCTGAGTCCATGTTTTAGAACTTTGAAATAAACTGCATGTATAAAGAGTAAATAATGGTATAAAAATATGCCATGCAAATAAATAGAATTGGAAGTGATGTATCATGTATTGATTGGAAGATCCAGAACATCCAAATTGAGGAAAAATTAGAAAGTTGAAGTTAAAGAATTTCTCGTGTTCTCTGCATGATCACCAAGGTGGAAAGAATTACATTCATGTTTGCTATATCTGCAACACATAAAAGCATGGATAATATACAACTGTATGTCTTTAGGGCCTAATTTGAAATAAGATATTATAACTTAAATATAATAAGAATTTTCCTATTATTTGGGGCTCCAATACCATTGTTATGATCTTAAATTGATCACAGCCGATGAAGAGAGCAATAGTATGCAAAATTAGGCAAAATTCTAAGCTACTACCAAATCTGGAAAATTCTTAAAATACTTAAGTAGCAACATGTAACTGCATGCAAGGCCATGCTATTGTGAAAGTGGAACAGTATAGCAGATTTATAATATTGCAGCAACCAACTCATGGTGTTAACACATTGCTAGCAATTAAGGAACTTGAAATGCCCCAGCTGTATAAATTGTCAGAGACTAAAATAGAACATTTGTAATTACAGGAACTTTTCCAACCATATATGGACATAAGTACTTTCCAGAGAAGTTATGGATGCCAACCTAGACCAACTCCAAGAGCAGTGTGGGAATTTGGCCAAAGAGATTGCCTCTCAAGACTGGCTACAACAAAACATTCCAACAACATGGCCTCTCTTGGGTCTTGTGATCCTATTTTATAACTTCCTTCTCCCTCTTACATTTTTTTTGCTTTGCATGTTGGTAGATGGCTTAGCCTGCATGCATTTTCTTTTAGTATTTTACCACGTGGCATGATTCCTATTACCACCAGTTTATTTTAGTAACTCCCACCTAACAGGGCTCTTATTGTGACTTGTGGGTTTATTTTGCTGACACCCACCACACAAGACTCTTATTGCAACCTTTAAATCAATTCAGTTTGTAATTTACACTAGCACGAGTTGTGGCAATAAATGCCCAAAATATTACAACTAATATTAAACCCCTAAGATTAACATTTAGTACACCTACTAAAAACTCTAATAGCTAACATTAAGTACTGATGAGCACATAATTGACACGAAGTGCACAAGGTACATTATTTTTGAGCATTGTAATAGTGCCCCCTCCTTGAATCACTTTACCTTTGAGAATCCTAATGCAATTGAAGCATTTCTAAACCCTGATTCCAACTTGTTGGTAGCTTTGGAGGCCAGTCGTGGAATACATCTTCAAGATCATCAATTAACTATTGCAGGCCGTTTATAGAATTACATTGGAAGATGAAGCATACTAAGCAAGTTGTTGTCAAATTTGCTTACCATGATAAGTCAATTAACACCTAGTTGCAACCTTCTAATTGTGAGCTATTGATGTCCTTGTTCATGTTTCATGTCCAGTTCATCAAGATTCGTGCAAAATTCATCCATGGCATTCAACCATTGTGCCCCGATGACAATATCAGCCCGTGCCAAGGCTACAACTTAAAAATTTGAACTCAATTTGTACTTATTAACTGTAATTTATTTCTTTGATAATCCCCTTGCTGCCCATCATAGTGTCATCTATGGAATTTTGATGATCAGGAAGTGATCGATACATTGGCTTTTTTTAAGGATTTGGGTGCAAACGTGGGCATCATTGCCGGTCTCATTAATGAGTTCTGTGCACCATGGGTACTTCTCTCTATGGGTTCGGCACTGAACCTTACTGGATATCTCATGATTTGGCTCTCTGTCACTGGCAGAGGTGCAAAGCCTGCAACGTGGCAGATGTGCATGTATCAGTGCATAGGAGGGAGCTCCATGACATTCGTTAATACGGGAATAATTGTGACTTGTGTCAAAAATTTCCCAAGAGGCAGAGGACTTGCATTGGGCTGCTCAAGGGATTTGTAGGTCTCAATGGTGCTATTATCACTCAGATCTACAGGGCTGTCAGTAAAGATGAAAATCCCAGCTTTCTCATAATCCTGGCTGCTACTCTTCCCACTTCTGTAGTGCTACTATTGATGCCTTTCATTAGGCCTATGGAAGCTCCAAAGAGAAGAATGAGACGAAGAATTTTTATACTTTTCTTGTCATGGCTCTGGTGCTGGCTGGTTTGCTTATGGCCTTTATTTTGCTGGAAAACTTGCTGGTTCTTCCACAGACTATGATTCGGTTGTTTGCTGCAGTAACAATTCTGATAATCTTCTTGCCATTGCTGATAGTCATATGCTCATAGCTTCAAAAGTCAGAAAACTCTGTTCAAGGGGATCATAACGATGCATTCCCAAATCGAGGGAAGTCTAAGATTGAACTATAAAACTGCTGCAATGATATCAACTCTGCCTCCGTCGAGATATCTGCAGTTGTAACAGAAGGCACATTTGCTGAGAGTAGCAACGAAGCAGTAGGCCCTGATGATGAGAAGAAATTTAATAAAGGAAAATGGCCTCAAAGAGGTGAAGACCATACAATTACTCAAGCACTAATGAGCTTAGACTTGTGGATACTTTTCTTGGCAACCACATGTGGATTAGGATCTACAATTACTGCAATTGACAACATGGGGAAAATTGGAAAATCCTTGCAATACTCTTCTCTGAGTATAAGCACTTTTGTTTCACTTCTGAGCATCTGGAATTTTTTAGGCTGAGTTGCGGCAAGCTTCATCTCTGAAATACTTCTCCACAAGTATTCAATTCCAAGGCCTTTTTTGCTAAGCCTAGTGCTATTAGTTGCATCCATAGGTCATCTCCTCGTTGCTTCGAGACTCCCTGGATCTCTTTACATGGCTTCCATTCTGATCGGCATGTGCTTCGGTGCACAGTGGCCTCTGCTGTTCTCTATCATCTCCGAACTGTTTGGGCTTCACCATTTTGCAATTTTGTATAACATTGGAGCAAGTGCCAGCCCTTTGGGGGCCAATTTGTTCTCTGTCAGGGTTGCAGGATACTTCTACGATAGGCGAACAAAACTTGAAATGTCGACTAGTGGTGTTCCAATCGCCTCAAATGAGATGATGTGCGTTGGGAAGTCTTGCTTTGAGATAACATTTATCATAATGGCAACAGTTAGCATTGTTGGTTCGGCCATTGCAGCTGTTCTGGTGTACAAAACCAGGCAATTCTACCAGAAAGACATTTATGGGAAATTCAGTACAGAGGCCCATGACTTGTCATTGTCTGATCATCAAAAGTCTCATGATGTATTGTTCAAACAGGGAGAAGCAGCGAGAATTGGAAATGATAAATTGCTTGATGTGTGACTACCATTTCAGAGTTGGTTGTGTTAAAAATTGTAATTGTTAGTTTCACTTGTGTACATTGATCCTACAGGACGTGAATGGGTAATCTGACTCTACTTATTCTTATGTTCTATTCGTAAAGAAGCGAATGCTGTAATTTTTAGAGTGACATTTAATGGAATAGAATGTGATACCTATGGTTAAGTTTCCTTATTTCTTTTTAAAATTGAGATTTGGAAATATTTTGGAAATGCAATTTAATTAATTAATATATTATATTATAAGTTGGTTGAAGTTAATAAAATTTTTGAAATATGTAATCCAATCCAGCTCAAATCTTATTATTTATTTGTAAATAGAAAAAACTTTCTCCCTGAGAAGTTATTATTTATATGTAAATAGAAAAAACTTTCCTTTTGATCTATGGAATATTCTGCCATACGAAGTTACATTAACCACTATTTTACATGGACAAAAATGGAAAATTATGGAGAAGACAACTATTTTACATCGACAAAAGTTGAAAATTATGGAGGAGACAATTACTCTTCTCAATATTACAAATCAGTTAACTAAGATTACATTAGAGATATTAACATTAAATGACCTAAGTGAAAACTAAGACAGTTGGAGTAGCCTCTAAATTGTTTCATCTTTTTCTTCTTGTTGTATTCTTTAAGCCTTAGTTTCTTCATTTGTTGGTGCATGTCTTCCATTGTTCTAGGTTGTCTAAGTATGTCCTGGAATTCCTCAAAAATTAGGTTGTATGTGGACAGTTGCCACATGTCATCTTCTGTAGTGTTATTTTCATCATCCATATTTTTCTGCAACATAAGTCTATAATACAATTTCATCTCTTCAAGGCTCCAATACTTGAAAATTTCATTAATTTGTTCATCATTGATGTTGTCTTCAACATTCATTTTTACAACTTACAAACTTCATCAGAGCATGATGTTTCAAGCCATGTTTCGAGGAAATTTAACTCTTCTTCATAATGATTATGTGTATCTGCACTCTAGCGATCAATGTTAAAATTAAAAATATTTGCAGAATGACATTGGTTATGTTCTTTCTGCTTTGGAGTGAAAAATATTTCATTATCTGCCTTTACCTTTGACTATGTTTTCTCTGTATGAACTTCCTTCTTTGCCTCCAACAAATAACAAAAGTGACTTTTGAAAACACTTTAACCTTTTTAATTAAGGGATTAAAACATACTATGTGACTCAATTAATTTACCATACATTGGAGCCTTTGTAGTTTTATACTAAAGAAACTTCAAACAAAACGTGTGACACAAAGGAATGCAAATTCAACAATTTTTTATGTTGTTTCTTGCGCAGTGAGAGATGTGCAATTGACACACTTCCTCTTCTTCATAGGTGTAGAATTCAAGTTGCTTTAGCATTTTCTCCTCGGCCTCTCACGATCTTATTTGTGAGCCCAAAAAACATTTGAAGCGTTGCTCTTGAGTCTTATGGGACTTCATGCTCTGAGATTATGACAAAAATTGAAAACAACGAAGCAGAAGATTGCTCTTCTTAGTATTATGAATAAAAAATTGAAAACAATGAAGCAGAAGATTGCTCTTCTTAGTATTATGAATAAATTGAATAAAATTATAGTAAAGATATCAACATTAAATGACTAGAGTGAAACTGAACTAACTAAGACAATATGACAGCTAGCAAATTGGTAAAATTAGATTCTCCAACATACATGACAAAGTCAACCCAATTCAGAGCTTGCCTAATAATTATATAGTTAACACCATGCCATATACCAGTCCTTACAAGTCATAACCCCTACTGCTTCCTGGATTAAAAAAAGGAGTCATCTGCATAAATAATTCATAATGAGATGAAAGACTCTTACATAAATTTTGTTTAAACTGAAACGTTTACATGTAAACAGACGACATTGTATTGAATAAGACAAGCAAAAGTGAATAAGACAAGCAAAAGGAAAAACAAGATTCAAATGCCTCTCAACACTATGCGATTAATCTGTTATTTATTGCAGATGTTCAATCTCAACCATGATCATGAAATATTCCTCCAACACTCTTTTCTGCAATCATTGAACAAAACTTAATTAAAAGATAACATAATCATGAGAAAACGGAGAATACATCTATAGTTCAACATGCTGCAGTTCCTTTCAGAAAGTGATTAGACACGTGGAACTTCTAAGCCGTTGTATAATATTTCAAAAAGTCAAATCCCATGGAGATTCATTGAGGATTTGCAAGTGGCAGAAGCTTATAGTTAAGTAAAATTTTCGTAAGTTATTTGGTATTAATTCAATACTTTCTATTCTTTATTGTAACATTGAAGCCATATTTCCTTTCTGCAATTTTTTTTAAGATTGATGTCTTGATAATTAACTATTACTTTATCTCTTTCTTATATGTCATAGAAAATGAAGCAATAATTTTATGAGGTGAGGATCTATATTTTGACATAGGTAGTGTCATTGTATTAAAGAATAAATAAATACTTTAACAAGCCTTTTACTAATCAAGAATGGGTTCATTTCAATTAGATGTGTTTTTTTGTTTTTTGTTTTTAGCTCTAATATCTTGGTCACTCTTAATGGTTTGTTTGTTTGTTGCATTTGGATCATTTTTCCAAGTTTGAAAATTTTGGGCTTATTTTGGTTAAAAATTATGATCTCGTAAATTTTTCTAGTTTTTATTTGATTTTAATTGATCCTTTTGTTAAGGCATGATTTGTTTCATCTTATTTTATTGATTTAAGGGGTTTGGTTAAAGTTAAAGACCTTTGTTGAGTAAAAATCTCTTTTGTTTGTTTTTTTGTCATGTTCAATTGAGAATGATATGGTATTAGGATTAATATATGACTTCACTTATTATCAAAGCATTCAATGTGTTTTCCATAATTATTATTATTTTCTTTACATATTTGATTATTGAAGGATATGTTTTAATTTATTTTTATTTTATTTCCTCTTACGTTGCGGTGTCACAAAAGAATATTCACATTTTAGAATCTACTATTTTATTTTATATTTTCTTGGAAAATACTTATTGTTTATTAAGAGAGGAAAATGAGCTCTGCTTAGTTAAATGAAGAAAAAATGGTCTATGCACTAGGACACTATGTGTTCATCATAGAAGTCATATTATCATGAGAAGGACATTCATCTAATGCAATTATACTTTGATACCAATACAAAAAAACATCACATATAATTAGTTGAGAACATAGATTGTTTAGTGTAGTACTATTCTGGAAGTGAAAAAGCCCTTGATGATCATTGTTTTGTGACATATTTTTCCAAGTAATGAACATGCATAGACTATTTTTTATATTTGTGTTGAGTTTTTTTAACTCACCCATCGTAGATTTTTAATGATTTTGTGTTATTACCTTTTTTTTCATCGTGAAGGAAATTAAGTTTCAATGCATATTCATCTTCCATTCATTCTCATTTTTTATTTTCTACGATTTCTAATAATTTTTTACCAAGTCAACATTATTAGAGTTGTTAACTATAGAATAAAGTGCAACAACAATTACAATAGCTATGATCCAAAAGTAGGTGAAAAGCCTAAATATTATGATGAAACTCCAAATTTGAAAGTTGTTGGTTTATTTGAACTTGAGGAATTGGAGAAGTATCTACCTTTTTAGAAAAGTGATGTATAAGAAAACAAAATAATTTTATGTAAATATTGATGATTTTGATATATCTATTCCTAGACCTTGTTTTCATGCGAAGCCTATAGAATATGAATTACATAGAATATGGCAGGGTTAACTAGATGCATAAAGACCAAGTTTGAGCAAAATAATTTATTTGGTTCAACATCACATGCTTTTGGGGGTGTCTTTCCAATTAGTATCCCCTTGGGATATGATAATACATTTGTGGTAAAACATAATAAAAACATGCAAAAAGATTTGCAATAGTGTATAACAAGAACCTAGAGCAACATTACCCGTGATTTTTCTTTTCCAAAACATGGAAAATTGTATATCACAGTTTTTAACTAAAGATGTTTTTTTTTTTTTTTTTTTGACAGAAACGGTTATGGAGTATTAATATTCATCTTGGCCTGAATGCCAGAAATCTGATTACATTGAGGATGTCTAAATCCTGATGCATCTCACTGCTAAGAATGAGGATGCAGCCAAAGCTTGCAGACTTCTTCCATGATAAGAAATCTAAAAATTCGCTTTTAGAGATTTTCCCCAACTTGAAGATACAAACAAATTTATTTAAGAGCAAGCAGTAAAACATGACAACAATAAGCTTATGGGATGGGTTCCCATGATTCTTCTTCATCTTTCATCTTGATCTCGGCAGAGAGGAGGGTAGCTTTGTTGGCTTCAATGTCCACCTCTTTATTATGAGTTCTCAGCACATGGTAGTAATTCAACTTCTGAAAAGCGTTTTCCAAACCCTTAATTCTGGATATCAGCCTTGCTAGTTTGAGATCCAAGGCTGGGGAGTTGGAAACCATTGCGTTTATAATGATATGGGAATCACCTATAACATTAGCTTCACTTATATTTAAATCTTTGAGGATCTTGAGGCCTTGACAGAGGGCCAAGGCCTCAGCTTGAATGCTGGATGAAAGTCCAAGCCCCCAAGCAAAGGTATGAATTTTTTCCCCAATTGGACTTACAACAACACCTCCTGCACCAGCTTTGCCCGGATTTCCCTTTGCTGCCCCATCAAAAAAGAGAGAGTGCCTTGAGTGCGATTTGAGCCAGTCTTGAAAGTCAGTTTCGGATTTCCTTATTTGCCAGTCTTTGAGAGGAGGGACGTTTCTAACTGCTGATTGAAATTGTAAGTCAAGGGATGAACCCCAAGAAATGTCCTGTTGGCTAAGATTGGAATCATATTTTATATCAGTCAAGCACTCCTTTAATTGACATTTAATCTTGATTTCTAAGACCTTGTGATTCTGTTTAATATTTCTGAAGATTCTTCTGTTTCGTTCTAGCCATATCTGCCAACAAATAACCTTTGGAAGGACAGCCCATGCAGATTTGATTATCTGATTTTTAGGAGGGGGGCCAGGATATCTGATTGCCTAATTAGAAAAGAGATCAGCAGTGGAACAAGGAAGCAAAAAGTTGGGATCCAAATTGTGGATAAAGGAGAACCAGATCTGCTTAGAGAAATTGCATTCAAGGATTAAATGGACTGCTGTCTCTGCATTTTCGTTGCACAACGAGCAGATGGAGGGACCATAGAACCCTTTTCTCTGCAGGATGTCATACGTTAGGATCTTTCCATGGCAGAGAAGCCAAGAAAAAAAGTCAACTTTGGGCCATGAAGGAAAACGACAGACCCCCTGCCAAGGTGCAGGGTCAGGGGGGACGTATGGCCTCTCTTTCAGCTTGTCATATCCCATGGAGACAGCGTAACCTTTGGCATTCGGCCCCCAACCTTTCATATCTCTTTTTCTCATGCGCGTTGGCGCCAAGCCATGAAGGAGGTCAAGCAGCGTGGACCATTCGTAAGTCAGATGAGACGACACCTCAATTCGTTTCCAACCTGCCCAGACAGAATCGTTCCAAAGAGAAAGATCCCACAACGAACACAACCCCTCTCTATCCATCTAGCATCGCAGTGCTCTAATGGAGGCTCTGTCTTCAATTGGGTCCTTATTCATAATTTTATCAGCCCATATATTGATCTTTTTTCCGTTTCCTGGTATCCAATAGGAGTGC
The DNA here is from genome assembly GCA_034641835.2 of Pinus albicaulis. Lineage (NCBI taxonomy): Eukaryota > Viridiplantae > Streptophyta > Pinopsida > Pinales > Pinaceae > Pinus > Pinus albicaulis. Next base: position 408,308,258 of record CM076582.1, read on the forward strand.
GCATTGATTAAGGGAGCAGCTTTAACATACAGTTTGAGAAAAGACGAATTAGGAAAATGGATTACATTGTCTAAACAGGTAGAACGAGGGCCTCTAAAATACTTTTTCCAGAGAGCCAATTGGGCCCAGCCAGGCTTTGGCGCAATGATCCTCCAAATAATCTTAGCTGCCATAGCCACATTTTGCTGACAAAGGTTTTTGAAATTCAAACCACCCTCCCACAGTGGCTTGGAGATGGTTTCCCAACTGATAAGGGGAATCTTGTTTTCATTCTGTTTGCCTCCCTTCCAAAAAAACCTCCGCATGAACTCTTCCATTTTTTTTAATATGCTTGCTGGAGCAAGAAGCACAACAAATTGAAATAGAGGAAGGCTGGAGAGCACGGATTTAATAAGGACAGATTTTCCAGTAGTGTTGAGCCAGGAGAAGCCCCAGGCTTGGATCCTAGACTTGAATTTTTCAAGCTGAGGGAGCCAGTCTTTGCTTGTAGATTTCTTATGAAAAATAGGAAGGCCCAAATATTTGAAGGAGGTCCAAGAGGAGGAGGCTACAAAACCAAAACATCTAGAAATAGTGGAGAGAAATCTGGGCGAAGTGTTCCAGCTGAAGATATGACATTTGTTCTTATTTACAACGCTGCCTGAGGCTTCACTGAAATCATCCAAAACTGCTTTAAATTTAGAGGCAGAGGAAAGAGAGGCAACTCCCAAAAACAAAGTGTCATCCGCAAATAGGGCATGGTTTATATTTTTGACCCCTCTTGCAATACACAGTCCGTTGATATCTTGATCTTGCATCTTTTTGTCTAACAGGAAGCTGAGGACAGAGGCTTGGATGACAAAAAGCAGAGGGGAAAGAGGACACCCCTGCCTTAGCCCTCTTGAAGCTTTGAAGAATTCAGTGGCTCTTCCATTTACAAGAGGAGCGATCCATGGCTCCGAGATGCATGCCCGGATCCATTTGATGAAATTTGCTCCAAAACCAAACTTGCTCATGACTTCGAAGAGAAAGTTATGATTTACTCGATCAAAAGCATTTGCTAAATCAAGTTTAATCACCATACCTTGTTCTTTTCGAAGAAGACTTGAGTGAATTGCCTCTTGAAAAAGGGTGAAGTTGTCCACGATCTGCCTGCCTTGGATGAAGCCTCCTTGATTCTCCGAAATTATTTTGGGAAGAATGAGCTTCAATCTATTTGAAATTACTTTAGTGATTAACTTGTACCCAGTATTGCATAAAGAAATCGGGCGGAATCTGCTGAAGTTTTTGGCGCCTTTTTCCTTTGGTATGAGGGCTAAGAAAGTGGAGTTTGTGTTGCCTCCTATTTTCTGAGTATTTTGAGACTTCTGAACCATTTTGAGCAGATCCTTTTCAACAATCGACCAACAAACTTGAAGGAACCTGGCAGAAAAGCCATCCGGCCCAGGGCAGAAAAGCCATCTCGTATGAATGAGATCCTTGAGGCCAAAGTCACCAATTCATACGAGGAGAAATTGCAGAAGGAATAATGTCTAGCAGATCTGAGTATTGATCCGGGCCCTTATCTTCACTGTACAAGTTTTGAAAGTGAGAAAAGGCTGCTTTTTTAATGTCTTCAAAATCCTTGAAGGTGACGCTATCCTCCTTAATCTCAGAAATAGTGTTGAAGCATTTCCTGGTCTGGGCTTGTTTGTGAAAGAAAGCAGAATTCCCGTCCCCTGCTTTGAGCCAGAGATTTCGAGATTTTAATCTCCAGTGTTCTTCTTCAGCTAGGCAGGCCTTATGAAAACGTTGTTGCAAATGAGCCTCTTGGTCTAACAGCTCCTCTGTGATTATAACATGCTCCATATGAGTTTGATGAGAGGCAAGAGATACTTTAATGGCTTTTCTTTCTATAGCCGGGTTGGACAGGGTTTTGACCCATCGTTTTAGATCACCTTTTACCCTTCTAAGTTTTTCCTCCCAGATATAGAAGGGAGATCCATTGACAGGCTGACTTCAAAAATCCTTGACTATTTGCATGAAGTCTAATTCCTTGACCCAGAGGGGACTAAATCTAAAAGGAATAGGACCCAGATCTAGATGGGCCAGGAGCTCTAACTTTATAGGCTTATGGTCCGAGATGCTGTTAGCAAGGATGTGCATTCTGGGTTCTAATCCTAGTAACAGATAGGAGCTTTGAATGAAAAATCTATCTAATCTAGCAGCAATATGACCAGGGCCCACTCTTTTGTTAGACCAAGAGAACTTGCCGAAAGAGGGTTTGATATCCAGCAAGTCCCAGTCCTGCAAAAGATACTCCACCCATTCTCTTTCCGGATCTCGGACATCGCTGCCTCCTCTTTTTTTAGACGAGTGGAGAGTGAGATTGAGATCTCCAGCAATAATTATATTTTCAAGATTTGTCAAGTCTTCTTGGTGCCTTATAGAATCCCAACATTCCTTTTTTTCCCCGACATTGACTGGAGAATATACATTGAAGAGGCAAAAGATTTCCTTAGTATCCAAATTCTGCATTTTCAGCAGCAACTAGTGAGTATTACTAGCCTCAAAGGTGACTGCAAATTTGCTGGGGTTCCATAGAGTGCCAATCCCTCCCGATGCGCCCCGGGAAGAGATTGCTCTTGCTTCACTTTTGAACCAAAGTTTCTTGCATGCTTGTAGGAAGACTACGTCTTCCAGCTTAGTCTCCTAGACGAGAAGTATGTCTGGAGTTTTTGTTCTTATTAAGCTTCTCATGGCTTCTTCCTTAACTTTACTCCCCATACCTCTACAATTCCAGGAGATGACCTTCATTATTTATGTTTCTGGTGGGCTCCCTTGGAGCCTTGGTGATGATTTTTCAACATCCTAGGCTTTGAGGCTAGCAATTTTTCCAGAGTTGGATGGCTGCCCTGTAGCTTGTATTTATAAGTCTCCTGCTCTCTTTTTTCCCTGTCGGTTTTACGGCCTCTTGTAGATCTTCGTATCGAGGTTTGGGATTCTCCTATTTCTCCTTCCTCCTCTGACTTGTCCGTTTCCTGCTCTTCTTCCTCATCTTCTGAAGTCATACCTTTGGGATCTTCGGCACTTGTTCCTTTAAGGGAGTCTGAGGGAGTACCTTTGCTTGGAGAAACACGATTTTGGGTCTCAATCTCTTGAGAAGCTTTTGACTGCTGGCTTAGTGGGTCAAATTTGTTTTCTTGCGCCTTTTTGGGAGGGGGGCGTTGAACATTAGCCTGTAGAGAGCCTTTTCCAGAGGGTCCTCCCAGTTTTTTCCCTTTGTGGTTGGTTTTTTCTCGTTTGACTTGGTTCCAACCCTCTTCAGTCCCTTTCTCTGGCTCTGCGTTGGACGGACAGTTTCTAGCAAAATGTCCATGAACATGGCATTTCCTACATTTGAATGGCAGTTGCTCATAGTCCAAGATCTGCACATGATACCAGCTGCCGACTTTGATTTTGATAGCCTCTGGAAGACCCACCTCTAGATCTACTTCTACGCAGATCCTGGCACAGTCGTACTGGTCCTTATTGTTTGCCCGACCTATGAATTTCCCGAGAGTGTTGCCAATGTGTTTCAAGGAACTCCAGTTCCAGCAGTGAACTGGTAGATTTGGAAGACGAACCCACACCAGAACAGCCTTGGGAACATCGACAGCCGGATCAAAGTCCGGAGTCCATTTTTTCAGATAGAGGCCCTGAGAACCCATGAAATACGACCCATTTTGAAAGATAAAATCTTTGTCTTCTTTGGAGGAGAATTCGAAGAGGAAGTACCCTCGCCCCAGAAAGTAAGAGGTGACATTTTCTTTGATCAGAGGAGCCTAGTTCCTGTTAACCCATTGCTCAGTAGTTTTCGGAGAAGGCCGCAGACCCGTGAATTGGCCAACGAGACCACGATCAGCCAAAGATAGAGCTACTTGAATGGGAGCCTCCGAAGGCAAGGAGATCTCAGGAATTTCATCTAGCTTCTTAACAAATTTGGATGCTTCGCTTCTTTTCTTCTGAGGCAAATCGGCAAGAAGCTGGTTGAAGGCGTCGATGGCAGGAGAAGAAGGCGGATCCATAGAAGGACCCAGCGTCTCCATAGGGAAGGCCTGAGGCCGACCGCCGCAGGGGCAGCCACGCAGTAGAAGCCCTAGCGTAGCTCAGAACGCGCAGAAGCCCTAACTTCCTAAAAATTAGTTTTTTAATATCATTATGGAAGAGAGAGGATAATCCTACATCACTAGTAACTAAATATGTTTCTTATTATTACATATGTTTCTATACATTGGTAGAAAATCACTAATATTTTACATTGTTTTCTAATTTTTTAGAATATTAACCAAGAATTTTCAATACTTTATAACCTAGTGAAAAATTCGCCAATATTTAACAAAATTTTATAATTTAGTGAAATATTCGCCAAAAAATTATATATGTATATTATATTAATGAAAAAATAGCCTATACATTTTTCTATATACCATGTGGATTGGCCAATTTATTATGCATAAAATTTTTGGGGGTTTCTTAAAATTTTCCCTGCTTCCGGGCTGCTTTTAATCTTTAAAATAGTTTTGCTGACAATTAGAGATAAGATCCTCGAGTAACATTGATTGTTCGACTGTCTTTGGGAAAAAAACCTCGTGTTTGTAATAATGACTAAGTCTTCTTTAATTACCATGAGGTTGTAGTTTCCCTTTGGGAGCTGGAGAGGTTTATTTACTTTAGTTCAATGTTTTCAATCTTCTGTTCTGGAAAGAAATGATACTCCTTTAACAGTGATTTAAGAACACAGTGTCTTGTTGATGTGCAGGGCCACGCAGGGCCTTTATAATATCAGCGCCCATGAAACGTTTATAATCGTGGAGCGGAACCCTGTTTTAGTCGTTTTCCCTTTGATAACCAAAGGCCGAAAGATCGGGGCCTTTGGCTTTCTTTCATTTGTAATATGGACAGAACCTTCAGAACCTACAAAACAAACAAAATGTTACGAAATCCTGTGAAAATAGGTTAAACTGCTTCAGAAGGCGGAGAAGGAGCGTAGCCGTTGGATCTGGACACGTGGACGGTCCAGATCTAATCAGGGGATTGCAATCGGCGGGAGGAGAAAAGGAGTGCGATGAAAAAACTCCGATGTGATTGCACGATCAAAAGGGCCAAGGCGATTAAGCGATGGTCGTCGATCTGAGGATCAGATCGACGGTGGGAAATGAATTGGAGGACTGGCCGATCGGAGGGACAAACAAAACGCATGCGATTGAAAATTGCGATGCGATTGAAATCGCCGATGCGACAGAGCGCTGGCCATTTGATCGACTTCCGATCAACGGCGAGGATTAGTTTTTAGAATGAGAGGCGGGAACCCTTGTAATAGACGAAAACCCAATTTTATTTTTATTTTTATTTTTTTTTAATATAAAACCAAGGTTAATGGATCGGGGCAGAAATAAATATATATAAAAAGGATAGGCGCCCGACTGCGGGGCCGCTGGCTGTATGAAATTCAAAGGGCCCGGGGCTTTACATAAAAAAGGGCCTATCGAAATCGGAAGACCGGGCCTAGTCTTTTTAATCTACCCATTTGACATCTTGCGATGCGATTCAGCGCCTGGGGTCTTTAACACTTGGGCCCGGGGAAAGTCATATGAAACAAAGGCGGGGGGGGGGGGGGGGTGAAGTCTATATACAAGACCCAATCGCATCGGAACTTTGATGCGGGTCTTTTCGATCAACCCATTTGAAACTTCCGATTGCGATTGCGCGATCGGTCTTTAAATCTACCCATTAAAATATTTCAACACGTGACTTGGGTTTTTAAGTTAAAAACTTTGGAAAAGTGGGTTTTAAGTTTTTACAAAGGAAAAGAACGATCGAGAATGAAAAATAGAAGGTATTAAGTGCCGGAGGCGGGCCCACAGGATATATATATATAAAATGATGCGATCGGTAGTTTTTATAACACAAAGGATCAATCGCATCAGGGTTTTTCAATCCAAAGCACGATCACAATCGGAATTTTTGAATAGAGCACAAGTCTCGCGCATTTGGATATTTCTGATGCGATTAGCGCTCGGGGTAATGACTCTTGGTTTTTCAAAAGAAACATGAGATCTGGAGTTATATCAAAGGGAGTCGATCGCATCGGGGTTTTTGTGTAACAAAACATATGCGCTCATTTTATTTATTCCGATGCGATAAGCGCCGATGGGACTAGCGCCTGGTTCCGGGGAAAGGGTATGTGGGGGAAGTGGTTTAGGACTTAGCCCAAGGGGCTTAAGTCCATAGGAATAAAAATTTGTTTTTTATGAAATTTTCAGAGTTTTTAATGGTTTTTAGAGGGTTCGGTAAAGCTAAAGAATGGATCTTTAACCTTATAAAAGTGATTTTCATGAGGGGGAGAAAATAAATCATAAAAAAAAAGGGGAGAAAATGAAGGTAAGTTTGGAAGAGGGGGAGAGGAATAATGGTGGTTTTACAGCAGTGTCTTCTCATGAAATTAGCAGAATTTTTTAAGTTTTGGAGGGAATCAGCAGTGAAGAACTTTAGACATGAGCATGAGATCTTCCAAAGGTTTCAAGAGATAACATTTTGGCCATGAAAGTGTTTCTTGAAGACTAAACAATGTTTTGGCCACCTTTTGATAGAAAAAAATTTATAGGTGGCCAACAGTGGCTCCACTTGGGGATGGTGTCTTCTTGAAGGCATCAAGAACTTTAGACCTCTGTTTCTCTGGGAGGCTGACCTGTGCCACCTCCATCATGTTCTCGGGAGGCTGACCTGTGCCACATCCATCATGTTCTCTGGGAGGCTGACCTGTGCCTGATCCATTGGGATGCCCTTCCTTTGCTGGGATGATCTTCTCTGAAAACATATTAGCAGCTATGAAAACAATGGACCTTTATCAATACAAAATTTCTACCTACCCAATCCTACTGATCTAGCATTTTTTCGTCATCAGAGTGCACTTGGATTGGCAAACTCTTTTCACAAAATTTATTCTTTTTAAAAGCAGGAAATCTAATCTATTTCTACTCCTTATTTCTCCATGGACTCAGATTAAACAGTTGAGCCCATATGATTCTCTACCTATTCTATCAATCTGGTAGGATTAAGCAGTCTAATAGATTTTATTCTCTAATTCCTACAACAGAAATTTAAAAGTATTCAAGTCAGGATTAAACAATCTAACTTGATGCTGTTCTATGGCATAAAAACAAGCTGCACATAGACATTTATTTTTCAGAAAATTTAAAACAAAATGGAAGGCTAAAGATCTGAAAATTTCTTATCATGGCCTTCTCTTTTTACAGCTCTGTTTCGGCTCTTGTTTGAGTTGTTTCTTCCTTTTTCTCTGGTTCAGATTTTGAGCTAATTAGAACCAAATTTACTTCTTTTTGACTCAGAAAAAAATAGAACAGATTTGAGTCATCTCTCTTTTGGGAACTTAGGTTCAGATTTTGAACATGTTTGAACCTTTAATTTCTATCCTAAACTATCTAGTGATAAGCCAAGGTTGAACAGATTGGCAACTTGAATTCACTACCCTATCAGCAAATTTTTTTGAAGCTAATCAGTCAAGTTTAGGGCCTAGGCTGTTTGACTAACTAGAAGTGTGTTTTTCAGGAGTGGCATTTAAGCTTGCACACTTTCAGATTTGTTTCTCTTTTTTGGTATGGGGCTATACCTTTTTGTTTTCACAATCTGCCCTCTTTTCTTTTCTTTTTATTGTTTTTGTACTTTTTCTTTTATGAGACTGAACAAAGAAAATGGTATTTATAATGGAAATGAAAGCTTTAAAATCGAACTCAGCAGTAGTAATGCTTAAGGACCCTACCATTGACAGGACCCCCAAAAAGATCTGTGCCATCTAACTCTTGTAGAAAAAAGGCATTAGGACCAATGGTGGACTGGATGGTGTAAGGACCTTGCCACAAACTGTCAAATTTACCATGTTTACCCTTATCCTCTCTTTTGGAATCCCATTTGAGTACCTTATCTCCAATGTTGAAAACACAAGCCTTTGTTCTTTTGTCAAACAACTTCTTTATGTTTTCTTGCACCTTCTGAGCCCTATTGTAAACCTCTTCCCTTGTCTACTGGAGATGTATTGTCTGACTAATCCTCCTAATCATGCTGTCCTCTTCTGACTGTATTTCTTGGATTAATTTTATTACTGGTACACCTAGGCTGGTAGGAAACACTGCATCTGCTCCATAAATAAGCTGGTAAGGGGACATTCTAATGGACCTTTTTGTGGTCAATCTGTCTGCCCAGAGAGCATGCACCAACTTGTTATGCCATGATTTTTTATTTTCTTCAAGCAGCTTCTTGATGATGGTCACCAAAATTTTATTTGATGATTCTTCTAGCCCATTACCTTGAGGGTAGTAAGCAGTGGAATGACCAAGTGTAATCTGATACCTGTGAAAAAAATCAATCATCTTTTTGGAACAAAAAGCAGTATCATTATCAGTAATAATCTTCATAGGGCATCCAAATCTAGACAAGATATGGTCTTCAAGGAATTTTATAATGACATAATCTGTGGCATTCCTAGAAGGGATGGCTTCAATCCATTTCGTGAAGTAGTCAATGGCTGTGAGAATCCATTTGTGTTGGGCAGACGAAGCAGGATGGATTTCCCCTATGAAATCTAGGCCCCACTGTTGAAAAGGAGCTTCAATAGTGATAGGCTGTAATGGTAAAGGAAGAAGTTTTCTTTTGCCTTCACAAATTTGGCATTTGTGACAGGAAACTATCATTTTATGGACATCCTGGAAGAGGGTGCACTAGTACAAAATGGCTAATTAGTTACTAAAAAAATGACTAAAATTTGCATATAAACGACTATTTTTCGGTCGGTGACCAATAGTAGATAATTTACAGTATCTTATAACGCAACCAACTTTTGGTCGTTTTTAGCTTAGTCATTAATTGGTTATCTAAATTTTGTTGTCTAGTTGTATATTTGGTCATTAATTTAGTCACTGATTTAATCATTAATTTAATCATTGATTTGATCATTAATTTAGTCATTGATTTAATCTTTGATTTGGTCATTAATTGTCACAATTAATGACCAAATATACAACAAAATATATTACTATATGATCACCTGAGAAAACCAATTAATGACCAAAATGTTGGTTGTGTTATAAGATACTGTAAATTAGCTACTAATAGTCGTATATATGCAAAATTGAGTCATCATTTGTGGTCACAAATTTATCATTTGTAGTAGTCATTTATTCATTATATAAATGACTAATTTAGTATTTTATGTTCATTTCATTTACTTTCATTAAAAATCATTATAAATGACTAATTTAGTAGTATATTAATTTTATTTGTGTTCATCATTAATCAATATAAACTACTATTTTAATAGTTTTAGATTGATTTTGTGTTCATCATTAATCAACATAAATTAATTAGTATGATTTTGCAACTAAATTAAAAAAAATAAAAAAAAATTGTCATACAATTTACATGTTCATCTAATATGAAAACGCAAACTTACATATGTTAATTACAATACCAAGTAATATCAAGTGTAACTATAAATAATTCCAACCACATAAATTACATTATATAAAATATCAAGTATTACAATATGAGTTTCCAACTTAATATTGGTTGGAGTACAATTTACAGATAAAATATTGTTCATCACTTCAAAACATTATCATTATCTTGCTAAGGAATTGCAAGCAAATTCACCAACTCTGAAAACTTGACCATCAGTGTTTATGTGTGTGTCTTATGCGGGATATTGGCTCTACGGGTACCACTAGACCAGTACACTTCTCTCTCTTTGTCACTCTAGTGTTATTGTTCCCCTCTTTCTTCAATCCTTGCTTCTTACCATCAATACTGAATCCATTTTCTGCAAAAAGAAAACAAAAATATTACAATGAAGAGTATAAGACATGAAAGTCGATGAACATTGGAATATAAACTAAAGTAGACTATAAAGGATTTATACGATATATACCTCACATCAGCAATACTGTTAATATCATTTTCCCCCATAAAAGTAAGAAACTCAAACAAGTTTTCTTTAGTTGGGAAATAGTGGCCAGATGACCTGTATAAACAAAGCAAATAAAATGTCACAAATAAACAAAACAAAGCTAGAAATTTCTACTAAGAATGCCTCATGCTCCACTTTTGTAGTTGTATCGTTTCCTCTAGTTATCTCTAAGAAGCAGTGACATTCAAAAATAAAATTGGTTAGTAAAAATATAATGGGTGGAGCAAAGTATTGCTGACACAAGATTACGACAAGAAACTAAAAAAAACAAAGACGAGACTTTGTAAATTGTGATACTAACCGAGAATATAGCTTCAATATAGTAATCTTCAATTATCAACATACAATTCCAAGGGAAAAGGAATCCAATTTCCATAAGCTAACAAATTATGTATGCCCCTTGTTTTCCCTGTAATTAATTGAGAAATATTAGCACACACAATTTCCATTTAGAATCTCTAAAATGATTCTATAAATATTCAAAGCAAACTTAAGGTTACTCAGTCATTTTTCTCTGATGCAGACAAAACAGAGTATGCTAACTTGTTTTTGAGATGGAGAGTTCTGTAATTCATCGTGTACAAAATCATTGTTTATTGTCATGACTGTTTTTTTTAATGATCAGGCAACGGGCCTATATTTGATCAAAAAACATATTTTTCAGAATATATTCCATTTTCTAATTCAAAGCTATATTTCCTTCCAGTTTATGACGTTCAAACAAACTAGAATCGTTTTCTTTTAACAAGCCATTGTTGTAATATACTACTAAACAGACAACTACGTAATGAAGTTATTAGTGGTGGAATACTAATAAATCACAAACACAGGCAAGAAATAACACCACTATATCCTAGACATGCAAAGTCTTTATCCTCTTGGTTGGAAATATTACTTCATGAAAACAACATATTTGACAAAGAGAACTTTTCTAAAACTAACCAACACCAGTGTATCCAACAACAATAACATTTCTATTGGTATGCCCTAAAAATGTGTGGAAGTATCAAACAAGTGTAGTGCACTTCCCTGTAAGGTTAAAGTTTGGCAATGGAATATGTTGTCCCTTAGTCTAATCAGGTTTTAACTTGCCTTTGATAACTTAGAGAGAATGGGAATCCAATATAGAAAAATGATAGAAAGCTTTTATTCATTCACACTTACCTAGATCCTAAACAAGCATTGAAGCGTTATACAAATCCAAGAATGTCTCACATTCCACCACAAAACAAAATTTCTAGATTTTGATTGTAAACCTTGAGGCTTTCTCAAATTTGTAAACGAGTAACATCATAAATATTTTTCCTTAGTTCTCAAACCTTATTCTGTGTGGAGCTTGAGAAAATATGCACACACATATCACAATATAGTATGTTGTGGAGTACATTTATATGAAACCAATCATTCAGAAATTTATATTCTATCAAGATTGAGGCATGTGTTAAATGCCCATTATCTGCATCTTTGCGCAATGGTGTCATTAATAATTTGAAGGTTCTTGGCTTGCTAGTATGATCTAATTATTGCTTTATGCAATATGTTTTTTCACTCCTATTTTCAAAATTGTTATGTTTATGAACAGTATATAGATACAATGGATGCTTCGAATAATAAAAGAGGCAATTATTTTTCCATCAATAGAATTCAAGTATTTGCATATGGTGTAAATTCAGTAGTTCTATTGGTGGTACTTAGGGTCAACCTAAACAGTTATTTCTCATGCATCAAAAGAAGTACAAAGTGATAATAGGAAGGACCCATGTGAAATTTTCTAATCGTACATGTTGAATCTGCAAGTGTTAATGTTGTTGTGCTCAATTTCTTATTGGGGTACCTATCAGCGGACAAAGTTTGTACAAATGTTTGAAATGAAAATAAGTTATAACAAATAACATAAGACATAACATTTTTAGCACTTGCTTCTTTTTCTTTGCAAATCCAAACATGTCTCGGAGCAACTTATGTTAGCTATGTCCAAATGATGCCAGTTTTTGTTTTCCATTTAAATTTCCAATTCAATCCTATGTATCATTATCCAAGAAATTTGGGTCCTTCAGAGGAAATGAAAAATGTGTGTGTGAAATACAGTTTAACCATACAAATTTTTCTTATTCTATAATGAAAATTGTTAAAAGCACAATGAAGTTGTGAAAAATTGGGGAAAATAAAATTATTTACAAATAAAACTAAATGCATCCATGTAATAAGCAACCCAATCTAAATGTGCATATTTATAAGTGATTGGATAATTCATCTCAAGGGTAATGCAACTCATCCTCATATTGGAAGCCCCTTTAACACACACATACACATACAAACACATGTGGGTCAAGGACACATATTTTCCACTAGGGTAGGTGTCCCATGAATGCCACTTTCTCAAATGCATCCCTAAAATACAATTGCAGGGGTACCTTTTAATATAATGAGTTATCCAAGTGCATAATATTAGAGTATTAACACTCCAATGCTATAATTTAATGTAATCAAGTTTACAATATATTAAACTTTACTAAAGAGTTATTAATCATAAATGTTATCAATTAAGAGGTGAAGATAAAACCATAGAACTTATTGCAAAGAAATGAACTCTATTATCATGGACTTTAAATGAGAATGTTTCCTTATGAGCCCGAGCCATAGAGGGAACTTTGGGAGTGACTGCAAAACTTTCCTAGAGCTTTATGGTTATTCCTCTAGGCAAAGGTCAATTTCTAAGCCTTCTACTAAAGCTATTAAGGCCGAGAACACGACAAATATTGGGGTGTTTACTATTCACTAATTAGTCAACACATCCCTTGCCTTGCACAATGAAGGAATGCCTTGAAGTGGCGATCACAAAGTGTCAGAGATTAAAGGTAGGGCAAACAGAGGCACCTAGGTTATTGTTGGTTTGAGTTTTCTAAAAGGAATTGACATACACAAAAGAAACTTGAAAATATGTTAACATGGCTCATATGGAAAGAGCTCTATGATTGTTTCTATTAGTAATGGAAGAACCCAAACTGCTCTTTAGGGACTAACAAGATAGTCCAAGCACAAAAAATAATGGCTTAGATGTGTTCTTAGGGGTATGGTAAAGTAATATTCTTGGATGTACTCATAGATAGATCGGTAGTTAACACATTTCAATCAAGATCACTTAGGCCAAAAACAAAATATTTCCTTTGGACCTAAGGTTGCATGGCAAGTGGTCAACAAAATATTTGAACAAAAGGTATTTAAAATACAATTAGTAACAATGGAAATGTTAGGGGACCTTAATTTGAGAGGGCTTTGAAATCAAAGCAAGCTTTCAAATTATTGTCAAGTCTATCATAGGGAAAACCTTAATATTTTGGGTGAACTTTCTTGATTTTATAGTAAATAAAAAGCAAAAAGTAGAGCAACAATAACTTTGTTTGCAAGAAACCAACTTGATGACCATTATCTATTGTCTAACATATGCAAAGACACTATTCTAATTTTGGTGTTGTGCCTAGAAAAAGAAGTGATGGGAAAACGTGTGTTTTCATCCTCAGAGACTATTTATTTCAAGGATAAGGTCTCAAATAAACCCTTCCACTTCAACGACTATAATTTGTAATCAAGTTTACAATATTTAAAATTACCAAAGAGTTATTAATCATAGGTGTCACTAATTAATGGGTCAAGAAAAAACCACAAAACCTGTTGCAAATAAATGCCCTCTATTAGCTTGCACTTTAAATGTGCATGTTTCCTTATGAGCCCAAGCTATAAAGGTCACAATGGTAGAGTTCTCTGAGCAAGAGGTCAAAAACCCTTTCTATGAATCACATGCACTGAAGTCTGATTCACAACACCTATATTAGAATTATACAAGTGGATCTATTCAAACTGGAAAAAAAAATTACTATGAAGTGTATCTATACTCCAAAGGTTTCTTTATTATTCAATTTTCTTATCTGGATTGCTGTCCCAAATATTTTGAAGAGGGTCCTGTAGGGAAGAGAAAATCCTTTTGTTATCCCACGGTTCCCACACGTCAACCCAACCACTATGTCTGTCACCAAAATGGCAGTTTGGTTTCATCTCGTTTTCCAATACTATTTTGGAATTTTTCAGTGTTTGTATATATTTTTAATACTTAGGGAACAAATTGAAAACAAATCTTGAAAAGATTAAGTTTGGTTTTTCACACATGCTTGAACAAATCACTTCTAGAAAAAAACAACTATGAGTGATGAGACAAACCAAAATCATGACTAGTTTCACATACTGGACATATATCTTATTATCATTAACATGGGCAACCTCGATGCAACCTCAAAAGGACTGCTTAGCAAGGTTAAGAGGCCCAATATCCAATATATCCAAAAAAAAAAAGTTCATGCAATTGGAGCAACACTGCACAAAAGCATGAGGGCCTTCTTTGCCACTTATTCCTAAGCTATTATATTTGTTGTGTATTACCATAGTTTGAAACATAATTTTGGATTTGACTCTTGATAATGGAAAAATTGAACTTTGTCCATCTTAGTTCACAGCTTCATGCCATGCTCCTTGGAAATTTTGATGTATGTTGTTATGATCCTATGATATTGTTGAATATGTTATTTTCAAGTCTAGAAAATATGATCAAGCATAGTTTCCAATTGAGTGAGAATTGGTTCTACTTATAGTTATAATCATTAATGTTTAGCTCTATCCTTACTCCACATAGTACAAATGTTTGGGGATTTTAACTTTGATAGGCGATGGTGTCTCTAACTACCATTTTTATCATCCAGCCTCCCATTTGCAATCTTAAATCCACTTAATGGTCAATGCTCTAATCCATCCTCTCAAAAGACATGGTAACAATCCTAACAATTTGTTGAGTCTTCATGATTTCAATTTACAAGAAAGTCATGAAAACTTTGCATTATACAATGGAAACTCTTCAAGTCTTCACAATCTACAGCAACAAATTCCCCACATAGCACTCAAACCTTCAAGTTTTAATCTCGATTCTCCTCCATCCATAGACTACTCAATAGTCAATGCTAGGAAAAGAATCTTGAAAGAACAAAAATTGGTATAAAAGAACGTGAGATTTGTGATTTTATTAAATGTTAGAATTTTTGATTTTCATGTATAATCTAAACACAAAGTAAAAAATAATTATTTTTCTATATAGTCCAAATAATCATATCAACAACTCAGCTCAAGGCTACTCTAAATTAAAGCCTTCCTCCTACAATGCAACCAAACTTACATCCAAACATTCCTTTCCCATGATAGTACTCAATGTTGTTGTGTACTATGGTACTCTAAAAAAATATTATAGATGTTTTTAAAATATCATCTGTTCTTAAATACATCACTTGGAAAAATATCTTGTGATTCCATTTACGGTAACGTTATTTTTATGAAAAGAAATTTCTTTTGAATATTGAATATTTATTCATGAGATTAACACAGTCATACAAATTAAATTTCTGCCACAACACATAATCTCTTCTACAAATTAAATGTCACATGCGGAAAATAAAACAACTGACGAACATCAGTTCACACATAGAACACGGCCCTTAACAAAGAAGCTTATAGGCTGAAAACCCCAACTGTGCTGTCATATATTAGATGAAAACATGTAACTTTACATAATACAATATAATGCAAGTACTTAGTACTATCTCCAAAATCTACACAAAACTAGCTCGTTTGAATCGATCACGAGTTTCAAAACTCCTCCTGATACTTTGCCTCTGCGCAATCCAAAGGAGAGAATGGGATGAACCAATTAAAATTCCTCTTTCTTTAACAGCGTAATCATCATTGGCATACTCATCCTTTGATTGTGCAAATCTCATCTTTTAACTAATGTACAAGCTGTGTCGATCTCACCCTTTCATCTACCTCTTGCTGGCAGTCTCCTTTGAACTTTCCATATGTTGGTTAAATGATGTTTTATTTAGTTGAATAATGAGTTAATATCGGTGGATGCATGTTATTGGTCCCCGGCTCATCTCTAGTGTAATACTTAATTAAGCGAGTCAAAAACTAGTTCAACTAGTTAACCGGAACACGGTCTCCCATCGCTCCTCAATCAACTCCACAAAACTCTACCACATCGGTCTAGCTGAGGGCTCAACCATACAACAAACTCAACTAACCCATAGGAAATTTAATTCCTTATGTGTTTGTACCCCCACCTCCAGAAAGTCGGTGAAGTGCTCCAAGAGTAAATTGAAGTTTAGGGTCCAAATATTATTAAGGGTCGTGTGTTTGGTATTCTATTATGGCAAGTGGTCTAAGTAAAAACCACTAATAATAAAAATGAGGTCCATGTTTTTACCAACATGACCAATCATCCAAGAACAACATCCCGCAACTCCTAGACCATGCTCATGTGTCTAAAAATAGACATGGTCCTAAAATAGACTTTTCGACAAAAATCACATGTGGTCCCCACCTAGTTTAGGTGGTCACTTTCCAACTAGGATAAAATATGTTTGAGAGCCTCCTTCACTATTTCTTGTTGCAATTTTCAACACTCCTCTCAATAAGAAAGGTACATGTTTTACCATCGACATCGACTCGCCATCGACATGAAACTTCGCCCATTCGCCACAGAACCTTCACAAGCGCCATGCAACTCCATGCATCGACATGCAACTCCATGCATTCGTAGGCACCTTCCGCCTGCATACGGACTCATGCACCAACTCGTACATGCGCTTGTACACCTTTTCATGCAACATCTGGCTTCGAATGAGCTCCAAACAACTCTATCGATGCGGTACATCTGTCCTTGGTCTTTGACACGCCATGTGCCGCCTGCGGGGAACAACTACCCGGCTGTTGAACTATTGCACCATGCACTTTCTTGTACATCGCTGCGGTGGTGTCTAGTATCGTGCTGTCACTGATCTCTGCAACAATCGGCCCAGTACGCTACTACGGCTGTGGGCACCTCGCACGCCCGAGTTCAACCTCATGGGAATCCACCATCTCCCGCGAATCACACCGCTGATCTCCTCTGGGGTTAATCATACATGTCACCACCCTCTCACCTAGTGGTATGGCCATACCTCCCTGTTATCGCACAAAATTTCTGCGCAGGTAGTTTCTCACTCCGCGAATACTCTTTCGTAGCTACTCCACATCCCGAAGAGTTCACTATCACCTACATGCTAGGCACTGCTCCCTCTCCAAGCATCGATTGCATGTCTTCCTTGCTTAACGTTGGAAGCTCGTGAACATCCCATCTACTTCAAGTTGTAGAATTCTTGCTCAAATCCCAACCTTCTTGACTTCTCCCGTTGCCTTGTGCCGAAGGAAAACTTTCCTTCTCACAGAAGACAACTTCATACCCTTTATCCTCTAACATTATGACCGAGATGATATTCTTTGTTAGACTGTTACATACGATACATCTTGTAAAAAAGAATGAGTTTACAGCTCCCTGCGAAAGGTTATGGTACCAATACCCGGTACGCATTGTGTGCTCCACCACCCGCCCAACTCAACATGCATCTCGAGACCTTTCTCCACCAAGTCATGAAAGATTCCACATCTCTGTCTGTGTGAAAGAACGCCACCTGTCAAGTACCACCCCGATCTGTGCACTAGACAACATCGTACGATCGATGAAAATCGACTCAGGTTGTGAGGAAAAGAGCCTCACAGTGTGACTCTAACGACACAACGACTATTAACTTCTTCTATGGACAATTCATGGCACTGTGGTAATAAACGATCGTGACGGTGGCTTGCCCAGCACGGACATGTCCCCGCTCCTTACCATCTTGCCTGGTTGAAAGCCTTCTCCCCTTGCCCTTCCCCTTCCTTGGCACCGCGGCCAAGCGTGGTCTTCTTCATCATGTACCTTTGGTGAAAAGTCCATCACGGTATTCCGCCGGATCTCCTCTTGCACGAATCAAACCAAAGTCTTTCCCCGCGTAATTTCTCCCTACCATTGACACTATCTTGATGTACATGTAACTTTTGGAAGACCCGAGCCAAGCTCGCAGTCCTCATCCTCCACAATCACTCCCCCGCCCATCATCGTTGGGTGGTCATGGGTACTTGGGATACTCTCTCCTTTCTCCATCTTGGTGTTACAGGTCTATCCTTGAGCGCCAACTTCCTGGGTCGCTCTTTCTACTGGTATAGATACGCTCAAGGCTTTCCACATCAAATGTAGAAAGCCTTTCCCATGCGAAATTCAGACACTATGTGATCCTTCACGCCCTCAGCGATCCTTCGACACATTTTCTTCTTTCTTTTGTGACCATAACTGACGACATCAATAGAAGTAGGCTTTGGGATCTCTTTCTCACGAATTCCAACAGCCATTATCATGTCTGACCTCATACGGTCTTTCCATGCAACATAAGGTCGGGCACAACCCAAGGCATATTCTGGTAAATCCGTTGAAGAACGGCACCGCCGCAGCATAAGAACACAAATACCCAAATTTGAATTGAAGTGATAACTCAACCACTTAAATCTCGCAAGAAAAAATTATTTCCAAATAGAATTGTACATTGTGGACATTTAGGACGCATAGCACAAAGAAGAAAGATGAATTCGGAAGTTACAGCACGTGTACGATTACATCACGAGGGTAAAATGCAATCACCGTAATGGATATTTGTGATTAATTTCGGCTCTAATACCATGTATAAATTTTCTGAATAATGAATATTTATTCTTTGATATTATTTGATCATACACAAATTCACGATTTTCTGCACAACACATAATCTCTTCTACAAATTAATCATCACATGGAAAATAAAACAAGCGGCGAACATCAATTCACACACATAGAACCACAGCATGTGTGTAGAAACTTGTAATGAAAACCCCCGGATATATGTATGTAATGGATGAGAAACATGCCCGCTTTACACAATACAATACTCCTCACAAGTACTCGATGTCTCCAAAAACTACAAAACTAGCTTAGTTTGAGCCGATCTGAGTTTCAAAACTCCTCCTAAATCTTTTAACACTCTCTTTGTTCAAAAGGAGAGAATGGGCTGGACAATTCGAATTCCTCTTTCTTGAATAGTGTAATCATCATTCGCATACTCATCCCACTAATTGTGCAAATCTCCTTTTATGACTAATGTCTGTTATTGTCGATCTCACCCTTTCATCTGCCTCTTTCTTTTGATCTCCATTGAAGCTTGTCCGTACCTTTGAGTTAAGCAGTGTGTATTTAGTTTGAATAATGAGTTAATATCAGTGAATTAATCATGTTAATTCACCCAACTCATCTCTAGTGTAATACGTAATTAAGCGATCACAACTAGTTCCAACTGGTTAACCGAACAATCCTCATCAACTCCTCGATCAACTCACAAAACTACGCCATGAGTCTACTTTGAAGTCAACCATGCAATGACTCGGCTTCTTGTAGAAATTCCAATTTCCTTATGTCGACTGCATGCCCCACCTCCGAAGGTCAAGCTGATGCTCCGAAGTGATAAATGAGGTTTAGAGTCCAAATATTATTAAGGGTAAATAATATTTGGTACATTCTATTTTATTTCAATGAATCTAAAAACAAAACACCTAATGTCTAAAAATAGGGTCCATCTATTTCTGTGGCTTAATCATCCAAGAATAGCATCTTGTAACTCCTGAGCCAGCATACTTCTAAAATAGACATAGTCTAAAAATAGACTTTTAGACAAAAATCATAGCCATTGTGGTCTTACCTAGTTGAGTGATCATTTAGCCTGGATCGGAAATGGCCCAGAGAGGCCTCCCTTCACTATTTCTTGTTGCCATTTTCAACAATTTCGCGCTAACAGGGTTAATAAAAAAATGACTTATAGACAATAATTGTGCAAATAAATTGAAAATTTTGCACAACAATTTGAAAAGCAATCAAACAAACACTATGACCAACAATATAAGAGTATGTGTGCTTAAATTTATTAGCCTCGATTATTGTCAATTGCCATTAGCATTATGGAAATAAACACACGAACACTATGAATTCAATATTGAAAATACAAAATTTTGTTCCACAGGATATTATAGGATCCTAAAGTGGAAATTTGACTATTTATCGGTGGCACGTGCGTTGATTTCAAGTTGTGATAAGTGAAATAGGTATAATCGGTGCTCACGGCAGGTTACGAAGCTTCTAGCTATAACTATGTTAAATGTCCGGAAAAACAAAGTATTTTCTAGAGATGTAATTTTGAAACAAAAATACATTGTATTTAAAAAGTCAAATTTTTATAACAACACATTTTAGAACATTGAACACTACTAGTAAAAATAATCTTGAAAAAAAAACAAAAATTAGCTTAGTAAGATCTTAGTATAAAGAATATCCCATTTGTGGTTAGCGAACAAAGTTTTTAAACTTCCAATTTAACTTCTCCATAGTGCAAACATTTTTAGAGATACAATGTGTTGCATAATCGAATATAATGATTCTCATCCTTGCGACCATCTTAAAACAATCATGTGTGAAAATTTATATTCCAGCTCAAAATGCTGTGCTACTATTCATCGGTGCAAAATGACTGTTCTTGACCACTAATTAACATGACAGTATTAAAGCATCACTATCTCCCAAAAATTGCATGAAATTTTCAATAAGATGTCTATTTACT
Source organism: Pinus albicaulis (assembly GCA_034641835.2). Lineage (NCBI taxonomy): Eukaryota > Viridiplantae > Streptophyta > Pinopsida > Pinales > Pinaceae > Pinus > Pinus albicaulis. The sequence continues at coordinate 408,328,826 of CM076582.1, forward strand.
CTCCAATGAATTTAGGAATCTTCCCGGATGCATCACATAACATGGAATTCCTACTGCTTGGGTACCCAGTCTAAAGAGAGGAGTACATTCTACCAAATTCATCAAGAGCCCCCATGACTTTAGATAACTTATGTTCTCCAAGGTCGGAAAGTTAGCGCTAGCAATCGCCGGAGGCATTATTGATAGGATAGCCCATAAATGGTGGGTTGGTAATTATGACCAAGACCAAAATATGCCTACAATCTCCCCACATCATTGATGGTATATTCTAGCTCAAATATACATTTGAGAATTTGAAAGTTCAAGAAATAGGTCCAAAAATCCATTTGAATAGCTTGCAACATGTTCCAAGTCGAGCTTGGAAATTGTTGCTCCGAGATAGTCAATGCAAATGGAATTCACATCTAGGCCTCTATAGGCATAGTGATTAGGAATTGCACAATTGCAGCATGAGATGATTGTTTGTGGTTACCTGACCTAGGACATTGAAATCAACAATGAGTTTGTGAGCACAGGCACGAATAAGTATTAAATCTTAATGCTTGTGGATTCGAGAAGATACGATTTGAGAGGTATGGTTATTATTGGAACTTCCCTCAATTGTACAAAAAATGAATCAATATGCATAAAAACATGTGGGGGGATTTTTGGGTGTGCCCAACAAATAATGTTCCAACATGTGAACATGATTAACATCATAAATCCCATTATTGTTGAATCAATATCACTGTGCCCCTCCATTGTGATGCTACGATCAATTAAAACCATGCAACAATCACGATTTCGTTGTTACGAGTTCACAACTTGACATACATGAACATCACTAGCAGCACAGCAGCAGAAAAGAGGCAATAAAACTTGCATGTCATTGGACGTTCACTTAAAATGTCATAGAAGTGTAAACTGGGTTGAACAATAGAGTTCAACCCATGTACAACATACGATAATGTGCATGGTTCTAGCGATGGCAGTGTTCCTCACCGTTCACATCAACAGGCTTACAGTATCAAATTAATTTATTACTAAGATTATCGGTCATCTCATTGGTTAATTATCTTCTTGTTACCATGGTGGTGAAGATGAAGTTGTTAGTTTAAAAATTATTTATAATTACCTTCAAATATGTAAAACATTCTGCAACTAAAGACAACTCCTAATGAATATGCTTGACTATGGAGGAGAATGAGAGTATGTAAGGGTGAGGGACCAATGTCATGAGAGCTTTTGTTGATGGGTAACCATCACTATTTGTGACTATGAGGATGATGAAAATTATGATTTTATATAAAAAAGCTTAATAAATAAGAAAACTGAGATGGAAGCAATGTTGTATTAAGGGTGTAACTAAGTGAGCCTAGAAGATGTTTGGGGGCAGTACTAAAAATTAATGCTCATCCAACATTCTTCATGTACGCTTTGAGGGTGAAAGAAACAGTGTTACCCCCTCAAAACCCGCACTATCTCCAGTATTATTGGCAAAAAATTAAAGAAAATTCAAAAATTAATAAGTGGTGATTTGTTGTACCAGGTCAAAAAGAGAGCAAGGAAAACAGCATGGTCAACATGATCAAGGGCGAGTCAAGGGTAATTGGAGCATCACTGACCTCCACAAGTTCAAGTGCCAAACAAGCCAAGACAAGGAGGAAGCGACAGATTAACGAATTCCACAAATTTCTCTAAGGACAGCCTCAATCCCCCTCAATCCCCCTTTGTATTCTTTGTTAGCCACCTACTAAGTTTTATTATACCCGAAGGTGGATAAATTTGTTCCCAGGCCTTGAGGAACAATTTTTTCCCTATCAAAAACTATTGGCTCTTGAAGACTCTTGGGGCCAAGCCTCATGCCTCATCTAGATCCCATGTTGTTGTTTGCATCCTAAAAACTCTTAAAGTGCTAAAATCGAGCCGATACTACGCCGAAAACCATTTTCCTTACCTTCTCTCGAAACTAACCTCTCTTTATCCCCTCCGTTCCCCATGAAAATCCCTCATTTTTACATTTACGCTATTTCCCCTCGTAAAATCCATTCTATAAGGTCTAAGACCCCTTCTTCGGCCTTATCGGAACCTTCATTTCCTTTGAAAAACATTTAAAAAACCATATAAAGTACATATTTCTATGTTCTAGACTTAAGCCTGGAGCTAAGTCTCTATCCTTGTCATGCGCCGGCGCCGAGACAGCAGCGACCTCTGCGGCGCTTGTACGCTCCAATATTTTCCGTAGCTTGTCAAAAAGCAACTTTGTAAATCGTGTTTTTTTGGGTTTTAAATCATTTTCCAAGTTTTAGTATGATTTGAGAAGCGATCTCATGTCGATACGCCTCGCGAATCGGTGGTGTCAGGTACGACTCATCATGTAATCCGTCTTTCAAAACTAAATCATCGTTGATCTTCTCGAGTAGATTGAAGCCCAGGCGCAGAGTACGCCTTCTTGTGGACCCCCACCATCGCCAATTGTTTCTCCAGCTGCGCGTTGTCATCGCACCAATCACCGGAAAGGTAAGCTTCCTCCCAATGGTGGCGTTCATCGATGGTTGACGCATGTCGCTATGCGATTTAAAAACCGCTGTGCAACACGTGCGTCCCCCATTGTTATGGTTGGACAGGATGCCCGGCGAAATTGATCTCCGGCAATAAATCTTTGAGCCTCATCCAACGGTGATACGCTTGCGGTTGCGCCGATGATTAACAAAGGTCTTTTGATAAGCGGGCTGTAGCATGGTGGAAAGTCAATCTCGCCATCAATCGCAGGATGCGATGACTCATGTTACGTTGCGATTCGTTCCAGGTCAGCTTTTCCCCTTGACGACTTTGACCTCCTCTCCCAACTTGTGATCTTGTGGGAATTGACGGTTCGATTTAATATTTTCTACCATTCCACAATCCCTCCGTTATTAACCATTGGATGATGCCATCAATATGCATCATACGCCTTCGTGATTAACCGTCGCCAGGATTTTATAATGATTTTCGTGTTTTGCGAGTTTAAATGGTTTCTGCGCCATTTCCAGAAGAAATCCATGAGAAGCCGAGGTGACGATCCTCCATCTTAAAACCATCCAAGATAATCATTCGAGGGATTTAAGGTATGTTTCATCAATGTTTTAGGGCATTGATACCTTATAAACTCCTAACGATCTGCCAGCAGTGGCCATGAAAAGCAGGCACGAGAAAAGAGTATCGATTTACGAGAACACAGTTGTGTGCTAGCACGGTAGAATGAGCGGGGAACGATGTTACGAAGTTATGGCTAAAGACGATTTATCGAAGCTAACACGACTCAAAACATAATTTTAAAAGAAAACCTAAAGTGTTTTATCAAGCAAAAACCCTCCACCGCCACCAAAATGGAGGCAAATTGATTCCTTCTAGTGACTAAGCGCCACTGTGCCTTGTGTTCAAGCAGAGCTAATTTATTGATCAAAGATCATGTTTTGCCTCAACACGACCAAAGAAGTTATTTATTTGGAGAACTTCAATGAAATATCTCGCGAGTTACTTCGATGCCAAAATACCTCAAAGGTCAAAAAACTCCCCATCAAGCTTGAAATCATTATGTAAATCATTTTTAATACGGAGGATATGTATGTAAGTCTCCCTCATTGAAGCCCCTCGAAACGATGAGCCATTTAATTTTGTATTAATTGTAATTAAGATCTTTTATCAAATCTCACCTCCTCATCCTTCTATATATACTACGGTGAGAAAATGAGTGTGGGTTGTTGGTTGTTGTTTGATTACAAGTTGTAACACTACAAACTCTCTAAAATAAATATACAGAGTATTGTTGAAGTTGAAGAACAAATTGGAAGTCTTGGATGTCTTGATGATGTTGTTACATGCTTGTTCTTGAGAAAACTCTATCATTGGATCACATGAAGCTTGAGTTTATTGGTGAAGTAATACTGTTGTTATATGTTTTCCTATTTCCATTATGTTGTAATTCTTACTACATTAGGTGAAAGTTTTAGGCTAAGAAATAGCCTCTTGAAGCACCTTGAACACATTTCATCACTGCTTTGTTTATGTTTTATATACTATTTAAAATATTTTTAAATTTAAACTTTCTCTTTAGTCCTTCCTTCTTTTCTATTCTATAATAGCTCAAATAGTTAGTTTTAGGCATGATTTATAGTTCTCCTAGCATGTTGCTATCACTTAGCTGTTGACAAGTCTCCCCCTTTGAAGTACCATTGCTTTAAGTTAATCAAAGAAGATCAGTTTGATCTTGCCCTTTGCCATTGGCAAACGATTGTTTTGATGTTTTATAGTTGTAAGCATAGATTTTATTTAGGTGTTCCTCTTCTGCTGTTGCCAGTGTAAATTGAATCTTTATGTTTTCTAAGTACTTTAAAATAAAATCTTTGAGAAATAGGGTATTCCCAGATCTTAAATTTCATTTTAAAATTTGTCTAAAGTCATTATTTTCTTAAGAAATGTTTGAACAATTGTAATTGTCTGTCTATCAAATATCTCTTTATTGTTAAGTTATATTTTCAAGTTCCTTTGTTGAAATTAAACTTCTCTTTTCCAAATCATTAATGTCCATATCATTCCAAAAACAAAGGATCACCATGCTTGAAGTTAGATTTGCCCTTTGATATCCCATATCTCTTGAAGAGTGTGTCATGACCTTATTTTGACTCAATTTCCCAATGAACGGAATATTATCTTTCTATCTACTCTTTCCTAGACCTTTCATTTCTGTTATCAACTCAATTGACAAGCAAACAATATGCACTTAATAACTGATAAAATCCATACTCAAAGCACAAAGATAAACCTTTGCAAACAAATATTTGAGAGATCCCTCTGCGAGAGCAGGGAAGATTAGATCCTAGAACTCTAAAGATTAGTTGCAGTGTTGCCTTGTCTTTTGATTTGCCAAACTATCAAAACATGGGACACCAACATAATGGCGGTCAAGTGGACTCTTACGAGTTAACAACGTTAAGTATAGAACTCCGAGAAATCCCTTGTTTTCAAGAATATCCGGTGATTGTTAGCCACCCCATGTACAACACTGTGACGATCACGGTGGGACCTACGAGAATATGGGGTTTGAAAACCTTTCTTCAAACTTTTTAGGTCTGGTATAACACCCGTGACTTTCTTCGAGCACTACCTAACAAATGGTAATCATGATAGGACTTAGTGAATGGGTGACAAAATAAGTAACCCTTGGGATTCCTTTTTAACCTTATCAAACCTTCCCAGAGGAACTAGTTGCCATGCATAAGAGCAACTGCTGTTTGTTTGAACACCTTGGCTAAGTGCGAAATCGGACTTAGAATATCTTAACCTATAAAACCAAAATAACTCGGAAAAACCAAAAAACATTTCCCGGTTTGGCTTCTTAAAAGGCTGTGTGGTGTTGGAACCATCCGATCTCTTACCTTCATAGAAGCTGAAGTTTCACGGCGGCTCCAACTAAGCAGTGGGCCTATTACCCATCTAGGTTTCTGGTCTCTTTGAGACTATATTAACTGGAAGAAGTTTAGAAGCCTAGTCCCTAGATAAGACATTGTGGAAAATAAAATTACCAACGAGTTCCTAAAAATCTTAACCTCTCTTGTTTGAGAAAGCAGTTGTGGCTTCGCATAGGATCAACACTGGGTCATCCAGATCCAAATCCTCTTATAATGGGTAGCCAATCCTGAGGGTGCCATGGTAGACTTCTAACTCTTTGGAAAATCGACTACTAATGAGAGCCTCTTAAGAACAAATTACATCACAGAAAACCTTGATTTCTTAAAGTTCACACTTTTGATTTACATCATGCAAAACATCTTTAGAACTAGGTCTAAAATTTGGCTCCAAACAAAGCTGACATCGTGTTGGGATTTTAGCAAGGCACAGTAAGTCTCACCTTCTGTCTATCACAGTTCCAGCTTCTTCATCACTTTAGCCTTTTCCACACCAAATGTTCAAAATCAATTTAACGGCCAAGTGTTCACCACACCCCAGTCTATACATCTGTTCAAACCACTCCCTTCAATCCACTTCTGCCTTTTGTCCAACTATCGCCGTCCACCACTCACCACATATCTTGTGAGCGCTTGGCATGCTCATATTCCTTCACCATGCCATTAGTCAATCTTCCATAGGGACTATCGGTCCAAAATTCCATTATGTAGTGCTAGCAATCACATGCTGTACGCAACTTGTGGATAAGATGAATGATTACTTTAATGATGAAATTGATGATGATTCTGTCAAACTTAGATTTATTTTCCCAAAGTACGGGTGGAGAAGTAAGAAAATGGTTTAAAGGTTTATTTATAATGGGTATATTGAGCTTCCATCGAACATTCTTAAACAATGGGAAGTGAAAATACCCCTCTCCAAGTCATACTAATTATAACAATCCTAAGCAGAACACGAGAGGAAATTATGCCAAGCCTATTGTACTAGATTGTAGGTGTGTATAATGCACTTTTCCCGAACTAAAACCTCCACAGTCAATATGACAAGTTTTATAAAGGATTTGACTCTGTTGTAACTTATTCACTAAGAAAAGTTTTTGCAACTCTACGAAATATGCTGAAAAGGGTCTTTATTTACGCGAAAGTCAACTTAATAGAAAAAGCGAAAATGAAGGCTGAAAAAAGTATCTTTTAGAGAGAATCCCTGTTCTGCTTCAACCTCAAAAATGGAGGGATATTTGGAAGAAATGATGAAGGAGATGAGCATAATTAAGAAAGCATAAGCAAATCAAAAACCAAGCTGCCTCAAAACAATCAAACAGAAACGAAGGAGAAGTAGAACTATAGAGAAGAGATAACAATCAAGATAAGCAAAAGAAGTGACCAACAAATTAGACCTCGCCCAACATAGCTATGTGAGTCAATATGAGAGAAGACATGAGTTGGAAAAGGTTGGAAAAATCACATGTAAACTTGATTGGATCGAATGATAAGGATGATGTTTTTCCTCAACGAAATAAGGTTTCTTCTGCGGTGGTCAAAATACCAACACCTATATGAATATTTCGATGACTATAAATTGGGTTTTGAAAATGCAATCGTGGAGGTACACAAACGATGTGATGTTAGGAGCAAGGGAAGTATGGGGTTAAAAAACAAGAATACTAGTACGCTATCAAGAAAAACACGGAAAACCAACCCAAAGAAAAGCGGAAAAAAACCAACATTAAATGAAAAAACCGATTTAAGCCAAGACAAGGAATCCCGCCAAATGTTGAACATAGTACCCTAGCACTTTTGCTAGTAAAGTCCTAATAAAACTATTCCTATCACTAGTGGAGAAACAAGGTTCAACAACTCAAAGTTGAAAAATAATTCAATCGAAAAAATAGATGTAAATATTAACAAGTCAATTATTCCTTTACGACCTTGAGAGAGAATTGCTAAGATAAAAATTACCATCCCCTAGTGAACTAGTAACCATGGAGGTATTAAAAACCAAGTTTTGAAAGATTTAAACATAAGAGTGATACTAACACCTTAAACAACCAGGATGACAAACCTGGCGGTACATTGTTTGGCCCGGAAGGTTGAAGAAAATACCAGAGGACTTTGTCCTCCTTCTGTGTTAATTTGAACATCGCAGTAAAATTCTACACAATATAGCATGTTAGTTATAGAGATTAGCACAATATAATGCCTAAGGTAGTGATGGAAAGCTTAGGCTTCGGTGTAAACCATACAAATATTTGTATTCTTTTGACTCAAAACGAGGTCGAGTATTTGAAATTTAATTAAAGATTTGTGTGTTAACCAGCTCAAATCTGCCAAGAATCTAGTAATGGATATGAATTGTGGTACGGCATTCCCCTAAATATGGCATGCTTTTATCAAGATCATGAGAGCCAAACTTTAGGGAAACCTTCAAATGAAATGTCTTGTGCCACCATCCTATTTTTCAACCAAGCAGAACTATCTAATCCACATGAAATACATAGTGAGCAACATGGACAAACCAAAAAACACTCCAATATATTCTATTCAATAAAGTTTAGATTCCTTTATCTTGTGTAACGAAGATGAAATTACTCAACAAGGTAGCTTGTAATGGACCCAATCGAGTTCACCGAACAATCCAGTCTTATACGAATCGACTTCAAAACATTGACAATCAACAACAACAAGAAAATGAAAATGAATCAGAATATACTTTGGACAATAAATTTCGATGGATCTTATTAATAAAACCGATCAAGAGAGTAGGTGTACGGATTAGAAAATACGAAATCAGATTTTTCATATAAATTAGACTTGTGCATAACAATATTCTTTGATACGAAGCCGCTATCCTAGGCTTACAACTAGCCAAAAATTAAAACCCAAAAAAGATATCTGTTGAGGATGCTGAGCTGATGCGTAAAACAAATCAAAGGAGAATATAGGCAAAAATCCAGAGCTTGAGAATATCGAAGTACGCCATCGACCTGCAAAAACTTTCAAAAAATATGAACTCATTTTTATCCCTGGAGCACCGAATCATCTAGCAAATGAACTTGCCTTCATGACGACAGTGCAAATACACGAGATAAATGAAAAACTACGGTATAAGGTACAAGAACACGGTTTTGCTATGCTGATAATGAAGATCACTAGCAAGTGTTTGAGTCAACCAGTTTGTGGATGATTTCTTGAAGAAATGGAAAATGATTTGACATACCAACACCGGAGGAAACTATTGTAAAGAAAAGCCATTTGTGCCTGTCGAAAAAATCCCGGTGAGAAATAACATATCATAATATAAGTCATTGTGAGAATCATGACGAAGAGATAATGAACAATGAGGACCAAGAAGGCAGAAATCTTCTGATGCAAAAATGATAAAATCCCAAGAAGGTCTCACCTTTGGACTTTGTTTGATCTCAGCCAGTATGACAAAGAACCAAGAATGGGCACAACAGGAAACAAATGTGAGGAACCATAACATGGTCTAAGCAGAAGGACCCAAGATGATCAAGCTATCCGGCTTCCCTCCAGCTCACATAGGGATGCAATACATAGAGCTTTTCAAAGAATTTAAAGATGTGTTTTCATAGGAATACACAAAAACTTAAAATCATATGATACCAACATCATCTGACATAAAATCCCCTTGAAGAAGAAATCAAAAGCCTTTTAAACAAGAAGCAGGAAGAATAAATCCCACTACCTTGATTAATGGGAAATTGAGAAAATGTGTAATGTTGGGATCATGAAGTACTGATGAATTTTCGAATGGTATCAAAATTAGTTTTGTTAGAGAAAATGAAAAGAGGAAATCGAGGCTCTTGTATTGACATAAATTTAAAGCAGAGCCTCTTTAAAAGACAACTACCTCTTACCCAAGATGGACCTTATTAACCCGAAGGGTATTTGGGTCAGAAAGAATATCCTATAGATGGGTTTCGGGTTACAGTACGGTGTTAGTGTTCCCAAGTGATCAAAATCAAAAGTGCTTTTACCACCTTGGGGCACCTTTATGTATGTCAATTCCTTTCGGATTAATGAATGCGGGGCACCCACCTTCAGGGAGCCATGGACATAGCCTTCTCTTGAAGATATTGGCTATTTTATAATTATTTACCTTGATGACATATTTTGTTTTCTGGCCCGGTAGAGAGCATTTGATTCACGTAAGGATTTTTGAGAAGTGTATGAAATTTGGCTTATCACTAAATCCCGAAGGACCTCTTTGGTCTCCAGTGAGGAAACTTCTTGGTCATATAATTCAGAAGGAATACCGATAGACCCTATGAGGATGAGTGGCACTATTACAAATTAGCCATCCCGGAAGCCTCAAAAAATTGCAATCTTTCATTGGAAGATTAATTTTTTTAAGGGTTTATTCAACCTTGGTGAAATGTTAAAAAACACAAACGCGCAAGAAAAGCTTGGGTGTAAAATGGACTTTCTGAAAGCTAAACAATCATTCAAGGCCCCAACAGTCAAAGCAATGTTACCCAAACACCGATCACAGTTAGTCTGATTTTACCAAAGGCTTTTTTGTTTTCTTTGCATATTTGAACATACAATAGGCACACGATTTTGCTTCAAAAGAATGATTTAGGGCAAGAACAACCAATATCTTTCTTGGTGGGGCATTAAGAGATGTCCTCTCAAATATAACATCATGGAGAAGCAAGCCTTAGCATTAGTAGAAAACTTTAAGAGACTTAGGGTCTATATTTTACACTCTCCATAATTTCTTTATTCCTCTTGTTGTCAGGATTGTTCTAGTCAGAACCACCTTAAGTAAAAGGAAAATGGATTGCAACTATTCTTGAATATGACCTACAATGAATACAAACTAGTAAAGGCAGAGATTAGCAAAACTTATGGTGAAGTCTAACTTCCAAGCATTGAACATGAATATGGTGAATGTGTTGGAAGAAGTAGAAGAAGCTACGACTCCTTTCATTGAAGAAACATTTAAATTCTCCCTTGGTATGCGGCATTGTTGTGTGCTTTTATGTTTACGTACCCCTCATATGCAAACTAAAACTGAATTTTTGAAACAAAAAGCTTTGAGTTTTTGCACTTAATGAATGGGGTATTATATTGGAAAAATATTTGAAATTTTGATTAAATATTTACTTGAATATGATACGGGAAAGATCATGCATGAATTACATGATGGTGAATGTGGAGGACACCTCTCTGAGAGAGCCTTACATCAAACAAAATTCTTAGATCGAGTAACTATTGGCCTACCCTTTTCCCAGGACACTCGGAAGTTGATGCTTGTCTTGCCATAGTGTCAAATCTTTGATGGCAAGAAAACTCTTCCTTACCTTTACATCTGTGAGTTGAGAGCACCTTTTCAACAATGAAATTTCCAGACTTCATTAAGGAAATTCATCCATCCTCCTCGGCCCTAAACATAGTGGATCTCCAAATGTGGCTTCTTCCCTGAAAATAGATAGAAACTATACCTACCAAGAATACTAATGACTACTGTCATTATCGGCCAAACCCATATCCTATCAGTTGGTTGTCCCAGAAAAATCATATAGAAAATGATGTTGCTTGCAAATCTAAGAATATGGTTTATTTATGTCTCCAACTACCATATAACCTTGAGCCATTCACGCGCACAATCCCCAAGGAAATGGATTAGTGAATCCTCCTTGAAGTCTCATCAATATACGACTAAGGCTGACACAGAACATAATAAAAAATCATGGCAAGTGGTGGTTCTTCGTGCCTTGTGGTGCAATGAATTAACTACAAAGAAATCCCAATAAATATGTCCCCCTACGATTTAGTTTGTAGCATGAGATGGGTCTTGCCTCATTTCGGGGTTCCAGGTCATGAAGCTCCCAGCAAGAAGTGCGAGTTGAAAATGATATGTGAGAGGATCAACCAAACAATCCATTTACGATAGGATGGAAGAAAAGTTTATGAAAAGAACACGGAACAGTCCAAGAAAAATATGAAGAAAGCTATTTGATAAGAGGACTAAGGCAAACAATTTCTAGGTTGAAGTGTTGTTCTTAAATGAGATTCAAGAAGAAGAGAAGAAACATGAGATTTGAAACTTACATGCAAGGCCATATATTATTCATGCCGGAAGGGTCACAATACATTTTTCTTGAAAGAATTGAATGGAAAGACCTATATGGAGGTCCTTGTCAATGAGATGTCAAGCATTATACGCAAGAATCTTAAGTTTCAAAGCATTTTATTTTACCATTTTAAATATCAGTTTATTGCATTCAAGAAGTTGTGAAGATAAAAATACAAAAACAAAAGAAAAGAAGGCAGAAGGCAAAAGAAAACAAGAAAATGACCCATGCCAAAAAAGAGAAACAAATCTCAAGGTGTACAGAAATACGATGCCATATCAAAAACACTTCTAGTTAGTCAAGCTGTTTAATCTTGACTAATTAGCTTTAAATTTTCTATTTAAATGGGATAGTGGTTGATTTTCAAACTATTAAATCTTGGCTTATGGGTAGATAGTTAGGATAGGAAATTGAAGGTTCATTCAAACAAACTCAGTACGAACCAAGTTTAAAAGGAGATGACTCAAAATTGTTTTATTTTAAAGGTCACAAAAGAAAAAGAAAAGCCGAGGTTCTAATTTGCCCAAATACAAGATAGGAGAACAAGGAAAAAGACGACTCAAACAAAAGCAAAAACGGAGGCACAGCAGAAGAAAAGAGAGAACACGCAGTAGGGAACTTTCGGATCTTAAGCCTTGTTTGATTTTGATTTCTTGCAAATAATAATCTATACTTCATAAACATTTTTATGCCATAGATCACAACAAGTCAAACAACTTAATCTTGACTTGTTTGTTTTTAAATTACTGTTTTAGAATTTAGAGAATGAAAGTCTGTTGGACAATTTAATCCCAATAGATAGTAGATTAGAGTGAAAATATAAAATAAATTTAACTTTTAATAAAGTTCGAGGAGAAATAAGGAAGTAGAGAATTTGATTAGTTCTTGTGCTTTCAAAGAATAAAATATTGAAAGGATTTGCCAATCAGAGTGCACTGCGGTAGAAGAAAAATGTTAGATGGGTAGGATTGGGTAGGTAGAGAGTTGTGTTGGTAGAAGTCATTATTTTCGAAGCAACAGAATCATCCAACAAAAGAAGATAAATCTAATGGATCGGTACAAAGTGGTATACGAGAGAAATCAAGTACGAATTCTTGATGCCTTCAAGAGAGCACCATCATAGTGGAGCCTTGACCAGCCACCTATAAAATTTGATTATACCAAAGGTGGCTAAATTTGTTTTCAAACCTTCAAAGAACAATTTTCCCCTATGTTATTTGGCTCTTGAAAGACTCTTGAATGGCCTCATGCCTGCATCACAGAATCATGTTAACATTTGCATCCCTAAAACTCTTCAAGGTGTAACACTAAAAATCCCGGAGCCAAATACGCATAAAAACCATTTTCCTTACCCCTTCTCCTCAAAACTAACCTCCTCTTCTATCTCTCCATTCCCTATGAAAATCCTCATTTTTACATTTCTGCTATTTTCCTCATCAAAATCCATTCTATAAGGTCAAGACCCCTTCTTAAAAGCATATCGGAACCTTCTCATTCCTTTGAAAAAACATTAAAAAACCATAGAAAATGCATATTTTCTATGTTCTGAACTGCTTATGGAGGGCTAAGTCTTATCCTTTTCGTCCATACTTCAGCCTTCGACAGCCATAAACACTCTCGGCGCTTATCCTTTCCAATATTTTCTCAGCAAAAACATCTAAAACCTTTGTAAATCGTGTTTTTTTTTTGAGTTTCTCGTCATTTTCAAGTTTTCCGCCGTATGATTTGAGAGCGATCTCGCCATCGATCTCCTCCACGGATGAAGATGTGGGCGCGACTCATCATGTGGTCCCGCCATTCAAAACTGGTAAATGCGTTCGATCGCTCCACAGTTCGAACGGTCACCAGGCTCTTTCTTCTTGGACCCCCCTGTCCGTGCGTTGTTCTTGGCTCGCACGGTATCATCGCTTTCCTCTTTGGGAAAAAGCGGTTTCCTCCCAACGGTCGGCGATTCCATATGATGGTTGACAACGTGTCCTTTATTGTGGTTAAAAACACGTACCAATCATCGCCCCCGCGTGTTGTAGTTCGAACGAGATGCCCGATGGGGGTGATCTCCCGTGGCTCAGGTACGGGCCCCACTCATCCCAACGATCGATCGCTTGCAAGGTTGCTAAATGATTAACAAGGGTGCGCGCACAATAACGAAACTGTAGTGTGGTGGAAAGTCAATCTCCATTGTACGATCTCTGCGGATACGATGACTCATATTGCATTGCTAAATTCGGGTTTTTACCCCGGTCGGCTTTTCCCCATAGCGACATCGCCTCCTCTCCCAACTACATCGATCTTGCGCGATGGGCCCGATTCGATTTAATATTTCTACCATTCCAGTCTCCGATGCTTGTTGTGGATGATGCCATCCAGCAGCATGCCATCCTCACCACCTTCAAGCGATCGACCAAATACACGAAGTTTTTATAATGAATTTTCCTTATTTTGCGGTTTAAATGGTTTTCTCTGCCATTCCAAAGAAATCACAAGGTTGAGAGTGATGATCCTCCATCTTGGGCATCCAAGATAATCATTCAAGGTTTAAAATTATGTTTTTATACGGTATTTTCATGAGAGCATTGATGCCTTATCGCTCCTATGGATCACTGCCGACAACAAAAACCACAACAATGGACATTTGAAGAGAAAGTATCGGTTGCATAACACGGAACTTGTGTGCCCGTACGATGGGGTGAAGATTGAGGACAATATTATGGGGATTATGGCTAAAGACGATTCTTCGAGCTAACCCAGAGAAGCTTAAAACAAGTTTAAAAACCTAAAGTGTTTTATCGAACAAAAACCCTCCACCGCACAGTGAGCAAAATTCAATTCCTACGAGGACTAAGCGCCACCATGCCTCAAAATATTCAAACGGGGAGAAATTTGAATTTGACAGTCGGGGGATCAGTTTTGCCTTGACATAGCTAAAGAAGTTATTTGCGGGACCTTCAATACCAAAGAAATATACGAAAATTACTTGAACGCCATGCAATGCCTCAAAGGTAAAAAACTCCCATCAAGCTTGAAATCATTATTGTAAATCATTTAATACGGAAGAGATGTGTATGAAGATCTCCTCATTGAGCCTCTCGAACGATGAGCCATTTTAATTTTGTATTAATTGTAATTGAGATCTTTTATCGAGGGATCTCCTCCTCATCCTTCTATATATACTACGGTAAGATGAGTGTGGGTTTGTTGGTTTTTGTTTGATTACAAGGATTTAACTTATTGAAACTCTGCAGAAATAAATATGCAAGTACATTTGAAGTTGAAGAACAAATTGAAGTCTTGGATGTCTTGATGATGTTGTTGCATGTTTATTCACCAGGGAAAACTCTTATCATTAGATCCATAAACTTGAAATGCAATGGTGATATTCTGAGCTATTATATGTTTTTCTTATTTCCATTATCGCTGTAAATTTTTACTATAGTAAGTTTTAAATTTTAGGCCTAAGAAATAGCTCTGAAGCACCTTAGACTTTATTCATCTTTCTTAACATTTTATATTTTCTTGAAGTATTTTAGAGCTTTAAACTTTATGTCTTTAGTCTTCTTGCTTGTCTCTATTTCTACTAATAACTCAAATAATTCGTTTGACATTGTAGTTCATCTGTATGCTATCACTTGAAAGGTTTCTTCTTCGACCTCCTTTGAAGTACCATTGTTTTAAGTTAATCAAAGAGTTGGTTTTGATCTTGTACCATTGCTTGAAACAGTTGTTTTGAAGGTTTTTATAGTTGTAAGCATAGATATTGTTTAGGTGTTCCTCTTCTGTTGCTGATTATCGGTGAATCTTTTATGTTTTCTAAGTCCTTTAAAATAAAATCTTTGAGGAAATAGGTGTTCCCCGAATCTTGAATTTCATTTTAAAAATTCTCTCAAAGTCATTATTTGTAAAAAATTTTTTGAAAGAATTTATAATTTAGCCCTATCTGTCAAATATCTCTTTATTGTTCGATTTCTATTTTAAATTCCTTTATTGTTGAAAATTAAACTTCTCTTTCCAAATCATTAATGTCCATATCATTCCAAAAACAAAAGGATCTTTTAGTAGCCAGAATTAGGTTGACCTTTGAAATGTCCATGTCCTTGAAAAGTGTGTCATGACCTTATTTTAGCTCCATTGCCAATAGACAGGATATTTTTCTCTTCTTGCTCTATCTTTCCTAGACCTTTCATGTTATGTTGTATCCATCAATCCAACCAACAAACAATACATATGCTAGTCTAAAATCATACTCCAAGCACACAAGATAAACCTTTACAAACAAATATTTGAGATCTCTCTAAGAATGAGAGGATAGATCTTGGAACTCTAAAGATTGGCTCTGATATTTGCCTTGTCTTTTTGATTTTCCAAACTATCAAAAACACGGGACTCACCAACATGTTCCACATATTCGGTCAAAGAAAAGGAAATTCGAAATATGTTACGGTTGGTTCCGAGCTCACGCAACAGCCTGAGAATACTCCACACAACAGCCTGCACACATGTTCTGGTAAGGTTTAACTGGAAATTTTCAAGGCAAAGTTATTTCGGAGTTAGACAGTTGGACTCCCCTTAGCCTCGCTCCTGAATCTATTCAGCTCATCCTCCACGCAATCTACTCACAACAGAATACAGCTAACACATAGCACCCGAGTGGACATACGCAAATAGTGTATAAAGGACATACACAAATAGTATTGGACACATGTTTGATGGATGAGTTAACTAAGAAATTAGCTAAGATTTTGTGGGAGTCTGCTCCCCTTTCAACTCCACTCATTGCACACATGTATTACTCAGCCAATTCACACATAAGTTTAGAGGATTTTCACTCAACCAACAGATTATTCTACAGCCAGTCACAAGAACAAATAAATAAGGACAAAAATGCAGAATACAAAGTCTTCAAACAGAGATTAACATCAATTGTTTTTTGTTACAACACATGCATACACAAGATGATTGAGAGTTCGAGTCTCAGGAACAATATTATACTTTCAAAAAGTGTTTGGTTTGAGATTCAGGCTTGTTAAGACACGAATATTATACTTTCAAGCGGTGCTTGGTTTGATATTCAGGCTTGTTTGGAAAGAGTTGTGCTTGATTTTTCTCATTATCTTCTGTAGTACCAAGTTTCTTGTGAGTGAGCAAGAATGGACGACTTAGTTAAATCCGTATTTGCAGCTTTCTTGGCCGTTTTCATGATAATGTTGGGCACAGCAGTAGCTACCCCCAGTTCGACAATGGAAACACACGATGCTTCAATGACCTTCTTTCCTTCCCTATTTTCCGTTCTAATCGCCTCTTTCTTCCCATTCTTGGCTTCTCTGCTCTTCAACTGAAATGTATTATGGTTGATCTTTAGCCCCTATTTTAGGATCATGGATATCCCGCTGTTATTTTTTCCTCTTATGTGATATATGTCATTCTTTATTATTGGTTTGTCAACTGAAATATATTATGGCTAATCTTTAGCCCCTATTTTAGGATCATGGATACCCCACTGTTATTTTTTCCTCTTATGTTATATATGTCATTCTTTATTACTGATCTGTCAACTGAAATGTATTATGGCTGATCTTTAGCCCCTATTTTAGGATCATGGATGTCCCGCTGTTATTTTTTCCTCTTGTGTGATATATGTCATCTTTATTACTGATCTGTGTAGCATTTTTTTGGCCATGCATCAGCGATAACTGTGTAGATTTGAATGCTTTGATAGCATTGTGGATATTAGAGAAGATATTGCTATGTTTTTAACTGCCCACATGCTTATTTTGCGTTGATCGGCTTGATAGTTTGTCTCGATATGGCCCTGGTACCTGCCTGATCAGGATTTTAGCTTCTTCCTTAGGATACATTGTTTTTACCAGCAAATGGTAATCACATATTTGCAGGATTTGCTTATTAGTCTTCTGCATGTCTAGCCTTAAACGACCACTTTGGAGGCGTTGCCATTTAAACGGACTATTCAGCAATTTGCATGTGTTCGTAGGTTCTTAAACTCCAACGAACTTATTGTTATTTTTTCAGCACAATAGAAATTAAAATAAAATCCTAGTCGGGATGATATCATTACAAGGTTCAGATATGAAAGGCAAGGAAGATCATTAGAGAATTTTCGTTTTCAATATCGAACTCATGGAAGATTTTCTCATCGTCTTCTGCATGTATGGTCTTCAGCAGCCGCTTTGTAGATGTTGTTATTTCAACAAAATAAATCAGCAATTTTCTAATTCTTATTGGCTTTTTAAGCTCTGACTGTCATTTTTCCAGCACAGTAGAGAGATTTATGTAAAATCATGGATAAAAACCATAGAAGGTAGAAATATAAAACTAAAAAGTTACCCGTTTTGGTTTTAGCATTAGTCATTTTCTCCTTTGTAAAGGAAGATCGAATTTTCCTTTTTTTCTCTAACTCAAGCCAGATTTTCTCGTCTTAAGCATGTCTTGTCAATCTTTAAACTTTCTCTTCTACTCTATTGTCAGTTTTCTAGAGCAATAAAGAGATTCATTGTTTGGATAAACTAGCTATAAGGTAGCCCAAGGGATGTTGTTAGACATGTGGATAGCAAGTTCCTGGGTTGATTCCACATCCATGAAAGTGGGAAGGATCCCTTGGCATCCTCTTGTGGTTTTACTCTGGAAAAATTGGTGAAAAACTTGGTTATAAGGTAGATATTTAAACGAAAAGTAAAAATTAAAAGAAAAAAACTCTTTTAGTTCATTTCTTACATAATTTTATTGTATGTCAAGAAAAAGACGATCAGAGAGTTTTCTGAATACCTCACATCCATAGGTGAACAATGTGCTAGCAAATTTGCTTTTGGAATTTTCACTATAATACTGTTTTAGCTCCTTATTTTCAATATTGTGCTGTCCAATTTTTCTTTTCTAATTTTATCCTTGCATTCATTGTGCACCGACTGTTGTGCTGAGGTAAATACAGTAATTTCCATTACATTCAAGTTGCTTTAACATAACATTGTGCCAAAGTATTTTAATAATATATTTTTGACTGGATTTTATCCTAAAGGATTCTTTACCCTGCAGGGAGGATGTTTTGGATTTGGCTGTTTCTTGCTGGCGATAGTCCACATCTCAGCGTGAAGGAGTAAAACAGAGCAGTAAATTTTGCTGTGATAAATTGTCTTTAATCTATTACAAGCTTGCAAACTAAGTCGTTTGAAACATTGTTGACTCACAATATCAGTGTCTTAACCTTTTATTGTCACTCAGTTCTTTAGTTTTCAAGCAGGTTGCATTGCTGGTTTTGTATTTCTGAAAAGCCCATGGTCTTACCAACATCATTTCTTCCCATATGAAAGTATGTCTAGAGAAAATCTGAATGATACTCTATCTTTAGAGTCTGAAAATGTGATGGTCTTATCAGAACCTCTTTTTGATGAAGAAAAGTACATTCTACATGAAAATGTCACCAAGGTGTCTGGTCTCCATACAAACTACTACTCAACTCCATTACTCTCGAGTCTCTTCCTTTTCACTGCCCTTGTATCTTGATTTTGTGATTTAGTATCATGTTTGGTGATGTAGTCATGACTCATAAGTAGATTATGTCAGTCAGGGATACTGTGGGGAATGCGTGAACTTAATTCCCTCATGTATCTCATGAATCATATTTTTAGTTCTCATGAACTAATGACTTGTGATTTCTGATATCATTAGTTTCATTTTTCAGGGAAGTGGAAAGGATTAAAATCCAACCACGTGAAGTTCATGAGCAGGTGACGCCATCCATGCCACCTGAGAAGATTGAGATCTTTAAATCACTTGAGGACTGGGCAGAAGACAATATATTGGTTCATTTAAAGACTGTTGAGAAGTCTTGGTAGCCACAGGAGTTAGGAATTTTTTCCTGATGCTTCTTTTGAGGGCTTCCTCGAAGAAGTTAGAGAGTTGCGGGAGTGGTCACTTGAATTACCAGATGACTATTTAGTTTTCCTTGTGGGAGATATGATTACCGAGGAAGCGTTGCCCACTTACCAAACCATGCTCAACACCTTGGACGGTGTAAGAGATGAAACTGGTGCCAGTCCCACATCCTGGGCAAGGTGGACACGTATGTGGATAGCCTTTCAAAAATAGACACGATGATCTTCTTAATAAGTATCTTTACTTGTGTGGCCGAGTGGACGTGAGACAGGTTGAGAAAACCATACAGTATTTTATTGGTTCTGGAATGGTAAGTGACGAAACAAGCGTTTAAACTTTACAAACTTATGGTCGAAATATTTTATTACATTTACTATTGGTGTCAACAGACCGGGATTGCATTTTGTAATGCTATTTTACTGGATTTTCTATATTGCATGTTGGGAGCTTTCTGCAGGATATTGTTGATGGATATTATCTGACTTAACGTTTTGGCTTATTTAAGATCCACGCATAGAAAATATCCCCTATCTGGGCTTCCTATACACTTCTTTCCAGGAGAGAATAGCCCCTATTTGGACTTCCTATACACTTCTTTCCAGGAGAGAGCAACATTCGTATCACATGGCAACACTGCAAGATTTGCTGAAGGATACGGTGATTTGAAATTGGCTCAAATATGTGGAACTATTGCTGTGGACGAGAAGCGCCATGAGACCGCATATACTAAAATAGTGGAAAAGTTGTTTGAGATTGATCCTGACACCCTGGTGTTGTGACTTATTATTATATTATAGAGTGTTGTGACTGAAATTACAATAAGCAAATGAATTTATGTTGCAACATTTTCAAGCATGAAAATGAAAGAGAAATATTCCTAAATCTTGACCAGATAAACTACTAGTTTAGATGTATCTTTGCATCTGTAAAGACAAGTACTAGTATATTCAGACAGAGTATTTTGTATGTTTAGACGAATTTTCATGCTCCTTAACAAAACTAACAAAAAAATTCAAAATTAAACATATCATTTAAAACCCAACGAACTTGGGAATGCTATAAATTAACTAACTCCAGATTTAATCACAAAAGGTTGAAGATTAAAACTTAAATAAGCCTAGATCATGCGTAGAACAAGTGGCAGGACAATGTGAGACAGAATAAGCAAGATGTTGATTTCATCAAAAATAGAGTTTGACAGAATTACCTCGTCATCGGTTTCAGCCTCGTCGCTGCCTCGGCTGAGTTACAGCTTCGAGTTCTTCATGGTCCTCCTTTTCTTATTAGAACCATACGTTTGTATATTTCCACTTCAATGCAGCTCAACGAGAGCCACAGAGATCCAGATCAAAAACCAGACAGAGTTTACAGAACATCGAAACACCAAGCCCAGGGATAGTTACCATCATAGAGCTCCACCACCAACAGGATTATTACAGAACCAAAACATAATACCACTTGCAGAAAAAATAAAAACCTAGGGCAATATCATATTTCCTATCTCCTTCAGCTGTCACCATCAGAACCACCACCACCATAGTGAGATCCGCCACTGCCACCATCGTTGTAGCCACCACCACTTCCATAACCACGGTTGCCCCGATCACGGCTTCCACTGTAACCCCATTACCGCCGTCCCCACAGTAGCCACGCGAGCCACAACCTCCACTACCGCCCCCTGTTTCCTCTGGACTGAGGTGGGTTAACGGTGATGCTCCTCTCCTCAAGCATCTTGCTATTCATTGCGTCAATAACATCCCTCATCGATTACCAGGGTCATACCGCCCACATTAACCAATAAGCTGAAACCCTTGGATCAGCGTTTGCTGTCGTTCCAGTGTGGCTATGGTTTAGTGGATTTCAGTAAAAAGAGTAAAACAATTTCAACGCCATTTATTAATTTATTTTCATTTTAAATTTTCCCTCCAAATGTATTTGTTTTACTTTCTCTGATTTTAGTAAAAAGAGTAAAAAAAATTCACGGTTATTTTTTATTAATTTATTTTCATTTTTTTTCAACTTTCTATCAATGAATTGAGAAATTTTCTCTCCAAATGCATTTGATTTTACCTTCTCGGATTTCAGTAAAAAGAGAAAAAAAAAATTCACCCCCATTTTTTATTATTTTATTTTCATATTTTCAGCCTTCTATCCTTGGATTGGGAAATTTTCCCTCCTAATGCATTTGTTTTTACATTCCAAAATTTGAGAGAGTGAGAAGGATTCCCCAAGGTTTGGAAGTTCCCGCCTTTTTTATGCATTTCCTGGAAATGAGGGTCACTAGAGCCTCTTGAGTCCTTGTTGGTCTATGGAAAAGGTTCTCAAGGAAGCAATGAAACATATCGGCCTTCATATATCATTAGTTTTAGATGTGAAGAAATCTCATTTATATAGTATTATAATTATATTATTGTTGTAGTTTTAATTTTTGTCGAGTTATAGAGTTAATGAATATATGTAAGTGTAGGTAATGATTTTAATGGAGGGTGTTATAAGATTAATTTAAGGAAATTGAAAAATGGAGAGGGTCATGAAATCAATAAAAAGATTTTCATAGGGATTAAGGGGTGTCAAGGTGGTATAGTATTGCATTTAAGAGAACTA
The DNA here is from genome assembly GCA_034641835.2 of Pinus albicaulis. Classification (NCBI taxonomy): domain Eukaryota; kingdom Viridiplantae; phylum Streptophyta; class Pinopsida; order Pinales; family Pinaceae; genus Pinus; species Pinus albicaulis. The sequence continues at coordinate 408,350,841 of CM076582.1, forward strand.
TATAGCAATTTAGGAAATATTGATACAATTGCGCATATGTATATGTTGTGGTGCAAATGTAACAATGTTTTTGAAATTATTTTGTAAGGTATGACAATGATCAAGTTTGCCATGTTTTTTAGAAGTATGCATGTGTATGTAATGGTGGACTAAATAAATTATGTTAGGTTGGATGAGGTTGAACCCCAACAAATACAAGCAAGGCGATCAATCTAGTAACGTTGATGGTGTGGGTTAATGAGCATTGGGCTATTTAACTTGCTTTCACATACATTTGTTTTTTGGATTGAAACTGTTTTCATGAACACAAGCAAGTGATAATTAATTGATTTTAGACATTGCAATGTGGTAGAAGCATCTCAAAAGCTAAAGCACCACTTTAACTCAACAATCACAACTAAGTAGTGTCTATTCTACGAAAGTCACTCTAGACTTGGACCTAACCCTATCTTAAATAAACAACCCCCTTAAGAAGGAAATTCAACCCATGAGGGGTGAACATGTCACGTGGAAATATTGAACACTTGTGGGGGAATAATAACACACTATTTTCACCCACCAAGCTATAGGAAAGCCCTCATCAATGTTATGCACTACTTTAAATGGGTTGAGTGTCCTTGGATGCCTCGAACAATCGTATTGAATTTATGTGAGGTTCACTAAGTTAACCAAAAAAACATGTATTCAATATTGGTAACAATATTTGCACACCGGCCCTCGGCTTGGTCTAATGGCCACAGACGCACCGCTAAGACGTCCGTGCCGATACGCAGTCACGCAGTTCAATCCCCGACCGTGAGGCCCCAAAAGGCTTAGTCGATTGCCCCTGAGGCAATGCCCGGGGGCATATTGGCCTCCCAGAGTTTATAGGAACAGGGGGACTTTGACTCCGGGATCCTTTGAGTACGATACCTCCGCAACCGTCGATCTCTCTAGTTAGAAAAAAAAAAAAAAAACAATATTTGCACACTATTTATTTCATTGACCATTCAAATTAGGCTTTACTACTTGTAACCAACCATACATGTAGTTGATCAATTTGACCAACCTAACACGCTTCTACTAGTGATAACCAAAAGGTACATTTTGGTAATCATGTGACCAATGTGGTATGCCTCAACATTCATAATTGAACATAAATGTTGTTTATGGGGTTGACCAGCCTAACATACCTCTCGAAATTGTAGTTAAACATGCATGTTGATAGGGTTAATCTCCAAGGTAGTGTTAATAAAAAATAGATGTTAATAACCAACCTAACACATCACTAACAATGAAAATGGAATGCGCATGTCAATAAATAAATTAATTGACATGACATGTTGTTCATTAAGATGATTGGCATGACACACAACTCGCTAAGTTGACCAATTTGACAAACTATTGGTTTTGTCAATGAACTAAAATGCCTTTAATGAACACAACCAAATGTGCATGATGTTGAACAGGTAAACCAACCTGACATACCTTTAACAATAGTAACAATGCATGAAATTTGTGGATTGGGAAAACCAAACTAACATACCTATGATAATCGGAATCAACCATACATGCCTATTGTGATTAACCGTTCACGAGTTCCATTGATTTCATGCAAAATTAAGCATGCCATGCAACTCTTATACTAACTTTGATACATATACAAATTAAGTTTGTATTTACTTGTTAGAATTGTGTTAAAGTGTTTCCCCTTTAAATGTCACAATTTTGAATCCAAGGGAAATTAAGATATGTATACCTCCATGGATTAAATAGTTAAATCATTACATGAAGGGCATATATTGTCCCACAAACAAGGGGGTCTCACATGCCAATTTAGCATCTACCTATATTATAACTTTATATTAAATACTATTATTATTTTCTTGTGTTAATATGAGTGCTTTTAATATTTAATATACAGTTAAGTAGATTACCCCTTGACTAATTAGTGAAGTATTTAATATTGGATGAGAGAGTTGTAAGGTTGAAATTTCTATACCTCGTGTTAATTTGGGTGTTTGTATCATTTCAATGCAAAATTGGATTTCATACATATCCATGGATCCATTAAAGGCATTTACACATGCCAACCAAAGACATTCAATAGTTGGGTTAGAACTAGCGGTTGGGAGGAGTTCATTATCATGTTCATCCAAGGGTTTCGATACTAGAGAAATTAGGGCATGTGTTTGATTTATGGGCTAATGTTTGAATGATATGAAGAGACGAGTTAGTGCAAGTCCTTCTTATGGTAAGGCCTTGCACCTCTTCCTTTATTTCTTAAAGTAAACTTGAAAGAAGTGATTACAAATATATGATACATATAATGTGCAAACCGTTCACAACATCGCGACATTAAACATTTACATGAGATGCAACTTATTTCATGTTCAATAGATTTTTTCCTTTAAAAAATAAATATATGGTACCATGATATAATATAGTGATTCACCAACATTGACCACCAAAAAAATGACCTAAACGATAAATGTTATGTATGGTGAATATCATCCACCATAAACTATGATTATTAGCCACTCTGACACCCCTAAGTTTATGGTCACTCATTGAACATGACTCCAAGAGTCGTTTCGAGCTTCTTAAACTTATTCTTTCCGAAAATACTGACAAGGATGTCTCATCACTGTATCATTTTTTTTTTCAGCGTCTTTCATCAAATTCTCTGCAACTGCGTTTTTATGTTATCCTTAATTAACATTTCAATTCCAAGCGTTTTCTTATTGTGTATTTTAAATGGTTTCCTTCATTCTCGTGGCAGACACGGAGTCGCATTCATGGGTCCTTCTATGTTTTGGGGACCATCTCATTACTTGCAGTGGTTTCTCTCTAAATCAACACATGGCAAGCACGGTATGAGCAAAAAAAACATATTAGCACCTAAAAGGCCATCGATTTTGAGTTAATCCCTACCCTACAACATGGAAATTTTTTTGGTTTGAATACTTTTTTTCAATGAATAACATCATTGTGAGTAAAAATGTAATTCAATTTGGCTTGGCATCTTCTTGCTTCATTAGGGGGTTTAATGGGTTAGGGTTTAAGGGTTTAGGGATTAGGGGTTTAGAGGTTTAGGGTTTGGGGGTTAAATGGGTTAGGGGTTTAGAGGTTTAGGGGGTTAGGGGATTTAGCAGTTAAGGATTTTACATGTTAGGAGTTACGGGTTAATGGGGTTAGGTTTAGGGGGTTAAATGGGTTAGAGGTCGGGAATTAGGGTTTAAGGGTCGAGGGGTTTAGGGTTTAGAGGTTCAGGGTTTAGGGGGTTAAATGGGTTAGGGGTTCAGGGGTTTAGGGGGTTAAATGGGTTAAGGGTTAAGGGTTTAGAGGTTTAGGGTTTAGGGGTTAAATGGGTTAGGGGTTGGGAATTAGTGTTCAAGGGATTAGGGATTTAGATGATAGTTTCGTTGGTCTTTGTTTGTGCACAATAGTTCTTTATACTTTGTGTCTTAATGTAAAAGTTTTGTAGGTAGTGTTGCTTGTTGCCATGTCTTCTCTATTTATTAATTTCTAGTATTTGTTAGCGATGGCTTTACATTTATTGATGAAAATGTCTATTGCAATTAAACCAAATGTATGTTCAGTATCCAATTTCAAACTCAGCCATAGTGTTGTCACATAATTTAAGTCTGGAGAATGGACATTTGATGAAGTCTCAATAACCACACTGCACCTCATGACTGCTACAGAAAATCTTAAGTTCGAGTGTCCCACATTCATGACAAATTTGGCGATTATACTCTTGTTCCACCTGATTGTGTCATGGAAATACCCTTGTTTGTTGCAAAAACATCCTAATGTTGTTGACCTTGTCTCTTAACAGACTAAGGAAACAGATGAGGCTGAGAGGAATGGAAAGCACAATAAAGTTGGAGAGAGTACAAAAGACTAGGATGATTTAAAGGATAATCTTGAAGAATGTAACAGTGATGAAACAACTGAAAGTTTTCCCAAACAAACAGTTGATAATGTGAAACCTTCTTTTGTACCAGTCAAGCAAGACTACATTCATGTGAGAGCAAGAAGAGGCCAAGCGATCGATAGGCATAGCCTAGAAGAGATGGTATGGTTCCCTCTTTTTAATGAAATATTTGATCTACATTTTTATATCGAAGATTAACCATTTTTATCTTGCCAACAAGGGGGAATTAACCCGATCATAGGTCCCAACTAGACCTGCTCTCGTTTGGAATGGATAATCCCAATGAGTTTTAAGGACTATTATAAGGGTTAGGGGAATAATGAGTTAGTGGTTAAGGGATTAGGGATTAAGGGCTTAGGGCTTAGGGGAATAAGGACTTAGGGTTAGGAGTTAGGGAATTTAGGTGCATTTAGGGGTTAGTGGAATAATGAGTTAGTGGTTAAGGGATTAGGGATTGGGGGCTTATGGGTTAGGGGATTTAGGCACAGTTAGGGGTTAGATGAATAATGAGTTAGTGTTTAAGGGATTAGGGATTAGGGGTTAGGGGATTTAACAGTTAAGGATTTCAGGGGTTAGGGGTGAGGGGTTAATGGGCTATGGGTTGCAAGAGTTACTGGCTTCACGTTGGCAATTCGTGTGAAAATTAATTGTGCATTAGAGTTCAAAGGTGGTGAAAGGATAAGGGAAGGGAAGATGAGGGAGCTCAACATTAGACTCCTAAATATGGTTTGGTGTTGGTCCTGATGGTGGCCTCTGAAGAGGAAGCATAAACGTCACAAGAAGGTTTATAGAGGGAGTGGCTTGTGTGTGTTTGTCATGGGAATTTGTTGGTGCGGTGTGTTGAATCGGTCCCTCCTGCTCAGTTTCTTATCCATTGACTGTGTTTGGGTTGAGGATAGGAAGTTGAAGGGAAGTGAGATCACTTGTTTCCATTTTTATTGGCTTTCAGTGAGTCTGTTTTTCGTGATAAGAGAGGAAGCTAGAATTTGCAGTCTAGGAAACCTCGAGGGTGGTGGCAAAAAAATAGTTGCTTTTCCAAATTTAGTGCCCTCTAGCGTGGGTGTGACAGTGTTTGGTCGATTGGCGTGTGGTCTCTATGTGGAGAATTTGGAGGCTGGTCACTGCCCTGGGGGAAGTTACACTCAGGCATCAGCTACTTTGTCATTGTTTGTTGTTCAATTTCCTGTGTTGGTTTGGTGGGTGATGGTATTTGGTTTTGTTGGTGGTAGAAGTATTTATCTGGTAGTGGAAGGTGTCTTTATGCTTCCTTTTTGTGGTGGGAGACGACATTTGGCTCCTTTGATAGTGGTGTTTTTTTTCTATAGTGGGGGGTCTGGTCTCTTAACTCTACACACGAAGCGGTTCCTCGACCTTGGCGAATTATGAAGCCCCTGATGTGGTGTGGGTGTTCTTCCTCCCCTGTCATCCATGGCCCTGTGGGGGTGGCGGACTCAGAAATAATCATGGCGGCTCCACGCCAGGGTGGAAAGTCTGCGGGCGTGCAGGACTCGTTAGTGTGGGTGTGCATGGGGGTGGTGGAGGAGGTAAGCGGGGGGATAACAGAGGTGGGAATTTGAGGGTTCGAGGGGCAGGTTATCCAACATTGTTGTCTAGAGAACAATCATGCACTTATCAACAACCTGATGGAAAAAGTGGACACAACTGAGAGATTTTGTCATGAGGAGCATGTAGAGCATATGGAAACATTGGACTGAATGCACTATTTAGAGTGCCAAGTCCGGAAGAGACTGGTAGTTGTTTGGCAAGGGAAAAATCAACTCACTGAGAAAGTAGAAAAGTTGGTGACTTGGTTGGCACACTTTGAAGGGCACGGTCAGTGTGACTTCTGTCCTCCACCACATCTAGGAACAACCTCGAAAAACTATGTATCCACCACGTTGGATCACTGGTATGCTATTTTGTGTTCTTTATGTTTTATTTGTGTTTTGGTGCCTCTGGCCCAACCGTTTATGGACAATGTCCCTAGTCCCTCTTTTGCATTTTTTTTGCATCTGGTGCAAATTTTTGTTAACAAACCAAGTCAAGGTGAGACCACCTGCTTTGTAACTGGCTATATGTACTCCATTTTTCCTACATGAATATAACATTGACTTACAAAAAAACAAAGGTTCATACATCATTAAAAATTTAATTAAGTTTCATACCTAAATTAACAAATGTTCATACCTATTTACTAAATAGGTCTATAAATATATATTGTAGGTTTATCTATTTAGTATTTATCAAATGTAAATATGATGATTTAATACTAGATTTAAATGAACTCACATGTTTAACATAAGAAATGTTATATTTATCTAGTTATTAAATGTAAATATGAAGATTTAACCTTAGATTTAAAACAACTCACACTTTTAACATAAATCAATGAAGTTTAAAAATTAAACTTTATGGCCAAATATTAAATATAAATACAAATATAAATTTGGCTATCTAATTAAATTTACCTTTACTAAAATTATAATGAATACATTAGTGTAAAGTTGATAGATGATACATTCAATTATGTTAATTGTAGAGGAATCCATCTGCACTGTTAACTTTATAGACAAAAGGGTATTCATAATTTCAACACTATAAATTCAGAGACCCCTTTGTCTCTAAATTTTAACACTGCAAATGGATTCAAAGACACCTATAGTGAAATGTAACACTTTGGTACCAAAAATTCGATTTTCCATATATGGAGTGACACAATTAAAAATTACTAACATAAATGACTAATTCATATACTTGTTGTACTTGTTATTTGGCCATATTTTTATTCTTGGACTATAATAGTCATTTACATTAATCATTATTAATTTTGTCACTTATTATCTAGTCATATATTTTAATCCTAAACTAAATTAGTCATTTAAGTTAGTCACATTTACTTTAGTCACTTATTATCTAGTCATATATTTTATCCCAAAACTAAATTAGTCGTTTAAGTTAGTCACTTTTAGTTTAATCACTTATTATCTAGTCATATTTTTTATTCCAAGACTAAATTAGTCATTTAAGTTAGTCATTTTTAGTTCGGTCACTTCAAATTGCTCAAATTTAGTAGTAATTCACTTGAAATAATTGCGGTGACTAATATTTTTAGTCACCTAGTCATTAATTTCATCATTTTTTACTAGTGGAAACCCAAATGGAGTGGGACCAAAGGTGAGAAGGCTCACATTGTTTATAAGTAGATATATGAATCATATGGGGTTAGCTATGATTATGATTTTTTGAATATATGGTATGTTTAGACATATTTCTTCTCCCGTCGTTTAGCCGAGATAGAGTGTTGTTTAGCACAAGGTCTTCCCCATGAGAATCTCTTCTCTGTCCTTGAGGAGCTATTGAGGGAGTCTCCAGTCTCATATTGTCCAATATGGCTTGAGTGTCAAGCATCATCTTCTGAGCAAGGCAGATCCCCGGGAGGTTTGACTGCTTCAAGAGCCGCATAGTTGAGGGCTAGATCTTTAGATCTAGGCCATCTCAATACTTATTTTCAGTGGAGAAGGGTTCTAATCCATTAGGGGGACAATATTGAAGGTTGTGAGCTATATTTCCATATCTTGGCTATAGGCCAACATTATTTTATCCCTGAAAATGTATAAGGAGTCCAGATCTACGTTATTTCTGAAGGAGCTACTGCAGGGTGATTCAGTGCACCGATTGGAGAGTTGACTTTCTAAGTGTTGGGGATCTGCCCTTCACTTTGGAGATATGTTGGAGGAGATCAGTTTATTGTTTATATAAGATCAGATCCACTTTCCAGATCTGAATATTTCCATAGATCTGCAGTCTTAGAACTCAGACCTACACTTTGTACATGGTGTATTGCTGAAAACCCCAAGGGGGATTGATAAAAGAGCTTGTATAGTGCATGGATCTACTATAGATCTTATATTTTGTCAACATACTTGATCTAGATCTGATGTACAACCTAATTTTGTTGCATAGGTAATTAAATAGTGCTATCATGGCATTCCAGCTTTCATACATGGTTGTAGTCCCTATTTTTGCATGATTTTGAGCTATTTATGGCATGGGAGGCCTGTTTAACTATGAAAAAGTGATTTGTTTCTGATTTCCTTTCAGATCTAGTCATTATAATATCAGATCTAAGGGATCCACGAGCTGCATTTAACTTTCATTGCACATATTTATGAAAAATGCATTATTTTAGCATGTATTGTTGAGCAATCCTATTTTGGGATATTATACTTATGGGTGTGAGCATTCAGCCACACAATTAGATCTACAACGCTTTACCATGCCTATGTTCATAGCAAGAGAGATGGAGGAAGGAGATGTACCAAAGGAGGAGACCCTTGGTGACTATCTTCAAGAGTATGAATCTCAATCTTAGAGGTTCAAAGATCATCTAAACTTCCAAGGATTTTGCAAGATCAAGGAGAATAGAAGACCTAGCAATCACAATAGAAGCAAGTGGTGCAAGCAACATGATTTGGGTAGATTCTTTCTATCTACTTTTGATGAGTCACCTAAATGTACAGCAAGGGCTTGGGTGAAGGAGCTAGACACATATTTGCAGCAGCACCAAGTTTCAGAAGATGAAGACCTTAGAGTAGCAGCGCTGCATCTTGAAGGTAAAGCTTATGATTGGTGGTTTTATGAAACTTCTTCCTTGAATCATGTAAATTTATCTACTTATGCAAATTTCACTAGGAGGTTAGTGAAAAGATTTGATGTAAAACATTCTGAAACTTCCTTGGTTGAGCTAGCCAAGCCTAAAAAAACAAAACCTTTGCATGAGTTGGAAGGATCCATAAACCCAACTCCATTCCAGAATGCTATTGAGGGGGTTAAAAACTTGCAGAATACCTTTCTAGAGGCAAGATCTCCACTTTAGGATAAGCTCTCTTCTCAAAAGGAAGACATGGAGATCTCTTTTTCAAAAGAGGATCAAAACAAAGAGCCCCTTAATGATGATGAGGTAACCTCCATTCATGATGAAGGGGAAGAGCAGGCTGGAGGTAACAACGCTGTCACATCAGGAGCAGATCTAGTACCTCATGGAGAGGTAGATGGAGCAACTGCTCCAATGAGAGGAGTTCTTGTATCATTGCAAGAAGTTCCAAAGGATCTCATATGTGGAGATCAAGGCACAATCCATGAACAACATGTGCCATTATTGATAGATTGTGAGACCTTGCAGATGAAAGGAGAAGGTAGGGAGGATGGCCAACGTCATATGGTTAGGAGCACACATCCCTATCTATTTCATAAGGTTGATGCACAAAAGAGGCTGTTTGATTTGCGCAATGAGAGTAAGGACAAAGCAGTCCACTCATATATGCAGTCTACTCTTGATATTGATGTCTCTTTGCATGGAGGCATTCCACCTGGGAGGCCACTAGATCAAGAGATGATGAGGCATGTCTCACATCATGATGCACCATTCATAGATCCAGGAGGAATGGGAGCATTGGGAGGTCATGGTACAGTGCATAGAGTCTTGGGTAGACTCAAGGAGGAGGAAGGCATTCTCCCAACATCATCATTACCCACTCTCATCTCAGATATTGCGCTGAGAAAGGTGCAACAGAGGGAGGATAGTAGCCTTCCAATATGTCACTTTGGCATGGGAGATGTCAAAGAGGAGGACAAATACATGACAAATGCTTTCTATGACAGATTATCAACGTTGTCACTGTGGAGGATAGATCCATATTGGAAATCCCAGTTGTTGGTGGATTATTCCAAGGATCTTTTTACTTGTATGATACTTGATGACTAGCTACATGAGGAGGGATATTCAGTCAGAGATGAGGTCATCTACCATCATGGTAGGATCTTCTTATCTAGAGCTTCCAAGCTCAAGGAGAAGTTACTACAAGCAACTCATGAAGATTTTCTCTTCAACAACACTTATTCTATGAGAGCATACCACATTATCATGGAGGGGTACACTTGTGGAGGCTTTGAAGAGGAGATATATCAGCATTTGAGGAGATGCATGGATCATGTGGAGATGGAGGAGATACACAACTCTTTGGAGGAGTTATCACAACCACCTCTTTCCTCTTTGGGAATGAGAGGGGATTTATCTATGAGCCACTCCATTTGTATGAGCAAAACATATGGTAAAGATCATGTTTAGTTGCATAATGATTTATATAATGAATATGTGCATTCCTTAACCATATATGTGCAGGCCATTGCTCTAGAAGGAGCATTCTTCCTTATAAACTTCATGGCCAACTTTGGGTCATAAACTATGTTGATCATGGCCACTCCTTAGGAGGATATAGGGAGATGATATATCATTCCGAGTGTACACCAAGGCACCAAACATTTCTCACATTTTCAAAACATGTGAAAAGGATATGGCAACAAGTAAGTGGAGGGGAAACCACTTACCATATCATTATTTGATGCAGTTAGGAGATATATTGTGTTGGGGTTCCTGTGTTTTGGCAAGTTTGGAAATACCAAAAGACAAGACAACATCAAACCGCTTTGAGACCTCAGGATCTAGCCCTCCTGGGTCCAGAGAGGGATCTCTATATGAAAGACAAATAAATATATATCTTTGAAGTTCATTTATAAGGTATTAGGCTAGTTATATGCACAAGGGTTGTTGTTTTGCTTTGTCTTTTTGGTTGTTGGGAAACATGAAATAAGGGATCAATGTAAGACAAAGAGGTGAGAAAAGAGGATTTTGGCAAAGGGGAGATAATTCAGAGAACACGCGAGACCATTGGGAAATGGATTCATAAAAGGGTTTACTTGCTATTCAATATCCAAGGCTTTCAAATGGGCTAGTCATATAAAACAAAGGATCTTTTAAAGATGATAGTGTGGGATGAAATGATAAGGAATGAAGGTGAATGACAAGGAAAACCTCCAAGGTGACCACTTAGGAAGAAAATCTAGGTACAGGGCATGCCTTAAACACCTATGATCAAACTCTTAATAAGGCTAGCTCTTCAGACAATAAGAAATACTTAAGGTTTAACACAAAGGTGAAAGCTTGAGACTAGAGAGAGGCTTTGAACTTTCAATTCTTCGACATTAAACTTAGGGGAACTTAGAAAGGTTTAACTATTAGAAAAGGACCCTAGTGAGACAGACTTAGTTCTAAATCTCCCAGTATCCTAATTATTTCAATTAAAACCAGACAAGAACATCAAAGAGCAGATTCACAAATTCATACATCAGTTAGCAGTGAATAACAACTACTACACTAGTTAAATTATATCAAATTTGTTCTCAAATAGCACAATTTAGAAGAAAACATCAAGGATAATAAGAGCGGGAAGCATTAGGGTACCATGCAAGGGTATGTCCTAAGCCAGATTTCTGATTCTTACCAGAGAAATGGAATGTAATGAATTACAGAAGGAAAACAGAGACAAAGATAGAACACATCACCGCTACTTTAAATCAGGATCCAAAGAAATTTTCTTGTCATATTAAAGAGCAACACTATTCATATACAACATTGTCCAACAGCTTGGTATTCAGTCAGAAATCATCTCCTTAGCCTATTTTACAACTTAAGCACACAGAACTATATCTCAAGAGAAACAACTTAGAATTCACAGTTATCTGATCAACAACCTTTACAATGTGTTTTTTCATGAGTTTTATAGCTGAAAGAGAGGCAGAGGAGGTAGATAGAAATTTAAATGAAACATTAAAATAGAAGTAGAAGAAGAGGGCTCGAGGCCCATTCTGTCTTAATATCTATGCATTGATTTTCAGTACTCTTTGGATGAAAGAGTGGTCTTCGACAGGCTGATATTAACTCTAGGTATGTTCTTTGATGTAATTTTCGGATGTAGTACTCTGTAGTACTCTGGGACAAGAAAAAGGAAGATAAATGACTTCAGGTATGCCATACTGTGTGACAAATTCTCTGGCAACATTAGGACTTCTGTCAGGGTGTAGATCTTCTCGGGAACATTGATGAAGAGTAAAACATTATGGGAACTTTGTCCTTTCTCGGGAAAGAACCTTTTGCTAATGTGAAACACTGATGAGATTTTTTTTTTCTGTTTTAGGCCTCATTAGGCCTTCTGTGTCAATCATAAGGTCTTAAATATTATACATTCTCCCTTTAAACACTAAATTAAAGCTCAAAACCTTCAATAATAGGCTTTAAACCTCTTTAATCCTTCACTGATACTCTTTTCCGCTTCTGTGACTGTCTCCATTTGTGAATGCGCATGTTTAATGGTGCTGGAGGTTTTCAACAAAGTTAATAACTCTGATTGGAATGAAACATGCGTTTAAAACCGCCTTAGGAGTCTTTTCCTGCGATCTCTGTCTCTGAAAATGGCATTCTACGCCACTATACAACTCTGTCTGTGACTAATGAGACAGAGCGCAACTGAAAACCTTTAACACTTGCAAAACCAATAAAATTGTTAAGAAAATCCATGGGAGTGGAGGTTGGGTGTTGTGGAGGCCTGTGAAAAATGGAGGCGCAGCAACGAAAATAGTGGTTGCAGTGGAAAAATGGTGGAAATAGCTGTGTAATGGTGGAAACATGATCAGATGAAGGTTTGGTGAAGAAATGATTCTGGACCGTCCGATTGGATCTGGTGGTGGGAATAGACAGTAAGATTTCACCGGTGGGATTGCTTTAGAAGGTTGGACGAAGAAATAAACTTTAATGTTATAACACCAAAGTTCTAAGGTTAGGCAGAGGAAATGGTTTTTAATGTAAAACATAAATTTTGGACCTTTGGAAAAATACAAAGGAAAAAGTATGAAAATGCAGTGAAATCGGGCTTGGAATGGTGGGACTGGCATGGGCGGAGGGTGATTTGAGTGTGGACCGTTAGATCTTAGGAGGAGATCAACGGCTGTGATTCTCCGATGAAGTCCTTTGGAGGTCAAATGAACAAAATATGAATGAAAAATGCGATGGAACGAGGACCGTAGATCTAGATCAGATCAACGATCGTGATTGAATGAAGGGCTATACAAGCAAGGGGCAGTTTCTGGAGGAAAACCATTGTTTTCAAACAGCTTTGGAGCAGTTTTGAAATTTGCCCAAAAAAAACGCGATATGGTCCACCGCCTGACACGTGTGCTTAAAAGACCGCTCATATCGCGCAAATTTGGAGTGTTAATTGTCGGACGCAGAAAAAACGCGATATGTATCTTAGCCGTCGGATGCAGGACTGGGAGATCTGACGGTGCGGGATGGAGCGCGATTTGGAGAGATGCACGGTTGGTAAGGTGGGGCAGGGTCAGCGGAAGATTAGATGTGGGCCGTCAGATCTATGGAATGAATGGTTGAGATCTAAAAAGAGAAATCGAAGGCGGAGGAGTAGGTGAATGGGCATGAAGAATAGGAGCCGTTGGATCTCAGGAGATCAATGGTGGAGATATAATCACATCGGGGGATGGCAGGGGCGAAAAGCTCCGATGGTTTTGAACTTGCGATTACATGTGGACCGTCGGATCGGCGGAAAATCGACGGTCGCGATTGGATTGGGGATCGCCAATCGGGGAGACGAAGAGTGGCACAATAAAATCTTGCGATTGGCGATTGGAGCGGTGGTGTGATGGTCGTTGGATTACTTAAGGATCAATAGTGGAAATCTCAATCGGAGGTTGAAAAAAGGATGAGGGGGGGCGCGATGAGATTTGCGAGGACCATTAGATCTTTATAGATCTATGGTGGATATTGCACCCACGTCCAACAGACCAAAACCTTTCTCGCATCGGAACTTTTCTGTTAACAAAGGGAACGCGCTCCAATCAAACTTCCAATTTCGATTATCTCTATGGGGCTTAGTGCTTGGTATTACCACTCGATTATATGCGGAGAAGGGGTTGGGGCTTAGCTGAAAGGGGGTTAGGCCTATCATATGATAAAAAATGGGTTTTTTGGCCTAAAAACAGAGTTTTTTAATGCTAAACAGTGGTTCCGATAGGAGGAAAGAGGGGTTTTAGAATCAAATGAAGGGGTTCACATGATTTTTTAAAGGGGAATTGGGTGATTTAGATGAATTAGGAAGGGATTTTGAAGGTTTTTAGGGAAATTTGAGAAGGGAGAAAGGGGTTAAAATGGGGAATTTTGCATGGGTAAAAAGGAAGCAGATGGAGGCTTTCTGAGCATAATTTTTTCACAAACAGTAAGGGTTTCTTGATGGAAACAATAGCGAAGATATTTTCAAAGGAAAAAGACACATAGAGGCATCAAGAATGAGAGATTTTCAGAGGAAAGGTATCTCTTGAAGGCTCAGAAAAATATTTAGCCACCTGTTTGCTTGACAAAAATTTTTAGGTGGCTAACAGTGGCTCCACGTGGGGATGGAATCTTCTTGAAGGTGTTAAGAACTTCAGAAAATAATCTTTGGGAAGTAGGCCAGATGCCTGATCTTTGAACCATATTTTCTTCTTTGATTTAGCTACTACAAACATGATGGATATTAAGTCAGCAGAAAACATTTCCCAAACAATATACCTACCCATGCTACGGTCCTAACATTTTTTCTTCAAGGTGCATTTGAATTTGCAGACCTTCTTCATCATTTTTTTTTATTGAAAGCAGAAAACAAACTACTCTAATTCTACCCTTATTCCTCCATGAGACGAGATTAAACATTTGGCCTCGTAGTTTCTCTACCTACACTAATATCTGCTAGGATTAAACTGTCTAGCAGATTTAATTCTCTACATTCTACAACAGAAATTTAAAAACAGTCAAACCAGGATTAGATAGTCTGGTTTGCTATGGATCCATGGCATAAATACAGCTACGCATGAACTGAACTTTGCAGAAAATTGGAACCAAAATTGCGAAGGCTTGAAATTGTGAAATTTTGAAGCATCCTTCTTTTCTTTGTGACTCAAGTTTTGATCTTGTTAGAGTCACTTTCTTATTCATTTCAGCTCTGGTTTTGGGCTTGTTGGAGCTGATTCTTCTCCTTTCTTTGCTAGTTCATATTTTGGGCATATTAGAACCATCCTTTCACTCTCTTTGGCTCAAGTTTTAAGCTTGTTTGAGCCATTCTTTTGGAACTTCAGAGGTTCAATTTTTGAGCATGTGTGAACCTCTCTTTCTCTCTTTTTTGAAACATTTTTCTCTTTTTCTTTGAAAACAAGACACTGCAATGGTATTTACAATGGAAATGAAAACTTTAAACTGGAAATCAGCAGTAGTAATGCTTGAGCATCCTGCCATTGACAGGACCCCCAAACAGATCTGTACCATCTAGCTCTTGCAGAAAAAAGGCATTTGGACCAATGGTGGATTGGATGATGTAAGGAACCTGCCACAAACTGTCAAATTTGCCATTCTTTCCTTTGTCTTCTCTCCTAGATTCCCACTTAAGCACCTTATCTCCAATTCTGTGATGCTTTGTAGTTCCATAGTTATTTAATTTCTATATTTTTATTTTTTTTATTTTTTTTTTACTTTCATTTTTATTTTCCTTCGACTAGGCTAAAATGTATACATTACAATATATTAATATTTTTATTTATTTATTTAGACATTATGTTACAACATCTCTACCTTACTAGGTCAGGTTTTCCAGATGGAGTGAAAAATTATTGTGCTAATAGAGATGATGATTGATCTCATGAAGACAATGGCCAAGAGAAAGGAACATTAAACATTCTTTGAGATGAATAGGAGAATCCTAACTAGGAGGACACCAAAGGTAAGAAACCTAAATCCTCCATTAATGACATGGCTTATTCTTTATCTTCTATTGCACCGTTTAGAGAAAGCTTGATATATTGACCTATGATGGACATGTTGATGGTGAAAATTTCAATAATTAGTTGAGGCAAGTGGAGGTATATTTCAGTGTCAAGGGACAAAAAGCCGAGGAAAAAATAATACTTCGCTGGGCTAAAAATAATTAACCATGCATTAGAATGGTGGGAGAGCTATATGGAGTCTCAGTCCCAAAAATAGCAAAAGAAAGCCCCATTTTCTTCTTATGAGTTGTTCAAAACACTATTGAAATCCAGTTTTATCCTATCATCTCTATCAAGAGGAACACGTGATTAAATAATAATACCTTACCAAAGTGATTGAAAAAGTGGCCAAAATTAAGAAAAAGACCATTATGTTAAGCATGTATTGATTAAACACCAAGGAGACTTGTGTGGCTGCATCAAAAAGTAATTATCCCTCTTCGAAAAAAATAAAATTGATGATCTCTATAAGCAGGAATATTTTATTGAAGCTAGGGACAACAAACCAACATAAAAACGAGTA